>JARQOC010000006.1:346995026-347222561 GCA_033576535.1 Allobates femoralis
TGGAGGTGACAGGATCCCTTTAATTTTTCCAACAACAATGTTCTTTTAGCCTCAGTTTTTTTTATTTTCACATGGGCAACATGATAAAATGGATCCTAAAATTTGTTGGGCAATTTCTCCTGAGTACACCGATATCTCATATGTGGTCATAAACCACTGTTTGAATGCACAACATGGCTCAGAAGGAGCACCATTTGACTTTTTGAATGGAAAATTAGCTCAAATTGTCAGCAGACACCATGTCGCGTATGAAGAGCCCTTGTGTGCCTAAACATTGGAGCTCCCTCACAAGTAACCCCATTTTGGAAACTAGACCATCCAAGGAACTTATCTAGATGCGTAGTGAGAACTTTGAACCCCCAGGTGCTTCACAAATTGATCCGTAATAAGGAAAAAGTACTTTCTGTTTCAGAAAAATTTTCTTTTTTCATTTTATGGACTAATTTGTGAAATAACTGGGGGTTTAAAGTGCTCACTATGCATCTAGATATGTTCCTTGGGGGTCTAGTTCCCCAATTGGGGTCACTTGTGGGGGATCTCTAATGTTTAGGCACACAGGGGCTCTCCTAAAGCGACATGGTGTCCGCTAACAATCTGAGCTAATTTTCCATTGAAATTGTTAACCATGTCGCATATGGAGAGCCCCTGTGTGTCACCAGCACAAGCGCAACTGAAAGAGCTGGGGTACAGCACCAGAAAATGGCGCCTCTAATGAATGCGCTATTTTTTGGGGTGGCTGTGGGTTGCAATTCGCAGCGGGGGCCCACAATGTTTGGGTCTCTCCACGCTGAGGATTCCAGCCTCCCAACTGCCAAGTTGTACCTGGCTGGCAACCAAAAATACATCAAAGCTCCATATTGTTTTATTTGTAGAAATAATTGAGGAAAAAAAATGACGCAGGGCTCCACCATATTTTTGGTCCAGCCAGGTACAACTTGGCAGCTACGGACTGCCACCCACCCCCAGCTGCCTTACTGTACCTGGCTGGCAACTAAAAATACAGCGAAGCTTTTTTTTTTTATATTTAAAGAACCTAGAGAAAAAAAAAACACGTGGGGCTCCTCCATATTTCTGGTCTAGCCAGGTACAACTAGGCAGCTGGAAGCTGGAATCCTCAGCATGGAGAGGCCCAAACTTTCTGGGACCCCCATGCTGTGAATTGTAGTCCGCAGCCACCACAGAAAATGGCGCACTCACTAGCGCTGTACCCAGACTCTTCCAGTTGCCCTGGTGCCAGTGGCAAACTGGGTAATAACGGGGTTAATGCCAGCTTTTTTTATTGGCAGCTGGCACTAAGCCAGAGATTCATAATGTTGGGCCAATGTTAGACCCAGTCATTAGGAATCTCTAGTAAATAGTAAATAAAAAGGAGATTTTTGTGTACTCACCGTAAAATCCTTTTCTCTTAGCCTCTAATTGGGGGACACAGACCGTGGGTGTTATGCTGCTGTCCACTAGGAGGCGACACTAGGCAAAATCTGCAAAAGAGTTAAGTGGCTCCTCCTATGCAGTTATACACCCCTAGAACAGGAAGTGATTCTCCAGTTTTGTGCTAAAGCAGTAGGAGAGCTAACAGACAATCACAGTGACACAGGAGTCAACGCAGGCAACCTGTGTAAACAATATAGTTAACAAGGTAATAACAGTAGCAAGGCCTGAGCCAGACAGGCCCGTGTGGAAACCGTCAAGAGTTAGCAGAGTAATACTAGTACCACAAGTCCTGTAACTAAGCAGGCGCATGTGGAAAACAGTGAAGTTAACGAAGTAACAATCGTATAACAAGGCCTGTAACTAAACAGGCTCACAGTACTACAAGGCCTGGAACTAAACAGGCACAAGTTTAAACAGTCAACAGTTAACAGAGTGATAATAGGCAAACATGTGTAAACATGTTAACCATGTAAGAGCTGAGAAGCTATGCAAGAACTGTAGAAAAGGCCCACAAGGGCAACAGGGTGGGTGCTGTGTCCCCCAATTAGAGGCTAAGAGAAAAGGATTTTACGGTGAGTACACAAAAATCTCCTTTTCTCCTTCGCCTCATTGGGGGACACAGACCGTGGGACGTCCCAAAGCAGTCCCTGGGTGGGAAATAGCAATGGAACTAGAGACACTGAACATAGTCAGTGAAAAACTATGCACCGATAGGCGGCTTGCTGCCGCCTGGAGGGCACGTGTACCCAGACCTGCATTTGTCAAGGACTGAGTGCAAGCACTATAGTGGCTTGGGTATGGGTGTAGGCTGACCTCTTGGCTGCCTAAAACACCAGTTTCGCCGATACCTCTTACCGAACTGTCCAGGAGGCTTCCACGGCTATAGTAGAATGTGCCATGACCTGCCGGAAGGGATGAGTTTTCGAAGGTATAAGCGTCTTGGATGGTTACAGAAAACCACCTGGTTAGGGGAGCCGCAGAGGCTGACGTGCCTTTATGGCGGCCCATTGGAAGAAGGATAAAAAGAGAATCCGACTTCTTAGTAGGGCGCTGTGTTGGGCACCTAGACGCGTAGGGCCCTGACAAGGTCCCGCATATGTAGGTCCTTCGCAACCGGACAGACCGGAGACGGGCGCGGTGATGGCAGAGAGATGTCTTCATGTAGGTGGAAGGAGTAAGCCTACCCTAGAAAGAATAATGGAACCAGCCATAGGACAAGCATGTCCAGATGGAAGACTAGAAACAAATGGATTACATGAGACCGCTGCAAGTACCGATACTTCTGCAGAGACAAATAAATGCCACCGAACCATACTACTATTTGGATGAGGATGCTTAAGGTAACATCCCATCGAGGCTGAAGAGGTGGTTCTTGTAGTACCGTGAGGACCAAGTTCAGGTCCCCACGGGTGTAGTCTTGTGGTATGGAGACCCTAAATAGCAGACCCTTTGAAGGAAGGAGTTCATAGACGTCTGGTGGCAAGACATGCTTGTAAGAGAGTGAAAAAAAAAAAAAAACAGCTGAAAACCTGCTGTGTAAGAGACCCTAAGGACAGACCTGAGTCCAGGTCTGAGTGGAAGAAACGGAGAGTCCCTGGCATGAAGTAAGGCCAAGGGGAAAGACCCCTAGAGGTGCCCCAGGCACCAAACTAAAAACGATTACGCGTGTGATCGGATATCGCTGATAAAGCTGGTGTCCTCTCTGTGACTACGGTTGTCACAATATCCTGGTGAAAAAACCTTTTGGGTTAAATTCTAGGTCTCAAAGGCTACGCTAGTAACCTTGGATGAGAGGAATCTTGAGGGAGAACTGGCAGTGATCGAGCAGGTCTGGACTGTCTGTTAGACGTCCTGGTACTGCTGCTATAAATTGGACGAGTCTGCGCAGCAAGCGCGTGTGTGCAATCTGAGACCACGAAGACGATCCCGCAACATTCCCGTTTGATATTCCAGACTGTTAGTGGAGAAAGAATATAGGAGAGACGGATACCGGTCCAGGCTTGGACTAGTGCGTCTGTCCCACTGACTGTGGATCCTGAGATCCTGGCATTGAGGCGTGACTCCATCAGGTCCATATCTGTGGTGTCCTGGCGTTGCCGTCTTAACAGAGGACTTCTAGATAAAAGGGCCAATCCCCTGGGTCCATTCCTTGGTGGATTAGAGAATCAGCCTCCCAGACGTGTACACCTGGTATGAGAACAACAGGCAGTACAGTGTTCCAAGGTTTCCACCTAGTGAAGGATGTGGTGAACTTGTCATCGCTTAGAGACTACAGGTTCCACCCTGGTGGTTGACATATGCCACGGTTGTGGCATTGTCCGACTGTATCCGGACATGTTCGAATGCCAGAGGGAGAATGATTTCAGTACTAGAGATACTGCACGAATGTTCATAGATTGAGGGGCATCTTCGAGACAGGGCAAGGCTACTGCCATGTGCATTGTGATGGGGGTACATCGCACCCCATCCTGTTCTCGCGCAACACCTAAGCATGGATAATTGCAAATACCGGCGATTCAGCTGAACCAATGGAACCGACTTCCAAGCTGCTTCTATGCGGTCTCGGACTCTTATAGCAGTTGTGAAGGATTGGAGAGACCTCTGATTGAGGCTGTGGGTTCCCAGACGAAGAATACGTGTCCTGTCTGGGGAAATTTGACTATAGCTGTGGATGTGCAACCAAAGGCCGCCGTGTTCATGCGATGCTGTGCATCCAATACGGCTGAGACTCCATACCTGATGCTGTAGCAGTGGCCGTCAGGAGTATGCAGCAGGGCTGGGGCTCCTGGAATGCGTGTGTTGTGCTGCAGCATGTGCCTTGGAATTGCAGTAGACCTGTGGAGGTCGATCCTACCAAGTCTCCTCAACGAGCACGGTGTAGATGCCACTGTTCGCAGACCTTGAAAGTGATGCATTGATAAAGGGTCATCCAGATATGGGAGACTGCTGAAATGTAGAATAGACATTGCCAACTTCAGGCTGGGGAAAAAACCTTGTAGTCTTTGCGCTTCAGTCCTTTTTGGCCTTGGCCCACTCCTTGTGCTGGCGCTTCGGAGGCTCCGACGTCAGGAGGAAGGGTGGGCGTGGCGGGCGAAGGGCGGACAGAGGGTGGGCAAGTCAGTGATGTCACATCTAGGCCGAAGGCAGGGCCTCGCGTTATTCGCGGGACCCGGAAAAGGCAGAGGCCCGGCGCGGAGCCGGAAGTCATGAGCAGCGCTGGCCGAAACCGGAGGCTGTGCTCGCGATAGTTCAGTCGCCAGTGTCCTGCGCAGCACACAGCGAGCGCTATCCCACCGTGAGTATCCTCTTTTGACTCCCGAGTCGAGAAGGGACAGATTGCGTGGAAGAGTGTTTGGGCCACGGTCATACGGGGTCCAAAAGGGCCCTCCATTGGTTAATGCGGTCGGGGGTCTGCAAAGTCCAGCTTTGAAGCGGGCTGTGCAGAGTGCTCGCACGTGTCATCTGAACCCAAGTACCTAATATAGGTATAGGGAGGAGATTGGCGACAGGGCTCGTATTCCACGTTCTGCGACCCCGAGTTTCGTTTTGTAGTTTGGGGACGGAGACCGAACAGGCCTTGGGCCGTCACAGCTTCAAACCGAGTCCCCCACAGTGGGAAGTCGAGGAGGAGTATGGTTTATAGTAATCTCGGCCACGACCCAGTGCCTCCAACGGTGGGGAGCTGAGGAGGGAGTGTGCTATGGGTCTTAGGTCCAGAGACCCGTAGCTAAATTACTCGTGCAGTTGCGGGTCACGGTGTGTCAGCCTGAGCCTTGTGAGACTTGACTGTCATCACCGCCTACCAGAACTTCAGCTGTGGGATTTGGAGAGAATTGGTAAGCGGTCCTGGGACCCTTGCCATTGTCAGGTAAATGTAGAATACATCAACTTCCACTGGGCACTCCAACAATGGAGGGCCAAGTAAAACGTGAGAGTCAAACTCTTAGTAATTCCATCACCCTAGTCCTCTCAACTGTGTGGGGGCCTGGGGAGGGGTCTGATGGACGAGTATTTTGAGCCGTTGGAATAGTAACTGGGCTCCGCCAACGTTGGGGGACCAAGGAATAGGCATTTTCGTCTCGCTTCAACCCAGCTCCCCCAGGGCAAAGCCATAAGGTTGGACAAGTGTACCAACAGGTACCTGCATCTGGCACGGTGTTAGGAAAAAACAATACGTGCGTTGGCCCGTGCGCTGATTACTACTGTAGAGGCAGTTACACTGCTCCTCGTAGTATTGTCCTGAGGGGGGGACACAAACTGGAGCAGGATATATCGCTGCTGATTGTCCTGCCGTTTTTGTTGGAAACTGCCGCACAGCGAAGCTGCGCATTGTACACTCCAGAGTGTGCCCCCCGCCGTGCTGTACTCGCTGTACCCCTGCATAGCGGATGCTGAGCCATGGCTTTTGGAGAAGCCAGAGAATGATGGGGGGGCATTGCAGACCGGCCGTAGCTCTGTGACATGGCAGGCTCTGCCGTATGTCCCTCTTCCCTTTGATGCAGGCACTGTAGAACTCCTAAAACCAAGGCCCCGGGCTGCACTGGTGTGCCTTGAAGGGCACGGCAGGGAGGAAGCACTGTTGGGCTCCCAGTGTTTGTGGGGGGCCTAGTGCTCGTTGTACCCCCTGCTGGCTGTGCATATGTGCCGCCATGCCAGCAAGGTGTGGGCACGTGACTGTCCGCACACAGGACAGCTGACCTACATGTGTAATTCATGACATGTGTCAGCTGTCTGTGTAGTGTGTGCACAGTGCCCGCACACAGGCTAGCCTGTATATGTGGCTGCTGTGTGCAGTGGCTCAAGGCTGGCAGCTGCGGTGACAGGAGCAGTGCCTGTGTCCTTTAATGGCCGCCGCTGCTTATAGGAGAGGGGTCATCCTCATCCTGTGCCCCCCGGAGATATGCTCTGTTCTCCTCAGGGGGATCGAACTAGCAGAGATCAGACTTCTCAAGCATATGTATTGGTATTAGTGTTCTGAGCCACTGTGTTAACTGGAGTGAGGAGGGAGGGGGGCGGAGCGCTGAGCAAAAAAGAGCGCGGTCCTTGTAAAAAACGCGCCCTCTGTGCTCCGGCCGGGGGGCGTGGAGAAGGCGGCGGCTTCGGTGTAGGCCGAAGCCGCGGCCTAAATTTGAGACCTGCGGCCGCAAATGTCGCCAGGGCGGCGCGGAGGTGCGGAAGGGGGTCCGGAACTAAACCGGACCCCGCCGGACCCCCTGGGCAGACAGCGGTGGCGGGATGTGGGCCCCCACAGAGGACCCAGCGTGCTGGGTCCTCTGGGATCATCAAAGTGCAGCCCTGCTGGCTGCTGCAGGGACACAGGCAAGCTGTGTCCCTGCTAGGGAAAGATCTCCCTCTGCTATAATAGCCCCCGCAGAGGACCCAGAGTACTGGGTCCTCTGTAACCACCAGGATGCAGCCCTTAGTGCTGGCTGCTGCAGGGACACAGGCAAGCTGTGTCCCTGCTAGTGCTGGTTGCCCCGTTGTTGTTCCCCCGGCCCCTTCAGGAGGTACACAGCAGAGCTGTGTGCCCTGGTACTGCAGGGAGCAGGCTGCCGCTGAGGGGTAAGGAGTCTTCAGCAAAGCTGGGGACTCCTGGGTGCCTAGAGCAGGTCCGAGCTGCTGCACCAGAGGCTCTACCTGTGGTGTCTCAACCTAAATGAACCCCAAAGGGGTATTTAGGGAGGGATGCTGCTCCACCGTCAGGTGCCTTGTCCTTCGCCTCGACCTCAACCCAGTAACCCCAACAGTGGGGAAATGGGGAGGGAGGGTCGTTGTCTCAACCTTAACCCAGCGTCCCCAACATTGGGGGGCCGAGGAGGGAGCGACATGTTAGGGGGACCAGTCGACCTCAACCAGGCGCCCCCAACAGTGGGGGGCCGAGGAGGGACCATGCCGGGAGTCTCGTCAGAGACCCACTTTTCTTCTTCTTGAAGAAAAAAATTCAAAAAGAAAGTTTTTTTTTTTTTTTTTTTTTTAGGAGCACTAAAAAATCTGTGTGTGCCTCCTAGACACTAAGCAAAAACTGGAGAATCACTTCCTGTTCTAGGGGTGTATAACTGCATAGGAGGAGCCACTTAACTCTTTTGCAGATTTTGCCTAGTGTCGCCTCCTAGTGGACAGCAGCATAACACCCATGGTCTGTGTCCCCCAATGAGGCGAAGGAGAAATATACCACACAGAGAAAAATATTTTTCTTAGAAAAAAAACACAAACACAAATTGAGATTCCATCTTTATTACTCCATACCATCCTATGTAGTCCACAACAATGGTCTCAACACTTGATCACCTCTACTACATGCAGAGACTGCAGCAAGTGCCCTCTTCCTACAGTCTCTAGGGTTACACTGATGGTGCACTGTATGGCAATGATCTGTCATACAGTGCACCATGACTCTGACCCCAGAGACTACAACAAGAGAACACTTGATCCCTTGTTGTAGTCTCTGGGGTCAGAGTCATGGTGCACTGTACGGCAGATTATTGCCATACAGTGCACCATGACTCTGACACCAGAGACTACAACAAGTGGACAGTTAATCCCTTGTTACACCCATTCATCCATGCACTCATCCATCCATGCATCCATTCATGCGCCCATGCATCCATTCATGCACCCAGCCACCCATCCATCCACCCATACTCGCCTCACTCAAGTGTCTGCCTCTTAAAAAGGACAGCAGCTATAACCCAAGGTCTCTGTCCCCTCCAATGACACAGGAGCGAATTAGTGCACAATGATGGCCGACTCTCCATTCACAATGGAATGCGGTGTATATATCTTTTATTCGCTGTTTTAACCACAATAATTTGATCAGATATAAAAAGGTTTCCAGTGTAACCAAAAGGGGTTGTCCCATAAAGTAGATCTTGGAATAATAATAATTTTCACAATTGGATGTGGTTTAAAAAATGTACCTGTGCTGGGATCACGGTACACACATGCGCTGATTCTGATGCCATTTTATTGAAGACAACATCACAATAGCAATGTGCATGCTCTGCCAACAGCAGTAATGGCAGCAGTGTGAAATTTAAATAAAGAAAAGGAGGTAAGTCAGGAGCCGGAATAATTAAGAGGACCCGATCCACAAAGTCCCTCCCCGACGCTCAAGCCACTGCACACATGATGTTATTTCTGAAACTTTCATTTTAATCCGCATCCTAACGCCATTATAGCACTGCCTCTATTTTATAGGGCAAAAACCAGCTGGTTGGTTCCCTTTAAATTACTTCCTTCTTCCTGCTTCAGTCATAGAGGTAACAGCGGCATTGTTTCAGTCACCACTGTGTACTAAGCAAGCAGTGGCTGTTGCCACACCCCGTCACTGACAGCCAGCTTTACTATTGAGCCATCTGTCAGTCAGCCCTGGTGGGGGCACAGTTACAGCCGCAGTTCACTATGCAATGAACACTTCAAATGTCTGAAAGCAGGAGGCTGCCAGGAGCAATAAAGTTAATTTCCTCCTAGTCCCTGGACTCTCAGTGCAGCTGGTGCATGGATTCAGAATCCTATTAAACTGCAGATTAACTCTATATCTGCAGAGCATTTTTTCATATGACAGGTTCACTTGAGTATAAAAAAAAAAAAAAATGGCACTATTTATTGTTAGGTATGGAGTGCCACATACACACACATTCTTCAATTAGCACATTCTTCTTACCTTGTGCATCCTCCTCATATGGCGTCTGTGAACTTAATATTTCTGCTGTAGGAAAAAACAAGAAACAAAATGAACATACGTGACATTCTGAAGCGATTATTTACTTTTTAGGATATACACGAGGGACGGATTCCACTGCAAATTTGACATCCATTTTATTCAGGCAGAAAATTCACAGCATATGGTAACAACTTAAGAGTCAGGGCACCGTTACACTCTCCTATTTAGCATGTAGGGGGCATTGGTTATTTCTGATTGATAGCACTCACAATAGCATTGCACATACTCCTCCGTGGCTCCTCTCGGCCGATGCCAATCACTACACTTCCAAATGAATTTGGGCAGCAACTGGTGACAGCAGAAAGAACACGTTTGGACACACTGTGCACACTTAGCCAGGCACAGCTGGTGTCCTTGTACATACTGGCTGACTTTTGGCAGTGCTTGTCTGGGAAGCGAGTATTGTCAATCAGCAGCAGGGGAAGACTCCAATAAGCAAAATTAAATGGTGTAATGGTGCACTGAGAGCTTGGCCAACCTAAGGGTGCACCAAAGCCTCCTTCTTTAAATAAGGATTAAAAATCTATTTACTCAGAGACAGTACTAGTAACAGGAACAGTGCTAGTATGATTTTTTTTTTTTATAGGGACCAAGTGCCCTATATTAGAATTAAGCTCAATTGAAACCCACTTAGGGGATGACAGACTCCCCCTTAATATACAGACTGGACCCACCACGAAGATTCCTTCTTGATCTGTAGTAATAAGGGAAAAAGGGAGGGGAAGCCGCTCCACCGCTAATTACTCATGGACTTCCGCACCGGTGTGACGGCTTGGCAACCGCTTATGTCAGCAGATTCGTAGAGAGACACCAATGTGATCCATCATTTCTTCAAGTCCTTTATTTCATACTAGCCGTACTACCGGCTACGCCCGGGTTAATAAATAACTGCTGTTAGCTATAACAAAATAGAATTTGAATATGTCATATTAATGACCTGTAGGAAAATAGAAGCTGAGCTATGATTGGTTGCTATAGGCAGCCTAATAAATCTCAAGACAACAGTAAACCCTCCCCCCTGGCCAGGCAGTATATACAACCTCACACATACACATAAAAGACAGCTCATGTGACTGACATCTGCCTTAATTCCCTATATGACACGTGTTGCACATTGGCTGTTTTTAATCAGATATTTATTTTTGGAAATTAAAGATACCAGACTTATGAGGCGAGTTGTGAGAGGCGATTTGTGCACATCTTTGTCTGTCTGTGTGGTGTGTGAGTCCCTGGGGTGTGTGTGTGTCCCTGTGGGGTGTGTATGTGTGTCTCTGTGTCCCTGTGGGGTGTGTGTCCCTGTGGGGTGAGTGCATGTGTCCCTATAGGGTGTGTATGTGTGTGTGTCCCTGTGGGGGGGGATGTCTGTGTGGTGTGTGTCTCTGTGTTGTGTATGTCTCTTTGTGGTGTGTGTGTTTGTGTTCGGGTGCGTGGTGAGTATCCAATGTTGGGGCTCCACCTTAGCTGTTACTCTTTGTGTGCATGTGCTGTGTATAAATGTCCCCGTGCATGGTGAATATTGCATGTCAGGGCCCCACCTTAGTGACTATATGCTGGCATATGCTGTTAGTGTTTGGCGCTGTCATTAAGCCCCTCTCATTCACAACTGTCAACTGGTAACTGTCACTTTCTCTACATTATGTAGATAGGGCCAAAATTGTTTGGTAAATTGGAACACGCGAGGTTAAAATTTCGCCTCACAACATAGCATATGACGCTCTTGAGATCCAGACGTGTGACTGTGCAAAATTGTGTGGCCGTAGTTGGGACGGTGTAGATGCCAATCCCGGACATACACACACACATTCAGCTTTATATATTAGATGCATCAATAAAAACATTGCAGTGCCCTAGCAAGGCTTCCCTTGCTAGAACTCTGCGATGTTTTTATTCATTTATATAAAATAAAGGACTTGAAGACATGATGGATCGCATTGGTGTCTCTCTACGAATCTGCTTCTTGATCTGTATCTGTGTCTATATCTTTTTTAGCTTCTGCATTTTATTATGCATATTTTATAATATGTGAACTGAGTTTCTCTTCTGAGTGTTTGTATCGAACCTTTCCTTTAAGAGAAACTACACCTTTAAATGCATTCAATTTATTTTCTTGAAGAAATTAATAATAATGTCTGCAAGGCGCTTATGTATTCTTGGGAGCAATTCTAACATAGAACTATTGTTAATGAGTTTTTCTAGGCTTCAAGTCAGCATGAAGTTGGAGGATTGCAACATACAGTATATGGGAAAACCAGTTGCAAAAAGTGTTCTAAGAAGAACAAAGACTACAGTATCCCATGTATTAAATAATGTGTTAATATGAATTATTAACTCCATGTCTTTGTTCAATCATAACCTCTTGCAGAATAAAGTAATAATAACTAGATCCGGAGGTCACACCCAGGGTTAGAAAGTATAAATGACCATTTTTGAATAATAAACTTCCGAGTTTGTTTGGACTTAACTGGTGTCAAATCTGATGCATTACATAACATGGATGCAAGACATGTCAAGATGACCTTATCATGATTGAGGAGACTTTAACATCTGTCCGTCTGCATTTACATGGCAGAAAGCTGAATTGGTGGGCATATTCTTGGACTCCTAGAACTATTTCCCTGGAGCATTCTACCTCTCAGGGCTGCAGACATCTTCACCACACTCCTGTGTTCCCCTGACTAGTCCCACTTCTCTGAATTATTGACTCGGAGCTGTCCTAGAAATAGGCTAACTGATCAATGTGAATACTGATAACTGAGCCAGAACACAATGTGAACAGGTCTGTAGAGCCGTGTTCACACCACCAAGGATCTATATCACAAAGGGGAAGAAAAAAAAAGGAGTATAAAAACGTCCAAAATTACTCTGCTATGTAAGTAACTGTAAAAAGCAAGTGCAAAAACAGTGTTAATAACTAGGTACCAAGTTAATACGTTTTTTTTTTTTCAAAAAATGTACGAAAGACATTCTACCACGTCACAGTGACCCTTTGTCAGAACGGTCCCTAAAACGAACGTATTTAAAACCTGATCTAATGTGAACATACCTCAAAGATGCAGGATGCAGCAGGGCCAGAATCCAATATGGGCACAGAGTAGAAACAGCACTTGTCTGACTCGGTAAGGAAGGGGTGGGGCACTTCCCATCTTGCATAACAAGAAGCTAAATGAATACTGATAACTGAGCCAGAACACAATGTGAACAGATCTGTAGAACAGTGTTCACACCACCAAGGATCTAGGTCACAAAAATATTCAGTATAAAAAACGTCCACAATTAATCTGCTATATAAGTAAAAGTAAAAATCAAGTGCAAAAAAGTGTTAATAACAGGGTACCTAGATTCTGACCATGCTGCATCCTGCATCTTTGAGGTATGTTCACATTAGATCAGGTTTTAAATACATTAGTTTTAGGGACCGTTCTGATCAAGGGTCACCGTGACGTGGTAGAATGGCTTTCGTACATTTTTTGCAAAAAAAAAAATTAAACTAGGTAACATTTTTTTGCACTTGCCATTTACTTTTACAGCAGAGTAATTTTGGATGTTTTTTTAATCTGTCTTTTTTTGTGATATAACTGATCAATGTGTAAAATTGCACACACTTCCAACAGCTCTGCTATATTTGGCTCAGCTAGACTGCATTCATCACTGAAAACTGGCACATCTAAAATCTAATAAAAAGTTTAGATTACACTCTATTCTTCCATCCTACATAGTAATCTGCTTGAAGAATTTTACCTTCTGACATCTACATAAACAACTTTTTATATCAATGAACTGTAAACTGGTTTCCAGCACAAATCAACAGTCCTGCACTACACCATGCCTGCACAACAGAGCTACTAATAACTAGGTACAGCAGAGCTAACAAAAGCTGGGCTGATTTTCATTTGAAATAATAGTAAGCAGCACTCACTATTCTGTTGCATTGGGATTTCTTCATTTCCAGTTGCACACAGGTGACATGTTGGCGTGGTGGTGGATGTGGGGTGCGTTCAGGGACTACACTTGTTTCGCTCAAATGAGCTTCAACAGGTCCACTGACTAGCATGACTCACCTCCACACTTTTATGCAGATCAACCATTTCGTCATGCATGTGTTTAAAATCAATCATTAGTGAGATGAAAACAAACATGTGTTAAACACAAAGAATACAAATATTCATATTTTGAAAAGTCCTGGTCATCAAAATCTAACCCAAAAAGACTGACATATCTAACTTGTCGTTCATTCCTAGATTAGACTGTGCTCTATATTTAATTATAAGCCTGGCCTCAGTTTGTAGCAACAATTTGTGTAAATCCCCTCCCTTTGCTAGCATGTAAATCCCTTTTACACCTGCAAAAGGTAAAACTCTGGCATCCCCCTGATGATCTGATCTTATATGACTAATCAGTCTGGGCGAACCATGCCCTGATTTTATTGATTTTACATGTTCTTTGACATGTACGTACATTTGGCGGATGTTTTTTCCTATATAAAATTTGATGCATGGACAAAAAAAATCACGTAGACTACGTTCTTAGTTCTACATGATATAAAGATCATCAGGGGATGCTAGAGTATAGGTCTAAAAAGGAATTACATGCCAGCAAAGGGAGGTGATTTACACAAATTGTTGCTACAAACTGAGGACAGGCTTATAATTAAATATAGAGCACAGTCTAATCTAGGAATGAACGACAAGTTAGATATGTCAGTCTTTTTGGGTTAGATTTTGATGACCAGGACTTTTCAAAATATGAATATTTGTATTCTTTGTGTTTAACACACGTTTGTTTTTATCTCACTGATGACTGATTTTAAACTCATGCATGACGAGGTGGTTGATCTGCATAAAAGTGTGGAGGTGAGTCATGCTAGTCAGTGGACCTGTGGAAGCTCATTTGAGCGAAACACGTGTAATCCTGCAAGCACCCCGTATCCACCACCATGCCAGCATGTCACCCGTGTGCAACTGGAAATAAACAAATCCCACTGCAACAGAATGGCGATTGCTGCCTACTATTATTTCAAATGAACTTTGGGACTTTGTAAACAAAGGCACAGCACCACAATTCATCATCGGGAGGTTCTGTATTTCCTCCATAGCCGAATCGTGGCACAACCAGAGCTCCACATCTACAGGCAGTAGCACGGGTCATTTCTATTAATTCCTTTAAAAGCTGGGCTGAGCAGTGTTTGATGCCTGGTGCTGACAGATCAATTGTGTGTAATGGCAACTGTCCCTGTTGATACATATGGCAAAAGATTATCTTCTGCCATATAAAGAAGATCAAAGTTTTGAAATTAGCAAGGCAGAGTCCAGACATGAATCCACTTGAAAATCTGTGGGTTCACTTGAAGAGGGCTGTACACAGGAGATGCCCTCACAATCTGACAGATTTGAAGAACTGTTGGAAGGAAGAGTGGGCAAAGGGTGACAATTCTAGATGTGTCATGTCGACAGACACCTACCCAAAAAGACTGAATGCGTTTATAAATAAAGCGCACTTCAACAAGTACAGTATTAGTTTAAGGGGAAGCATATTTATGCAACCACATTATTTTAGTTCTTTATTTTTTTTCCAGTTTATCTTTCAATGGGTTTGTACAGATGATGGGTGACATACATTTTCAGGTTAATAGCGTTCTGAACCTGCCTGGCTCACACACTTAGAGCCCCGCTGAGGGGAGGAAGTGAACCTTATTTTTCCTAGCAGTATATAGCTTGCAGCCATCAGGGTGGAACCGACGCAGGTTCAATCAACGCTCAGTGTACAGTAAGTGGTGGTTGTAATTGTGCCCCTGGCACTGATTGACTGCTGCGCTACATTAGAAGCGGCCATCAGTCAGTGCGGAGGACGTGGTTAAAACACTGCTCACTATACATAGGAAGGTGACTTAACCCGCCCCGACGCAGCCGCCATGACCGAAAGCCGAATGCTGCCAGGAGGAATAAAGATCATTTCCTCCTGACAGAAGGCTCTAAGTTCAGGCGCTGGGCAGGTTCATTAAGATATTATCCTGCAGATTAACCAAATAATTGTGGGTTAGTAAAGGTTTTTCACATGATAGGTTCCCTTTAAATGTGGAAAAAGGTTTAAAATGATTCTTCTTGGTATGATTTTTTTTATCTTTTATTTATTTTTTTTATACATGATGAAAACCTGGCATTTTAACATGTGTATGTGATCTTTTTCTATTCCCTGTATATTGCAGTATATGGCAGAAGATAAAATCCTGCTCCATGAGGACTGCAAAGGACCATGAAGTGGACAGAAGAGAGTGTATTCTAAATGTGGAACATACACTGTCAGTGGTGGAGGCAGAGCTATGCTGTACGGGAGACACTGCATTCAACACGAGCTAAACTGAGCAATGGTATGCAGCAGCAGGAATCCAGTGTGAACTGGAGGGTAAATTCTCTTTCTCCGAGCCATCATTGGGGGACACAGGAGACCATGGTGTATGCTTGCTGCCATTAGGAGGCGACACTAAGCTAAATAAAAAACATAGCTCCTCCTCAGTAGTATACACCCCCAGCCCGAAGGGACAACTAGCCAGTTACTGCAAAGGCAGTAGGAGAAGCATTTGAAATAAACACAGAATGGCCCAACAGAAAATATATATAAGAAGGGCAGGAGCTGTGTCCCCCAATGATGGCTCAGAGAAAGATTTTACGGTGAGTACACAAAAATCTACTTTTCTCTGTCACCTCATTGGGGGACTCAGGAGACCATGGGATGTCCTAAAGCAGTCCCGAGGGTGTGGGGAAAAAACAGGATTATAAGAGGAAGGAGAACAGAGGCCAGAACCTCAAGAGAGAGGAGGCCGCTGTGCAAAGAAAAACACTAATATTGTCTAAGCTCGAGACAACCAGAAAAAAAGGTGTCAAAAGAGCACTCTAAGCAGGCCGACGGATAGGAAAAAGCCCGGAGTGTGACTATGCAGTGTCTGAGACACTGAGCACACTCGTAAGAAATTGCGGATACGTAATCCTTCTGATCTTGGACCTGAGCCCAGGAGATCCATTTCTTGAGACAGAAAACTTGTAAGCTCAGGTGTTAATGTAACGAAAGTGACCATGAAAACTTCTCGTCCTCAAAATAGTTTCGCGAACAATTAGAGAAGCCTAATCTCCTGAAGCCACCAAGGTTCCAAGATCTCGTATAAGTAGCAGGCCTATCCTGATCAGAAAGGACCCAAGGATGGAATGGAGGTGCTAAAGGCTCGCTTGATACCGAGACAGGAAGGAATATAACTTACCTTAGAAGGGGCAAAGAACCCGTTGGAGAGGAAAAATGTTCCAAGAACAGGAGAAATAACTAGGAGAAACGCAATATGTATTTTTGTACCAGAACAAGGGCGGAGGAGTTAGTTCCACAAAGGAAAACATTTTCCCTTGTGGATTCTAAGGATGTACTCTTTCCGAAGAAGAAAAAAGGAAGGAAGCTCTTGAGTAGTCCTGAATGCTTCTGGAATTACGAAAAAAACGACTGAAGGAACCAGTAGAATTCCTTGGGTTCCACCTGATTGACAGATGGAGAGGACCGCCAACTGTCATGAATGGGAGCTTGTACCAATTACTTGATTGTAGCCTATGATATAAATGACGTGAGCCAATATTTGCAATAAAGAGAGGTGTAAGGACTGAGACCCTGACAACCGTAGCGATCACTTGGATCATGCCACGAGTATTTGCCAATGCTAAGTCATGTGGAGCTCTAAAGCACCCTCTGATCTCAGGTGCTATAGATATGTCCTGCTGGATGGCAGCCAGGGTCCTCTGTCTTCATTGGAGATGAACGAAAGAAGCAAGTAGGTGGGAAGGGGGGGGGGGGTGTCAAACTTCCCAAGCGGAAACACTGAGGACCTGGATGCAGCTAGTTTGGAGGAGGGAACTCGAAGAAATTCGATTACCTCATGTGTGGGCGTCAGAGACCTCGATGGAGTTGTGACTGTATCTCTGTTGCAGCTCACGAGAGAGCATGCTCGAAGAGGCTTCGCGTCTGGCTGTAGGAGGACTGATCTCTGGATGAGGAGGTTGGACTACTTGACCTTGCTCTGTAGAAGAGTGTTAAGAGGCAACAGACAGATGTGGATACTGAAGCAGAGACTTTGCAGACTATTCTGTGATACTGATGTAGCTGAGTCTAACACACAATGGAGCTATCCGCTTATGTTTAATCAGGTAACAAATACATGGTATAGTACTAATATACACACACATACATTATATATATATATATATATATATATATATATATATATATATATATATAAATAACAAGAAAAACTGCACAGCACTCAACAGACTAGTGTGAACTGGTGCAAGCAAAGATGCAGAGTCAAATAACATGAAAGTCACTTTGTCGCAGTTGATGAGCAAACAGACATTGGCCAATGCTTGTACTAAGAACTTCAGAATTAAAAGATAGATTATTGAGTTTTTTGAAAAAAAGTAAGTTTTTAAACTTTTTCCTCAAACGCATATG
This sequence comes from Allobates femoralis, assembly GCA_033576535.1. NCBI lineage: Eukaryota > Metazoa > Chordata > Amphibia > Anura > Aromobatidae > Allobates > Allobates femoralis. Next base: position 347,012,659 of record JARQOC010000006.1, read on the forward strand.
GCTTGTAGCACTTGTACATCATTGGTAGTAGTTGTGTGCTGCAAGGATTTTTTTCATGTTATTTGACTCTGCATCTTTGCTTGCACCAGTTCACACTAGTCTGTTGAGTGCTGTGCAGTTTTTCTTGTTATTTATTATATGGAGTTGCAGGCTCCTTTGCTGCAATGTGCACCCTCATTAACCTACAGGTGATCGAGGGTATAGATGGTGTCTGCCCACTGAAAAGTGGGGGGTGGACAAGGAGAATAGGGATATTAGAGTAGGACTCATCATGCCTGAAGTCACTTTGCCGCAGTTGATGAGCAAACAGACATTGGCCAATGCTTGTACTAAGAACTTCAGAATTAAAAGATAGATTATTGAGTTTTTTGAAAAAACGTAAGTTTTTAAACTTTTTCCTCAAACACATATGGCTTGTAGCACTTGTACATCATTGGTAGTAGTTGTGTGCTGCAAGGATTTTTTTCATGTTATATATATATATATATATATATATATATATGTATATACATATACACACACACACACACACACACACACACACACAAACACTGTGTACAAACAAGGAGTCCGACCTGCCAAATGGAATAAAAAGTCTGCGCTGCCATCCATATTTCTATGTCATACAAGATAGAGTTCTGACCAGCTGGACAGCGGCCAGATGCCACATACCACAGTGAACATTGATACCGAGGAGGGTCCAGGCCAAAGAGAGAGGTGGGCCAGATCCCAGAATCCACTGAAGTAGACGGCTATAGGATACATGGTAGCTGGGTTTTTTTGTTCATCGACAAGGAGTTAAGACCTATTTGTAGGCAGTCATATCCTGCAGACTGATATGTTGCTGGAGTGGTGCATATTCTGTAACCATCTGAGACAGTTAAAGGATACCTGGAAGTCGGACTCCCTGCATATTTGTAAATTAGCGGATCACATAAACTAATCCTGCAGGCCGTTCTTGATGCGAGCTTGAATAAACACTAAATAGTATGTAGATCCCAAAACCCACTGAAGCAGACAGGTATATTATGTATGGCAGCCGGAGTTCTTGCTCACAGATAAATTGGCTGATGCCATAAACTAAACTTGCCAGCAATTATGTGATGCAGTTTTTATGTGCACTGGGTAGTTTATGAGCTGCAGGTAGTTCTTTGAACAAAAAACTGCCTCTGGACACTAGAGTCTGGTCAGAACAGGTTCCGTGGTCATAGGTGCTGGCAAGGACATAATATGTGATGTCTGGAGAGTCTGTGCACTGGGTAGTGGACAGATCCCGTGGCCATAGTTGCAGGCAAAGACATAATACGTGATGTCTGGAGATGCTGTGCACTGGGTAGCGGACAGGTAGCGTGACCATAGTTGCAGGCAAAGACATAATACGTGATGTCTGGTGATACTGTGCACTAGGTAGTGGACAGGTCCCCTGGCCGTAGTTGCAGACAATGACATGATACATGATGTCTTGAGACGCTGTGCATTTCCTCAGGTTATGGATGAGGCATGCTTCTAATATGGGTGGTGGGAAGAGGGGCTCCAATAAGGTATTAAAAAACATTAACAAGATTGTTCCTCTGTTAGGTGCACTAGAAACAAGGATAAAGCACCTCCATCTATCATCAGAACTTTCGCTACTGCAGTTTTGTGTCCTGCTGTTACAGTTATGGAGTGCAGAGGGTTAATAACACTGTTCGGTAGGCCTGGGGCAGGAAAACATTGAGCTTTTCCAGGCTGAGAGATGGGCAGGGAGATTACAGCCCAGTGTAAAGGGCGGGACAGACAGATGAGCCATGGTCTGCTGATTGGCCCTGCCGGTGGGGGCGTGACCAGGCCCTGCAGAATGCCAGGAGTCTTTGTGGAGTATAGGAGGGCGGGAAAAGACCCGCGCTCACGCCTGATTGGTCCTGGGCCGACAGTCAGACTATGGATGCTGCAGTGAAGCCAGGGACTAAATTTTGAGGTGTTGCTGGTGACATGCAGGGGTACTGTCAGCGGAGGATTAGCATCCGAGGTGATGCGTCTTATGCTCCCGCGCAGAAGAGGGACCTATCTGGAGCCCTGGTTTTTCACTGGGGGGTACGGACGTATTCCTGCCAGAACTTCTTTTCAATAAGCGTGTGGTGGGGGTGGGGACTGGGCGACCAGAAAACTTGTGTGGTCAGCCACTTGGTACAGAGGGGCGACCGACTGGATAAGACACACCAGACTGTTTTCCTCTGCCCGTACTTGAGAGGGACTACAGGAGGATAAGATCCAACCTGTTTCCCGATGAACTGTTTATGAAACACAAAAGGAAAAGATTAAAGAATACAAACCTATATAGTAGTGGGTCTGGAGAGCCCCAGCATGTCTGCCTCCTGTAGACACTAAGCTTAAACTGGCTAGTTGTCTCTTCGGGCTGGGGATGTATACTACTGAGGAGGAGCTAACTTTTTCATTTAGCTTAGTGTCGCCTCTTAGTGGCAGCAAGCATACACCATGGTCTCCTGTGTCCCCCAATAAGGCAATAGAGAAATACAGCAGTTCTAACAATGAGATATATGGTAATAGATGAATAATTACATGTATAAGAAGACCACATTATGATTTTGTGAATAATCCATTAAAGTAAGCTTTTTCTTCCCATTCACTTTAGATCCCATATAGAAATAGACTAATTTTCAATCAAATTTGTAGCCAATTTCTCCATATGCATTGATAATGGAGAAAACTGCACGTTAATTCCCATACAGATCGTGTGCACATCCTCTTAAGAGTAAAAAACCTCTAAATTTGCAATATCAATTTCCTGTCACTTAGTGAATGCCTTGTGAAAGTCACACAGATGATTTTTTTGGGTGGGTTTTGGTTGCAGAAACGACAACAAAACTATAGCAGGCATCACCACTGCAGCCAATCACTGAAATCAGCACGAGCCGGTAAGCTCAGTGATTGGGTACCACTTTAAGGGAATGCCCATGTTCTCACACCGTAATTAATAATTAAAAAAGGTATTCTAAATGTATCCCCTACATGTGGGATAAAAAATTACTTCCCAATTGTTGGAGGTTCAACCGCTGATGCCCCCAGAGTTCCCCAGGGCCAAAGCTCTGAAAAGCACTGTCTGAATGGAGCCGGGGTCGAATACATGCACTAACGTTTCAATCTTTCTTAACATGAGGACCAGAGAATGCTGGACGCTGCACTTGGATGGTCTGCAGTCTTCCCATAAGGCTGGAAACACACTATCCTACTTACATGCGAGTCTCTCGGACGAGACTCAGATCAGTGACGCTCAACGGCCTCTCCCTCTCTGGACGGGAGTATCAGCTGCTTGTGGTTTTGTGCAGAATCACACTCCCGTCCAGAGAGGGAGAGGCCGTTCAGGGTCACTGATCCGAGTCTTGTTCGAGAGACTCGCATGCAAGTAGGATAGTGTGTTTCTACCCTAAGAATGATCAACCACAGCTCCATTCATACAAGAGCCCAGATTCTTGGATCTATGGGGGCCACAGCAAACTCCTAGTAATCAGGAAGTAATTTCATAGCTCACAGATAAAGGATAATTTTCAGACTTGAGAATACCTCTTAGGGACGGTTTACACATACCGATATCCCAGCGAGCACACCAACGATAACGATGGGTGTCGCTGGGACATTGTTATCTGATCGCTGGTGAGCTGTCACACAGACTGACTCATCAGCGATCAGCGAGAACACTGGTATCCAGGGTAAACATCGGGTAACTAAGCACAGCGCTGCGCTTAGTTACCCGATATTTACCCTGATTTCCAGCTCCCAGCGCTTGCTGTGCGGCGCTGGTAACCAGGGTAAACAGCAAGTAACTAAGCGCAGCGCTCTGCTTAGTTACCAGATGTTTACCCTGGATATCAGCTCCCAGAGTGTGCTGTGCTTGGAGGTCGATGATCGTTGGTCTCTCTATGTCACACACGGCGATGCTGGCCGCCCAGTGGAACACCAACGATCGAAAAATGGCCTTAGCCATTGTACCAACGATCAGCAATCAACGAGCCGATCATTGCAGTATGTCACACACAGTGACATCGCTACAACATCACAAGTTGCAGCGACATCGTTAACGATGTCGCTACATGTAAACCGGCCTTTAGACTGTGATTTTCTTTGCTGATACTTATAGTGCAATTTTTATCATTTTAGGACTATTTAAAAATTGAGTATGAAAACACAAATTAATAGACACAGAATTAGCTTTTTATGCACATCCACTTTACAATAACCCTGTGTGCACCTTATTAGCAGATCTCATCCAGTAATAATTTTCATTGTAGGCATTAAGGCTTATAGTGTCACTCACCATCACCATTCCCCTTTTCCTCTGCCACAAAGTCTGAGTCTTCTGTATATTCTTCCATTGTTTAAACACAGAATTTTCTTCCAAATTAAAAATTTTGGATCATCTATAAAGACTGCAAGTGACGAAGAAACGTCTCACAAGCTGGTCCTGGGTTACAAGGAAAGAAAGAAAGAAAAAAATAAATAAAGTCACTTCTATAATGTGGTTGTAAAGCTGCATTCACACGGGATACTACTGGTCCACTAGTGTCTTGTACGGATCCGCTAATGCAGTGAAAATGGATGTCCCAGCCAATTCAATGCATTTCACAATTCTGCATTCACACACTGCGCTTTTTACTGATCCATTCTTGGTCTCAAGAAAAGATCCGAAAAAGAATAAGCATGTCAATTATTGGGTGTTATTTAATTGTGCTTTATACTCACCTCACAGCGATCCCCCGGTGATCTCCAATGATGTTCTCATCCTGGAGGCTGCAGGACCTGAGAAAGGACCTGGCACAACACCGAATGACATCCCGCAATCACATGCGCACCGAACACCGCTGCCTCTGGGATGAGATCATTGTGGGGACACATAAGGCCACTTCACACACACAGATATCTGAGTCCAATATCTGAACAGATCTCTGGTTGCAGTGAAATCATGGATACATTGCTCCATGTTGTACACAGCCACAAAATGGATCAATGTATCCATGATTTCACTGCAACCAGAGATCTGTTCAGATATTGGACTCAGATATCTGTGTGTGTGAAGTGGCCTATAGAGGTGAGTAAATAGCGCAGAAGCATTCACACACACACACACACACACACACACGACTGCGCTTTGTGAGGATCCGTTCTTGGTGCAGTTTCTGCACAAATGGATCCTCACAAAATGCAGCAAAAACGCTGTGTGTGAATGTAGCCTAGTCCCCAGATGCCCCATTAATCTATTCAACGGAGCTATAATGCAGAATAAAAGAAGCTGATGATGTGTGAGCTGCACACAGCACTCTACATCACTCAGAGCAGCAATCTCAGAAATTGACAAGAATTTCACATCTTTATTGAAGTCCACAGAGATCCTGAGCTCCCATATTGCAGAATGATGCATTTGAGGATTCAGTTTCTCCCTTCCATTTTAAGCAAACAAATCTGTTATTTTTAGGGTAGAAACAAATTTAGCATATTGTCCTTTCTTTTTATGAAAATAGACACATAGCTGCACCCAAACAGACCCCATATGGATTAATGCGATGGATCCGTGTTAGGCACAAATTTCATTTGTTCTTAACAAAAGACAAACTAAATGTCTGAATGAAAGTTTGGGGTTTTCTCTAAGCTTCCTAATACGTGTATTAAAAAAGGGGGGGGTTTATAGGTTTCACTTCATTTTTGGGTCACAAAGACAATTAGCACACTAATGGTGCAAGTCTGGGCTCAACCACGGGCCTAACAGCTTCATAGAACCCTTATGAGCAGCTACTTTTAGGGTACCATTATACACACAGATAATTGTGCAGAGATTGTTCACAGATCTCTGGTTGCAGTGAAATCATGGACACGTCGTTCCATTTTGTGGCCGTGTACAAATGTAACAATGTGTCCATGATTTCATTGCAACCAGAGATCTCCGAACAATCTCTGCACAATTATCTGTGTTTGTAACTGGGCCTTTAGGGTTCATAAGGTACAGTCACACGTAACGATATTGTTGCCGTTATCGTTCAAAAGTCACATGTTTAGTGACGCTTAAACGATGTCAAAATGATATAGTTGAGTTAACGATCAACGATCAGTCGGCTGATTGATTGATTTGAGGACAGGACCTCAAATCTATCGTTAGTCGCCCGCTGGACACACAGCATCACTGTATGTGACACCGGCAGACCAACGATAAACGAGCTCCCAGCACCTCACAGCCTATGCTGGGAGCTCGTATCCATGGTGAACATCGGGTTACTAAGCACCCCGCGGTGCCTAGTAACCCGATGTGTACCATGGTTACCAGCTATCTCGCTGGTCCACATCGCTGGCGAGTCTGCCTGTGTGACAGCTCACCAGCGATGTGAACGATGTTGTTGGCGATCGTGCTTGCATGAGATCGCTAACAACAAATCGAAGCACGTGACGGCACCTTTACACCCAAGGTCTGACGATATCTTGCACCTATAAAACTGACCAAATACTGAGCAAAATTCTGTTCTGTGCACGATGCCATCTAATTCAGAGGTCAGTAATGTGTTAAACTTAGAGTGACTGACCACGATCAGTGTTTGCAGAGTTTTAGACGGAATGGGTTTTCGTTGTGTCCAAAACATACAGTAATCCAACAAACACAGAAGGAATGGGGCACCAGTGTAAACGGCCTTAGGGAGCAGATATAAAAGGAGCGTACAGTCCCAGACACCGTGGTGCCAGTCCAATAGGCTGATGCAGTATATAATCTTGAAAAGAAAAGACGGCACTCACCGGTGTGTTGATTGCTTTATTGGCAGATTCGCTTCACATAGTGCAGGGAGGGGGATTGGGCTGAGGTGACGACGGCACCGTTTCGCGCCACATGCGCTTCCATGGGTCACGTGACCCGTGGAAGCGCATGTAGCGCGAAACGGTGCCGTCGTCACCTCAGCCCAAGCCCCCTCCCTGCACTATGTGAAGCGAATCTGCCAATAAAGCAAGCAACACACCGGTGAGTGCCATCTTTTCTTTTCAAGATTATATACTGTGTTGTACAGTACAAGCACACGGATGGATTTATAGTCATCTCCTGCCCTCTGTGCTTTTTTAAGCAGCCTAAACTGACCTGTGGAGTGGCTTCCCGAGCCGCAGCGTGTCAATTATGCTTGTGGAGACGCAAATGTTCTCAGCAGGAGAACACCGAATGTATGCTGCGCCTAGAACATTGTTCAAGGGCATGGATGCTGCATTCTCCCACAGAACATCAGCGCCTCTGCACGAGGAATCTCCTAATCATTGGGCATTCACCCCTTAGGCTGGTTTCACACTAGTGTTGTTTTTTTTTTAATCCATCCAGGGGAATGCACTAGAAGCCTGCACGCCCCCAAGTGATGCAACTGTATGCCCCCCGCACCAGTATTATTACTGATGCAGGCTCACAGATTAGTGATAACACAGTGCGGGAACATACAGTTTCTTCCAGCTACATACCTGTTTCCGCCAGATCCGGGAACAAATGACATGCTCCTAGGGTCGTGCCATTTAGAACTACATTCTGGGCATGTGCCATTCCAAAACCCGGATCCTGGTTACATAGAGCCCGATTTTAATTAATCCTGCATTGCTCCGGATCTGGGTGGTCACGGTTTTTTACACAGAGACCAAAAATGCACCAAGTTGCATATATGGTCTCAGGGGGGAAAAAACGTGACCACCCGGATAAGGGAAAAAAGTGCAAAATTGGATGCACCCGCAAGTGCCTGTGTCCCACTGAAAGTCCATGGGGCGAAAATGGATGCAGGTGCATCAAGTTTCAGCCGGATTCACACAGGTGGCAAAAATCACAAGTGTGAAACCAGCCTTACAGAAACAGTGGCGGCATATGGCCTATAACACTACATTAATCTGAATTAGCCCCTACAGATGCAGCACATCTCGGGCAGAATCACCCACTAGGCTAAATTCACACCAGGTTTGTACATGGTCTAATGGTGGGTTTACACATTCCAACGTCGGTCCGATATTGGATCCAACGCCGCGGGAGCGCACTTTTTCTGGGCAGAATTCCAGCATCGCGTAGGAGCTGTCACACAGCGCGATATCGGCATACAACGTCTCTATGATGTCTACGCCCCCCGACCCAGGAACGACCATTTAACATGGGAGTGAATAGGGGACGTTGTACTTCACATCGGAGTTGGGTGTTTACACAGCGCGATCCCGCTCCAACCTGCATCCAATATCGGGCCGTTGGAGAGCACGCTAATTAGATCCCCGATAACGGTTTGACATCGTTGGTGCATCGTATTGGTCATTTACACCATACAACGCACGAACGATATCGGGTCCAACGCACGAACCACGTGACTTTTGGTCGGAGTTGGACGCTGATATTGGGACGTGTAAACCCACCATAACAGTTCAAATCAGATCTTCTGCAAGGGGCCCCGCTGAGCACTGTAGGCTGCGTCCTCTACCACTATGTGCCAATTTTACAATAGAAGTAAACACTCCACATTCAGCACTTTTCTCCTATGCCAGAAATATTACATACCAAAATTCAGGCAGCCCCATAATTATCACTGGGGAATGGGGGGGGGGACCTTATAATCATCAGTTGGGTCTCATAATAATCATCGGGGGGGGGAACCTTATCAGCAGCGGGGGCCCCATAATCATCATTGGGGGGAACCTTATAATCATCAGCAGGGCGGCCCCATAATTATCAGCGGGGGGGCTTATAATCATCAGTTTGGGGACCCATAATCATCATCGGGGGGAACCTTATAATCATCAGCAGGGCGGCCCCATAATCATCAGCGGGGGGCTTATAATCATCAGTTTGGGGACCCATAATCATCATCGGGGGGATTTTATAATCATCAGCAGGGCGGCCCCATAATTATCAGCGGGGGGCTTATAATCATCAGTTTGGGGACCCATAATCAGCAACTGGGCCCCTACATTCATCATCGGCGGGGCCTTATAATCGTCAGCGGGGAAGGGGGGGGGGGCATAAAATAATCAGTTGGGGGGCCCATAATCATCATGGGTGGGCATAAAATCATCAGCAAGGAGCCCCATAATCATCATGGGGGGAGGGGCCTTATAATCATCATCAGGGGGCCCCTCTCTGGTCTGGGCAGTTATCAGCAGTGCTGTACCCTCTGATGCTGGCACAGACCTGCTCTCACTATGGACTTTCCTTCACGGAGGACCATAAATCAGAAGCTCCGCAGCCCGGAGGTCTCCTCACACAGATACATGTATGCACCGGGGGTGAATGTAGACAGTCACGTGTACAGGGAAATCCTCAGCATGGAGCGTTATAAAGAGGCTGGAAATGCACAGAACTTCATCTACGACATACCAGCGACAGCGCCCCCTATCCGCCCGGAGCTGAGCACGGGGTTCAGTGCGGCACCTGCACCCGCTAACGGCTCAACCTGGAAAATTAGGCCGTTGCTGTGTGTGAGTGCACGCGTCCGCGCCTCCTACTATACACGTATCTGATTGGCTACTCTAAACGCCAGTCACACAGCGGACTTCACCGATTCGTCTGAATAATGGGCGGGAACATTCAGTTTAGCAGATGTACTTCCGATTTGCGGATAATGAGAGCGGAAGTACGTAGCCGCCATGCGACCGAGCTGTGCGGCGGAATTGTGGGAGTTGTAGTTTTTCGCCCTATGGAGGGTAGGTAGCACACCAGGATGTGGCTGCTGCATGTAGGCTGGGACTCTGGGATGCCCCGGATGTTACCCAGCTATTAGAGCCCATCAATGGCGTACAGTTCTGGGGGTGACGCTATTTCGGTTTCCTAAATGTTTAAACGTATTGAATAGCGACATTTCTTCATTATTGCACTGGAGCCTCACATGTAGTTCCTTCATATAGTCAGACATTTCATTTTAGGTCACATTCTCACGTGGCGTCTTTTCTGGACGCCCACTCCATAAAGCGACATGTGCGTCTGAGGTGACGAATGAACGTTATAACTTACAACGAGCTGTAGAGCCCGGCATTGCCCAGGCACAGTGACCCCATAGTGACTGACTGGACTCAGTTATGGAACAAAACAAGGATGGCTCATTCTGTATCAAGTGAACCAATGATTATTACCTCTATATTTTTAATTCTTTTGAGATTTTGTTATTTGATAATGGCATGTCAGACAATGCAAAATGCGAAGAGGAAAAAAATTCTAACATTTTTCTGCAAATTTGCACTTCACTAAGGAAGTGGAGAAACTCCCGTGCCACATTTAAGCAGCTTCCTCAAAGTCATAATCGCTTTCCTACAAGCTTTTAATATAACTAAGGGATTTGTGCCAGATCAGAACCCCAAACTACAGACGCTGCGTTTCGGGGTACCTGCCCCTCATCAGTGTAGTGTGTGGGATATTCTGATCTGGCAGAGTGAGTGGGCTAAGACAAGGTCTGGGAACTTGCTCTCAACCTTATGGAGACAGCGAAGTAGGTGAGGAGATTGTAAGCCACTTCCCTCCTCTCAGATATATGCAAATTTGCACTTCACTAAGGAAGTTGAGAAACTCCCGTGCCACATTTAAGCAGCTTCCTCAAAGTCATAATCGCTTTCCTACAAGCTTTTAATATAACTAAGGGATTTGTGCCAGATCAGAACCCCAAACTACAGACGCTGCGTTTCGGGGTACCTGCCCCTCATCAGTGTAGTGTGTGGGATATTCTGATCTGGCAGAGTGAGTGGGCTAAGACAAGGTCTGGGAACTTGCTCTCAACCTTATGGAGAGAGCGAAGTAGGTGAGGAGATTGTAAGCCACTTCCCTCCTCTCAGATATATGCATATATGCAAATTTGCACTTCACTAAGGAAGTTGAGAAACTCCCGTGCCACATTTAAAGGGAACCTGTCACCAGGTTTTTGCAACCTAATCTGAGAATAGCATAATATAGGACCCGAGATCCTGATTCCAGCGATGTGTCACTTACTGAGCTGCTCAGTGTAGTTTTGATAATCTCCAGCTGTTTAAACAGTGATTTTATCATTAGCAGTCCTCTTGGCCTGCTGCCAAGTGGACTGGTATATTCACAGACTGCTAAATCTGCAACAGAGAAAACAGTAATTTTATCAAAATCACAGAAAGCAGCTCAGTAAATGACACATCACTGAAATCAGGGTCTCTGTCTCTACATTATGCTGCTCTCAGATGGGATGGCAAAAACCAGGTGACAGGTTCCCTTTAAGCAGCTTCCTCAAAGTCATAATCGCTTTCCTACAAGCTTTTAATATAACTAAGGGATTTGTGCCAGATCAGAACCCCAAACTACAGACGCTGCGTTTCGGGGTACCTGCCCCTCATCAGTGTAGTGTGTGGGATATTCTGATCTGGCAGAGTGAGTGGGCTAAGACAAGGTCTGGGAACTTGCTCTCAACCTTATGGAGAGAGCGAAGTAGGTGAGGAGATTGTAAGCCACTTCCCTCCTCTCAGATATATGCATATATGCAAATTTGCACTTCACTAAGGAAGTTGAGAAACTCCCGTGCCACATTTAAGCAGCTTCCTCAAAGTCATAATCGCTTTCCTACAAGCTTTTAATATAACTAAGGGATTTGTGCCAGATCAGAACCCCAAACTACAGATGCTGCGTTTCGGGGTACCTGCCCCTCATCAGTGTAGTGTGTGGGATATTCTGATCTGGCAGAGTGAGTGGGCTAAGACAAGGTCTGGGAACTTGCTCTCAACCTTATGGAGAGAGCGAAGTAGGTGAGGAGATTGTAAGCCACTTCCCTCCTCTCAGATATATGCATATATGCAAATTTGCACTTCACTAAGGAAGTTGAGAAACTCCCGTGCCACATTTAAGCAGCTTCCTCAAAGTCATAATCGCTTTCCTACAAGCTTTTAATATAATCAAGGGATTTTCTCAACTTCCTTAGTGAAGTGCAAATTTGCATATATGCATATATCTGAGAGGAGGGAAGTGGCTTACAATCTCCTCACCTACTTCGCTCTCTCCATAAGGTTGAGAGCAAGTTCCCAGACCTAACATTTTTCTTTATTTTTAATTGATTTTCAAAGTTTAGGATAAGTGTGAATTTCGGTGTTGCCTGCCTTTACATTTCTCCTCATAACTCAGCCTAGAATTAAGATAGCGAAATGAACTGTACAGGCTTTCACCAGATAGGTCACAAAAGGATCTTTGTTAATGTTTTACCCATGTGAACGCATATATAAAGATTTTAAAACGCATTTTTGAAAAAACGTATAATTTAAAAATTCCCAAAAATGCCCATGTGCCTTCTATTCTCTTAGCCACATATGTACCAAAATTCAAGTTGGGATCGCGATGGGATCATATTTTAAAATATTAAATTATTATAGCGTCATTGGGTCATTCCATATCAAGTGATGTAAATATGAATATTTTTTTATCTGACGTCTTTAGATTTTTTTAATTTTTTTTCTATATGAAGTACAACTTTAGTTAATTACAAATTAAAAGTTTAGAATTTTTTTCTTCATCAGTTAATTTTTTACAGTTTTTTAAAGTTTTGAAAAAGCGCAAATTTTGTCCTGGTATGACTTTATATTTTTTATCATATCTCGGGCTAGAATTAAGATAATGAGGTGGGAGAGGCATGATTTTTCTCAGAATGGTACCGGCTTTCATTTGATATGTTACAAGACTGTGTTTCTTAATATTTTGTTTTGGAGAAATCAAATTCAAAATTTTAATGCGCAATTGTGAAAAAAAAGTGTTTTAAAATTGTGAAAAAATGCCTGTGTGTTACTTGTACACTTGGTTATATTTGTGCTGGGATTCAACTTGGGACCTATCAAATGTATATATTTTTTTAAAGCCTTGAATCATCTGATGTTATGTTTGTGCGAGTTTCTTCCTTTTTTCTTTTCAAATTACAACTTATTGAATTCAATATTTCTATGCAACAATAAAGAAACACAAAATACAAATCCTGTAAGTACCAGGATAAATACATCTTAATCATCATAACACAACTTGCTCAGCATTTTTAACCTGAATGCATTGAACAAACCAAAAGAAAAAGAGGTGATCATATCCTCAAGTGTGATTTTCTAAATACAGTGTCATCCTAATTATGTTAAAAACAAGATTAAAAGAACCAATATTTTTAACACCTATTTATACATGTGTAGAAGCGAGGTTCAAGGGACCCCGGCTCTTTGCTTATCCCTTGCAATGCCAAATTAACTTATTCAAGAAGCATGCTTTGAAGCTTTTGATATCGGACACAGAGTCAGATATTGAACTTCTCTTGAAAGTGGTGCAAGAAGGAATGTGCTTATTATTACAGCACAACACATTAATTACAAAGGAAAATCCAATTGGAGTGTCACCCAAAAACATTAAGCAATCACAGGAGTCTCTGGCCCTTGTATAGATAAGTCTTATTATGGTGTCCTATGGGATTAAGTGTTTCCTCCCAAGTATCCTCCTCATTTAAGGGTATCATCTTAAAGGGGTTGCCATGTAGAATCCTTTGTCTTCTTCTTGCAAACAGTTCAAAGTCCATTAATATAACCAGTTTCAATTAGTTCTTCCAAGACATATATAATGACGCACAAGTCCAGATATCTAATAGCATATGTATTAAGGTCTTCATAATATAAAGTGTGGATATACACATATATCTAAATTAATATCTAATATAACAGATATACATATGTATAAAACATAAACACTAATATAATTAGTAAGTAGGATAGTAATTATTCTAATAGCAAATGTAGAAGTTTATTCATACATACAAATACACACATATATATGTACATATATATATATATACGCGAAGACACCCAAAGGGTCACGTCACACACACAGATAATTGTGCAGATATTGTTCGCAGATCTCTGGTTGCAGTGAAATCATGGACACATTGTTACATTTTGTGGCTGTGTACAAATGGTACAATGTGTCCATGATTTCACTGCAACCAGAGATCTGCGAACAATATCTGCACAAATATCTGTGTGTGTGACGTGGCCCAAAGCATCACTTCCCTAAAGCAACCCATTGTCTAGCTCGAGAACCACAGAACTTTTAACACCTGTGCGTGGGGGGTATTTTCCCATGAGACTGGAATGTGCGCAACGGGAGTCTAAGAAGGATCACACCTACATGCTTACACAGCATCGTCTCACACAACTTAGCCTTGAAAGATAACTATTCACACATACTCCATAGTGATTATAATGGATATAGACTATAAGTGATTATATACTATCAAACATAAGAATAATAATTTCTATAACATGTGTATATATATATATATATATATGTATATATAAAACAAGATTCCTAACATAAAACAAAATATAAGTAGAAGCGTTTAATATACGTTAGAGTTTCACATAATGCTAAGCTATCAAAACATGTCCCTGCAGCATCCCATCACTAATCTCACACTTCTTTTGTCTCCTAAAAGCGTGCTGTGAAAGTGCATAAAAACGTTTTAATACTTACTCATTAGTGATTATAATTAGCAGGGGCTATACTCTTTAGCCCTTAGGGCGTGCTGTTTTGCAGCTCCTGGATCCACCCTCTCTCTGTCTGTGTGCTCTGCTTGTGCAGGCATTGCCCTCCCCCCTCTCCATCACTCACAGAATGCAAATCATTAGTCCTGCCTTCAGCTGCACATCACAGCAGCACAGACAGAGAGAGGGTGGATCATTCAGGGCGTGAAAATGAGCACCTAGGGAGGGCTTAGAGTCTCACAGGGGACGCCTTTGAGACTTATTCAGAGCCAAGAAGTCTCAGATTTGTAAGTGTATATTGTTGATTATTCCAATGTTACAGAGCGCTTTTTTTATAGAAAAGGAGCACTAATACTGATATGTTAGGGTGCAGGGACAGGTATTAATAGGGTTGGGGGTGATTTGGAGGGGGTCAGGTTCCCTTTACGAGCACATTTTTAAAGTGGCCTTTTATAATCAATTTGTCCCTTTTAAGTGGGTGAAATGTAATCTTGTCCATAAGCGCTTACTAGCAATGGCCATTTCCTTTTGTGTTAAAGAATATGTACGGCCTGTTAGGGTGTTCGGCTCCACCTGAGTTAATATCTCATTTTTGTGCACTTTTAAAATGTCTGGTTTTCTTGGATACACAAAGGATGGCGCTGGACCAGAAGGATGCAAAAAAGTCAATTCTACTTCATTTTCACAATCTTTGGAGAGTACAGTAGCCTGAATACGGCTGAAATGTTAACTATTAACCTGCCAGCCTATCTCCTCCAAGATGTAGACTGACTGCCTCATTCACATAAGAAAATGTAAGTGTATAAACGTTTGCATTCACATGGGTAAAATATTAAAAAAGATCCTCTTGTGACATATCTAGTGAAAGCCTGTACAGTTCTGAGTAGAATGGTGTTTATTTTGTTTCTCTATCTTAATTCTAGCCCGAGATATGATAGAAAATGTAAAGCCGTACCAGGCTAAAATTTACACTTTTTTAAAACTTTAAAAATCTGTAAAAAATTAAGTGATGAAGAAAAGACATCAAAACGTCTTATTTGTAATTAACTAAAGTTGTACTTCATACAGAAAAAAAAATTAAAAATCTAAAGACGTCAGTTAAAAAAAATAATTCATATTTGGATCCCTTGATATGGAATGACCCAAAGGGAACCTGTGAGCTCTTTTATGCCCCACCCCTAGCTATCATTGTCTGTACCTGCAGCTTCATAATACTATTCTAATTATCCCTGTCTGAGCTCATAGTGTAATGGTAAAGGTGAAAGAAAAGCATTTATACACTTACATTTTCTTATGTAAATGAGGCAGTCAGTCTACATCTTGGAGATAGTTAACATTTCAGCCAAATGTCAGAATTTTCTGGGAGACCTGATGTGATGTCACTACCATGTGACTACAATGGGTGGAGCTAAGTCCCCATAGGACATAATGAGTTTGCTCACTTAGCTCCGCCCACTATGGGGTCACATGATCGGGACATCACACAGGTCCTTTAGACATGCAAGTAAATAGTGAGTTAACTATTAACCTGTCAGATAGACGACATCCTCCAAGGTGTAGACTGACTGCCTCATTTACATAAGAAAATGTGTTTAAATGCTTATTTTTTTTTTTTTTTTGAACCATATTTTTATTGGGTGTTTGACATTACATAAGAAATATAGTATTAGGATAAGCATATCCAACATTAAGTTACACGAAACCAAAATCTTCGACTGAAATAAACAGCTTTTATCTATTTGCATTTACGTCTCTTGACTTTCAATAAACCCTACCCCACCCACTTCGGAAATCATCCAGTCTTTCAATCGTGTTTTTGAGATTGCAAGAAGATATGAACATATTATATAGAAACCAAATCAAGATTTAACTTAGTTTTTTAGCCTATTAACCATTTAACCATCACACCTCAGTCTGCCTAGTGTCCCTTCTAGCTCCCTTTCCGCGTACCAAACCGTCGATCGAAAGGGTAGCATGAATTTAGTTATGTCACCATCTGAGAATTCTTTCTCGATGAATATTTGCCATTTGTAAAAGAATTTCTTAGTTAATTTATTAGGGCTCCGTATCGCGTCCATCGATTCAAGCGTTAGAGTATGACGCATCATCAATTTGATCTGATGCAGGTCTGGGGGTCTGTCATTGAGCCAGTATTGTAGAAGGAGTCGTTTAGCTATTATTGCAATATAGTGCCATAAGACATGTGGGTGTCTGAGAGCTCCAGTCTCTGTCTGATAGTGGAAGATCCAGCGCAACGGGTCTAGGTCCTCCATATCCCCACATATCTCCTTGGCCCAAGTGACCACCTTTCTCCAATAGTTTGTTGACTCAGGGCAAGACCAAAGCCCATGTTCTATGTCTGTCATCTCAAGTTTACACTTCGGGCAGTGAATCCATCTCCCCTGGTTGGCTTGGGAGGGGGGAACATTAAATCCCTGGATAGTCCCATGCATAATCCTGAATTGGGAATCTCTCCATCTCTCGTTGCTAACGTATCGTCTCATCAACCCCCATCCCTCCAGGATTTTCTGGGTGAGTTCAGGATCTTTAATGTGTTTTCGCCATTTGTTGAAGAACCCTCTCCTCCCCCGCGGGCGTAGGACTTGCTGTATTTTAGTATACAGCGAGGTGATTGATACATCACCTGCATTTATCTGTAATATTTCGGACCATAAGTTACTATCAATTTCTCCAGAGAGGTCCCGCAAGTGTGAAAGGAGATGGTGACTCAACTGGCGGTATTGTATCGCCTGGAATTGGGGTAAATTAAAGGTAGTAAGCACCTCTTTCTCCGTCATCCACCTTCGTTCCTCAAAATTTATGAGGTCTTCTAGAGTATTGACACCTTTAGCTTTCCAAGATTTGAATAGAGAGTTTTCCCGCCCCAACTCAAAGGCCGGGCATCTCCACGGATTGAGTCTCTTAGAGATCTTCCAGGCCAATTTGAGTTTTTTCCTGACTTCTCTCCATGTTATGATGGTATCTCTATAGATTACTGTGTGTTTCAGGGAAGCCGGAAGGCAGGACAACGGAGAATGTAATAATGCAGATAAGTCCCAGGGTTTAGCCCATTCTCCCTCCAGTTCTGAGTCTGCAAACTTGCTTGTTCCCTTAATCCAATCTAGAACATAACGAAGGTTGCATGCTAAATTATACCCCTAACATCAGGAAGTTGCAGTCCCCCTTCTTGTTTAGGTTGTATTAGTGTCCTAAAGGCTAGTCTAGATCTTTTTCCTCTCCATAAAAATTTTGTAAACGCTTTGTTGAGTCTTATAATATCAGTGTGTTTCATTAACATAGGAATGGTTTGGAGAGGATAAAGCAGTTTTGAAAAACTCATCATTTTAAGTAAATGGCAGCGTCCCAGCAGAGACAGCGGCAGTCCCACCCATCTTCCCAGCTCCTGTTCTATTTTTGTAATGATCGGTAAAAAGTTTAGTTTATATGTCATCTCACTGGACCTGGCTAAGTGTATGCCTAGATATTTGAGGCTATGCTTCGCCACGGGCAGTCCGTAAAAATGGTCTCCTTTTTGTGCTCCTTCTTCTTGATTTATAAAGAGGACTTCACATTTGTCTTTGTTTAAAGAAAAACCTGAATATCTACCCCATTTCTCTATGTCTGACAATATATCTGGAAGGTCCCTCTCTGGGTTCTGTACATATAGGATAATATCGTCAGCAAAAAGCGAAAGCTTGACTTCGGCGTTCCCTATCTTAAAACCCTCATAGGTGTTATGACGTTCCAGATGTAGTGCCAGAGGTTCTATAGCCAGATTGAATAACAGGGGCGATAGTGGGCAGCCCTGTCTCGTTCCCTTTTGGAGGCTGAAAGAGTCAGATAGGAAACCAGGGGTACTAATGCAAGCTTTGGGGTTGCTATATAATGCATTAATATATTGTCTAAAGGGGCCTCTTATACCCACGGAGTCGAGCACTTTACCCAGCCATGACCATCTGACATTGTCGAATGCTTTTTCAGGGTCAAGAGTGATCATGGTTGGGTTGCCGCCATTAATTTTTGTTTTCTTTCCCATCACATCTATCATCAGTAGTGCTTTTCTAATATTTGTAGTGGTAGACCTCCCCTTAACAAACCCCGCCTGATGTGCGGGTATCAGTTTGGGTAGGACCACCGCCAATCTGTCCGCCAGGATCTTGGAAAGGAGCTTCAAGTCTTGATTTATTAGTGATATCGGTCTATAATTGGCCGGGTCTGTGGGTATTTTCCCTGATTTAGGTATCAATTTGATGTAGGCTAGGTTCATTCTCTCCGGTATAGGAGCCCCACCTAGTATTGAGTTAAATAGGTCGCATAGCACCGGAGTGATCTGCTCCCTCAATGACTTAAAAAAAGCTCCATTATAGCCATCTGGACCGGGTGCTTTGCCCGGGTTTAAATGACGTATGACCGACTCAATTTCGTCAGTTGTGATTGGGCTATTAAGAAATTGCACATCTTCCTGGGAAACAGCCGGCAGTGTGATCCCCCCAACCAGTCAGGGCTGTCTGGGTTATCAGCGCTGATCTCTGTGTAAAGAGAGGTATAATATCTGCCCAACACTCTTGAGATGTTCTTGGGGTCATGCCAAGTGGTGCCATGGGTGTCCACTATCGCTTGTATTGGGGAAGGTTTATGTCTACCCTTAGCTAACCTAGCTAGTAGGCGTCCTGCCTTGTCTCCGAATTTCTGGAGCTCTAGTTCTATTTTTATAAATATCTTCCCGCTTTCCCGCCCAAACATCAAAATCTCTCTTTGCCTGCATCCACTTATCTCTGTCAGGAGCTGCCATTGTGGATTGATAGCGTGTATACGCGTCTCTTACCGCTATACTGGTTTGGAGAAATTTGTCTTTAATTTGGCGCTTAATTCTCATGCTATATGCCATGATATGTCCTCGTAGCACTGTTTTTGCCGTTTCCCAGTATAGAGCTGGATCAGATCTATGTTCACGATTGTCAGAAGAGAAGTGAGACCACCATTCACCCAGTAAGTTAATGAAATTTTCTTCTCTGACATACGTGTCGGGAAATCTCCATAAATAATCGGAGCCCTTCTCAAATTTGTCCCTGGTCTCTAACACCAACGGGCTATGGTCCGAGATCAGCATGTCCTCAATTTTAATGTCTTTCATTTGTTGGATTATCTTGGGTGAAACAAAGAACATATCCAACCTGGACCACGACCCATGGGGGTGCGAGAAGTGGGTAAACTCTCTACCCAGTGGGTTTACTAACCTCCAAGCATCCAACAATCCAGTTTCTCCCACTAGGTTTTCCAAAATACTACAGTTAGGGCCAGAAATATTTGGACAGTGACACAATTTCCGCGAGTTGGGCTCTGCATGCCTCCACATTGGATTTGAAATGAAACCTCTACAACAGAATTCAAGTGCAGATTGTAACGTTTAATTTGAAGGGTTGAACAAAAATATCTGATAGAAAATGTAGGAATTGTACACATTTCTTTACAAACACTCCACATTTTAGGAGGTCAAAAGTAATTGGACAAATAAACATAACCCAAACAAAATATTTTTATTTTCAATATTTTGTTGCGAATCCTTTGGAGGCAATCACTGCCTTAAGTCTGGAACCCATGGACATCACCAAACGCTGGGCTTCCTCCTTCTTAATGCTTTGCCAGGCCTTTACAGCCGCAGCCTTCAGGTCTTGCTTGTTTGTGGGTCTTTCCGTCTTAAGTCTGGATTTCAGCAAGTGAAATGCATGCTCAATTGGGTTAAGATCTGGTGATTGACTTGGCCATTGCAGAATGTTCCACTTTTTTGCACTCATGAACTCCTGGGTAGCTTTGGCTGTATGCTTGGGGTCATTGTCCATCTGTGCTATGAAGCGCCGTCCAATCAACTTTGCAGCATTTGGCTGAATCTGGGCTGAAAGTATATCCCGGTACACTTCAGAATTCATCCGGCTACTCTTGTCTGCTGTTATGTCATCAATAAACACAAGTGACCCAGTGCCATTGAAAGCCATGCATGCCCATGCCATCACGTTGCCTCCACCATGTTTTACAGAGGATGTGGTGTGCCTTGGATCATGTGCCGTTCCCTTTCTTCTCCAAACTTTTTTCTTCCCATCATTCTGGTACAGGTTGATCTTTGTCTCATCTGTCCATAGAATACTTTTCCAGAACTGAGCTGGCTTCTTGAGGTGTTTTTCAGCAAATTTAACTCTGGCCTGTCTATTTTTGGAATTGATGAATGGTTTGCATCTAGATGTGAACCCTTTGTATTTACTGTCATGGAGTCTTCTCTTTACTGTTGACTTAGAGACAGATACACCTACTTCACTGAGAGTGTTCTGGACTTCAGTTGATGTTGTGAACGGGTTCTTCTTCACCAAATAAAGTATGCGGCGATCATCCACCACTGTTGTCATCCGTGGACGCCCAGGCCTTTTACAGTTCCCAAGCTCACCAGTCAATTCCTTTTTTCTCAGAATGTACCCAACTGTTGATTTTGCTACTCCAAGCATGTCTGCTATCTCTCTGATGGATTTTTTCTTTTTTTTCAGCCTCAGGATGTTCTGCTTCACCTCAATTGAGAGTTCCTTTGACCGCATGTTGTCTGGTCACAGCAACAGCTTCCAAATGCAAAACCACACACCTGGAATCCACCCCTGACCTTTTAACTACTTCATTGATTACAGGTTAACGAGGGAGACGCCTTCAGAGTTAATTGCAGCCCTTAGAGTCCATTGTCCAATTACTTTTGGTCCCTTGAAAAAGAGGAGGCTATGCATTACAGAGCTATGATTCCTAAACCCTTTCTCCGATTTGGATGTGGAAACTCTCATATTGCAGCTGGGAGTGTGCACTTTCAGCCCATATTATATATATAATTGTATTTCTGAACATGTTGTTGTAAACAGCTAAAATAACAAAACTTGTGTCACTGTCCAAATATTTCTGGCCCTAACTGTATATTCACCTGATCTACCTCCTGCCTGCTTTCTCAAGTGAGTTTGTGAGGTCGTGCGTCTATCCTCTTCCTCTTTCATGACCGTATTAAAGTCTCCACCGATTACTTTAGTGATCTCATTATCTAGGAGCAGAGTGTTTTGTAATTTTTGGAAGAAGGGTTTCTGCTTTCCGTTAGGGGCATAAATATTATAGATATTAAAGGTGTCATTATGGATTTGTATCTTTACTTGTATTATCCTACCTTCCTTATCTTGTGAAGTTGATAATATTGTGTGGGCTAGTGACCTATGTATCAGAATTATAACTCCCGCCTTTTTTTCTATTGCCCCCGAACCATAGACCTCTCCTACCCATAATTTTTTAAGGCGAAAGAAGTCCTCCGCGGCCAGGTGGGTCTCCTGAAGCAACGCTATGTCCACATGTAGTCTCTTAAGATGGCGCAGAATCATCATGCGCTTTGCCGGGGAACGCAGTCCCTTAACATTCCAGGAGGCCCACCTAACCATCGGAAGCCTCCCCGCTCGGGTCCCAAAATTTTTTCATGGTGAATATCGACACGTAAGAAGTTTCATCTGGCATGACATTGAGTAAGGTGTGGCAAACAGTGATGGTATAACTTTTTAAAGACATAGTTCCAATCCCAAGGATAATTTCCGTGTTTCCCTCTTTTTCCTTCCCACCCTCCTCCCCCCAAAACTCTCCAACATCTTTCAACATCAAAAAGTCCGCGACTTCACTTATGTCCTCCAGTGCAGTTCACACCCTCAGCTCCCCCCCGCCTCGTCCTCCACCACCTCTGAAAACACTTAAACAGATAATATTGTAACTCCAACGTACTGCCCAACGAACATTGGTCTCCAATTGGCTATCATCAATAAGGAGGTACTTCTATAAATTGCCCAAGGGTCATGTCTCGTGATCACAGTTTATAAACATTTCACAACCCTTCTCACACCCTCTACCGTAATATGGGTTCAGAGAGTTTCAGAGAGTTTCTGTATTCGGTTGGGTGGGTTGCACCTTAGCCTCTCAATGTTCAGGTGTCAATAACAGATCACCAAAGTGAAGAAGATCTCCGTAAACACCTTAACGTCTTTATGTCCATGGTCCTGTGAATTAAGCAAAAGTAAAGATATAGAAGAGAGAGAGAGAAAAGGAAGGAAAAAAAAAAAAAAAAAAAGGGGGGGGGAAAGGCTAAAATATTTTCTCCTCTTCATCTCGTAGTGTATCCTCTTCATCTCTTAGCGTATCCAGGTCATATCTCTGTTCCTTCAGGACCTCCATTTTTTATCCACCAGATGCAAGGGCCATGAAAATTAGTTCAAATAACGTGTTCCCGTCTCATTTCTTCTTTTGCCATCTGCTTCCGGCTTGTCTCTGTTGTTTCGGAGTGCCCGGTGTTGCTCCCTTTTGTGTTCCATCATCTAATAAGGAATACGATCTGAGTCTATAGGATCGCACCGAGGTTCTTTCCAATTCGTTTTCTGAATCTGGAGCAGGCGTAGATTTCACAGGTGATCTCTTACTGGTGCGAGGCGGTGACTCGGTTCTTCTTGGGGAGTTGAGATTTTCTCTGACAGCCGCCATTGCCTCCTCAGGATCTGTGAAGGTCTTCAAGATACCTTCTCTAGATCTAAATCTTAGCGTTGCAGGAAAGTTCAGTTGGAAGCGAACGTTCTTTTTATGCAGCAGTGAACACGTTTCACTAAATGCTCGTCTACGACGTGTAACTTCCACAGAATAATCCGCAAAGACCAATGCTCTATGCCCCTGAAGTATTAGAGGTTGCTTTTTTGCTTTATAAGCCCGCAGGATTTCCTCTTTGTCTCTGTGGTTCAAAAATTTTGCTATAGCGTGCCTGGATTTATTGGGCTCTCTGGAGGCTGCGTTCGGTGTTGGACGTCTCGTGGCGTCGGTCGTCTCCTGCACATCTCTAGGGGGACCTATCCTATGGGCACGTTCTGTCTTGCATCTGTGAGTTAGACCCAGGGCTTTAGGCAGTTCCACCTCAAAAATTTCTTCTAGTTGGCTCACAGGGACAGACTCTGGGAGCCCCACAATTTTTAGGTTACTCCGTCTCGTTCTATTTTCAATGTCTTCCAGCTTGTTATGTGTGTAATCAGCATGCTTTTGCAGGGCCATTAGCTGTTCCTCAAGTTCCAGAATCCTGTCCTCTGCTGTTCCTATTCTAGATTCAGCTTCTAATAGCTGCTGTTCATGTGTCTCTACTTTCACAGATAGGTCTCTAGTAGAAGCTGCCACCATCTCTGCCACTGTGACTTTAAATTCTTCTGCTAAATGCACAGCCATTTCTTTGGCTAATTTTTTATAGTCCAGGGGCTGGCATCTCCAGCTGTCTCCTGAACCATCATCCCAAGCAGTAGAGATGCACTGTTTTTGTGTGTAGCCTGTGTCTGAAGCCTGTGACTGGGATGGTGTCTGGGGCTGATGTTGGTCACAGATCGCCTTGACAGCATTTGGACTCTGTCCTGGGGGGTTGTCATCCCCTCTCTCTGGGGTCTGCTCCCGGGAACCCTCCGGCCTCTCTAACGTGCCGTCCTCTCCCGGTTCCCTCTCTTTGTCCCCATCTGGCCGCCCCTGTCCTTCATCCTGTGTTGAGCCCCGTGCTGTGTGTGTGCAGACCGCGCCATCTTTGCGGTCTGCACATGGTGCCTCATCCCTCTCTCCTTCCGCGTTCCTCCTAAAATATTTATCCAGGGTGGCCATGGCAGGTCTTACCGGGCTCCCGGAGGTCTCCTGGACGTGGACGGCTGGTCAGGGGGCAGCTCCGGAGTCCGTTGCAGGCGGATGGCGGCGGATTATGCAGGCGGGGAGCGGAGCGGCTCTAAGCGCGTCCGCACATGGAGGGGCCGGAACCGGAAGTTTTAAATGCTTATTTTTAACCTTTACCATTACATTATGAGCTCAGACAGGGATGATTAGAATAGTACTTTAAAGCTACAGGTAGCTGGGGGTGAATAACATTGCTGACAGGTTCCCTTTAACCTGCACCTCTCCAAACCTGCCCCCCCAAAAAAAGCCCCTGTTGCACCCACACCCCCAAACCTGCCATTCCCATATCAGCACCCCCTCATAAACCTTGAGTCAAAGTTCGTGTGTGTGCAAAATTTTGTGATTGTAAGTGTGACAGTGCGAATTCCTTTAGTGGACATACATTGTGAAGGCGCACAGCTATAAGGCTCTGCGTATTCTGCTTCTTTTTTACACGCTTATTTTTCCTGTATTTTGAGGATGCGTATTCTTGAGCATGCGTTTTTTGCTGCGCCTTTTTATGCATGTGTTTTTTTTCTGCACTGTCTACTAGGACAGTGAAGAAAGATATATATTTTTTTTTTTTTAAAAAGGGTCCCTGATGTAATTTCCTGTCTTCTCTGAGGAGACCTTCTCGTCATTGTAACCAGGGAGACACTGGGGTCACCCGAAGACAGCTCAGGTGGCATGACCTGAAGCTTTGTTCATCCCCTTGGTCTCTGATGAAGCAGAGCCAAGAGTGTTAAGCACAGAGATGAGGGTTGAGGGGTTAATAAAGATTACTAGAAATAAGCAGCATCAGAAAAAAACTTACCATCAGTGCCAAAAACAAAAAACAAATGCACTTGCAGGATGTAGTCAGACCCCACTATGTGAAGCAAGCCCAGGTACAGGCTGATAAATCACCTCAACCTACAACAAGGTGTGGGAGGCGACTTGCCATGCACACAAAGGGCCTGCATAGGACACCATTCACACTGATACAAATGATGCAGAGTGTCTGAAAGCTACCCAACTGCTCCGCTGCCTGAGCAATGGGCTGCACAGTACAATGCTTCTGTACCACTGGATGAATAGCGCCCCATGGGGCCCAACTGCACCCTGAATAGATAAAAAAGTGCAAAAAAGTTTTTTATATAATGAACAAAAAACTTTTATAGATGGGATATTGGTTCACATATTGGCCAAGACACTTAAGCTCATGATCCTCATCACGGATTCCCATGCTCATGAGTCCTAACAAAATTGTACAAAAACTACTAGAAATAAGCAGCATCAGAAAAAAACTTACCATCAGTGCCAAAAACCAAATGCACTTGCAGGATGTAGTCAGACCCCACTATGTAAAGCAAGCCCAGGTGCAGGCTGATAAATCACCTCAACCTACAACAAGGTGTGGGAGGTGAATTGCCATGCACACAAAGGGCCTGCTTAGGACACCATTCACACTGATACAAATGATGCAGAGTGTCTGAAAGCTACCCAACTGCTCCGCTGCCTGAACAATGGGTTAATAAAGATGTAGTTCCTAAATGTGTTTGTGTTTTTATTTTTAATTAATTTTCCCCAAAAAATTGACGTAGGCTTTGCCATATTCTTGTATGCCAGCCAGGTACAGCAAGCAGGTACAGGCTGCTCCCAACCCTCAGCTGCCCATTTGTACCCATCTGGTAACCAAAAATATAGGGAAGCCCTTTTTTTAATTATTTCATGAATTACATGAAATAAAAAACAATATGGGTTTCACCCTATTTTTGTGTCCAACCAGGTACAACTAGGCAGCCGGGGGCTGGAATCCACAGTGCAGGGTGGCCCAAGCTTTCTATCACCCACTGCATATTGCAGTCCGCAGCCACCCCAGAAAATGGCGCGTTCATAGAAGCACCATCTTCTGATGCTGTATCTGATTCTTCCAGGGCCTTGGTGCCGGGTGGCTCGCTGGGTAATAATGGGGTTAGGGCCAGCTTTGTATTATCAGCTGGCCCTAAGCCCAAAATTCATGGGGTCACACCCATATTAGACATGACCACCAAGAATGTCTAGTAATCATATAAAAAAAAACAACATAGAGAAAAACAGAACAAAATTAGCGACTACATCTTTATTAATGTGAACCTGACACCCTGACACCTACATTAAGCCCCCCAGGCTATCGCTACCTGGCCCTGCACCTTCCTATTACTACTCTAAGGCTGGAAACACACTGGCGAGTACAAAAATGGTCCGATTGACGTATCCGAGAGTTGGACGAGTGTCGTCCGATTTTTGGTCAGCGTGGCTTCCGTATGCTATCTGTGTGCAATCCGTTTTTATTCTCAGCAGTTATATACTGTAATAGGAGAAAAGGAAAGCTGACATGTAAACAAAGGGGGCGATCACTCAAGAATAATGAAAAAATATAAACAATAAATTTTATTAGACACAACAGTACACAAAAGGACAATAAAAAACATAAAAAGACCACGAAGTGGCCCCTACATTAAAAACAACCTTCTCCACAAGGCATCACAACATGTGCATAAAGTGTGTAAAACAGTGCAGTTCTGAAATAGAAAAAGTTTCCCTAGTTATGTTAAGAGCTTACAAATATACACAAAATAAGCAATGGCAAAATCGATCAATCAATAATAAATCAGCAAATGCAAAATAAACCTTGCTGTAGCAAAGCAAGTATTTATTGCACCATCTGGCAGTTTAGAACAATTATTTCAAGCACAAAGCATAATGACTCCTGCTCACCACGCCATTAAGAGGAATGAGCAATAATTAAACAACCTAGGAAATCAAAAGCAGACATGGGCACTGCTTATATACACATAGAGGAGAGGAACACAAATGGGTGTACTGGACAAGCCATCCTGATTGCCAAGGACTACCGGAGCTGCCACTGTACTTGCTGTAACCTGAAGTGCCTGACGAGAGAAGCCAAGTAAAACGGGTTGAAACTCAGCATGGTGTCCGACTGTTCATTCCGCGCCTGAGGACAAGTAGAGTGAAACGCTGCGCAGGCTGCAGGAGCCTGCCTGAGAGTGTCCCTGATCCAGCCCCGCAGCTAGCTCAGCCCCACTGGTTCCCTATTCCCCAAATCGCCTTAATTTCAGCTGCCCTGGGAACTCGTTCCTCCTGTGGGGAGTTATACCATCATAGCTGCCAATCCTTCATCCCCAGAAGTCCCAGACCACAGCAGCAGCCTCTACCGGCCGCCTTCCATGGGTGGTGTCACAATAAACTCTTTTTCTTTATTTTATTTTTACTTTTTATTTTTACCCCTTTTTTACAATTCCCATTTTTACTGACCGCACCATACTGACCACGGACCTGGGTTACGCCACCATGACAGCATCCCCCCGGCCCCGACAACGTACAGAGGGCCTGATTTTGAGTATAACACGGCCCCCGCTGGGGCGAGTCAGATGCACTTTTGGGGAAAAGTTTGCGTATAAAGAAGCAGAAAATACGCAGCGTGTGAACGTAGCCTAAAGGTGGTGGAGCTATGAAGGGCGGGGCTATGTAGAAGAGTGGGGCTATACGGAGTGGGTGGGGCTATTACACATTTGTTGGAAAAGCTATGTGGAGTAGACGCGGCTAATTCCACATACATACATACACTTGCACCGAAGTCTCCGAGATTTGTGAAATCTAGCGAGACTTTGGCACTAGCATCAATGGAGCACGGTGACCAGCTCCACTGCGCAGGCGTAAGTGTGGCTGTCACTCACCGCACCGGCAGCAGGAGGGGTGGAAATTTTAAAAATGCAGGGCAGGTTTTGCAGCCCGGAGGGGCGGCGAGGAACTTATACATCAATACCACAGAGCAGCTTCCTGGACCTTATTGGCATGCAGGATGGCAGAGAATAAAACATCTTTTCTCAGGTATGAGGGGCACATCTGGGCACATACAGGGGTTACTAGAACCCCATTTACATTATGTTTAAGCTGGTGGGCACAGTTTAAAACGCCAAAGGGGATGAAAGGTTGCCTTTAAAGCAAAAAATAATGATGACCGTGCTCATTAGAGCTTACAATTCATAATGAGTTGGGCGTGACACAAAGTACAGATGTTTATTTACAAAGGTGGTCTAGCCATCTTGAGGAGATAGGGAGTAGGTAAGAGCGGCATAAGTGGCCACCAGCCAATCTGTGTAGAGCTTTTGGGTCTGGTTGAGTTTGACAGTTATGTTAAGAGAAATAGTGAATACCCTATGTCTAAATGACTTCGATTAGGGGGCATGATAGGCCACCCTAAAAGTGTGTGTTTTTAGAGAGTGCCTAAAACTATGTATGTTGTGAATAGTCATAATTTCTTGGGGTACAGCATTCCAGAGAATTGGTGCAGCTCGGGAGAAGTCTTGGAGCTGGGAATGGGAGGTTCGGATTAATGCAGATGTTAGTCTAAAGTCTCTTCCAGAGTGAAGAGAACGGGTAGGGTGATAGACAGAGATTAGGGTAGATAGGGAGGGAGGTGCTGCAGTATGAAGAACATTGTGAATGAGAATAAGCAATTTGAAATGGATCCTATAGTGTATAGGCCGCCAGTGCAATGACTGGCACAGAGCGGAAACATCTGAGTAACGGTTAGCTAGATAGGTGACCCTGACTGCTGCATTAAGGATGGACTGGAGAGGGGAGAGTCTAGGGAGGGGGAGCCCAATTAATAGAGAATTACAATAATCAAGGCAGGAGTGGATCAGGGCCACTGTGAGGGTTTTTGTTGCTGCCATGGTGAGGTAGGGGTGAATTCTAGAGATGTTCTTCAAATGCAGACAACAAGAGCGGGCGAGAGATTATATATAGCAAGTGAAGGAAACATCTGCATCAAACCTAACACCCAGATAGCGAGCCTGCTGCCTAGGCATTATCGTGGTGCCGCACACTGAGAGGGAGATGTCAAATTTAGGGAGGGTAGTGGAGGGCGGGATCAGAAGAAGTTCAGTTTTTAAAAGGTTGAGTTTCAGATAGAGAGTGTACATGATAACCTGTGGTTAGACAGTCATTCGCATTCTATAGTACAGAGTGGTTACGGTCAGGGGAAGAAGTATATTAGTTGTGTGTCATCAGCATAAAGATGGTAGAGGAAGCCAAATCTGCTGATGGTGTGTCCAATAGGGATGCTGTAGAGAGAGAAGAGAAGAGGGCCAAGGACCGAACCCTGAGGGACCCCAATAGTGAGAGGAAGGGGAGAAGAAGTGGAGCCAGCAAATGATACACTGAAAGAGGGGTTGGAAAGATATAACACGAACCAGGAGAGATCCGTGTCCTTTATGCAATTGGAGACAAGCATATGTGGTCAACAGTGTCAAAGGCTGCAGAAAGGTCAAGAATAAGCAGAGAGTGGTCACCATTACATTTTGCCGTCAGAAGGTCATTGGTCACTTTGATTAGTGCAGTTTCTGTAGAATGTAGGGGGCGGAAACCAGATCTAGAAGAGACTGAGAGGAGAGGTAACATTTGAGGCGGGAGTAGATCAAGTGCTCCAAGAGTTTAGAGATGAAGGGGAGATTGGAAATTGGTCTGTAGCTATTTGTGCAGGATGGGTCAAGAGATGTTTTCTTTAATAATGGAGTAATGATAGAATGTTTGAAGGAGGAGGGGAAGATACCAGAAGAAAGGGAGAGATCGAAAATTTTGGTTAGGCGAATAGTGACAACTGGAGAGAGAGACTGGACTAGGTGTTAGGGAATGTGGTCAGTGGTGCATGTAGTATTATGAGAGGAAGAGAGGAGCCTGGAGACTTCTGTGATTAGGTCAAATGTGGAGAGTGAGCCAAAGGAGATGTGAGGAGGGATAGGAATATCAGCGCTTGAAGGTTGAGAGCTGATTTCCTGACGGATGTTTTCTATTTTCTTTGTGAAGAAGCTAGATCATAAGCAAAGAGGTCAGTGATAGGGGCATGCACTTTTAAATTGAGAGAGTGAAAGGTGTCAAAGTTTCTTTGGATTGTTATATAGTTAGGAGATCAGCGTGGTGAAGTAGGTCTTTTTTTTGAGGTGAAGGGCAGAGTAATAGGTTCTTAGCATAAATTTATAGTGAATAAAGTTTTCCAGTGTGGGGGTTTTCCTCCATAGGCGTTCAGCACTCCTAGAGCATGGCTGGAGGAATTGAGTTTGCGATATGAGCAGGGCTGTTTTACTCTGTGTTTGGAAGTTTTGATGGTGAAGGGGGCTACTTGGTCCAGGGTGCTTCTGAGAGTGTCATTGTAGTGATTCACTGCCAGATCAGGACAAGAGAACGAGGAGATTGGGTACAGTAAAGAGGTAGAGAGTCTGTGGGGGTATGAGGGTTAATGACCTGTAGATTTCTGAATGTATGATAGGCAGGAGTGTTCTAGGGTGGGTGAGGATTTGTGAGTGTGAAGAAGAGAATGTTGTGGTCAGAGAGAGAAAGAAGCGAGTTATCCAAGGAGGAGGTGTGGCGCCCTGCACCGAGTGCGTCACAAGAGGGTATTGCAGCCAAAACAGTAGCAGCAATATTCTCTGACTCGGCAGTCACACAGTTAACTCAGAGATCCATACCCTACATGCATCACCTAGCATAGAGGTCCAATAAGGTCCTGGTGGGCGGAGTGTAAGGGTAGTGTGTAGTGGAAAGTTTAGAACAAACAGTTAGTTTCTGGAAAGAGAGAAGTTGTAACAGCAACATAGGAGACGGAAGCAAGATCATTAGCTCTGCAACCTAGGAGAGGGGGTTGTACAGTTCCGTGCGGCCCCCTGGCCAATTCCCCTGGCCCATGTCCCTGCCATCACCCCGGTTGAGCACCATTACCCTCGGTGCCTCATCAACCAATCCACGGGCATCAAAATGAGGGTCCAAAAACATCCCGTGCCCATCTACAGCCGGTTTGCTGGTACCGAAGCTGGGAGTTGTTTATCACTTCTATGCGAACCAGAGGAGTGGAGGGACAGCTTTACAGGAGCACCCCACCACCGCCACACACAGTCATCTAGCCAGCGGTGTACCCACCAAAGGACCCAAGGCTCCCCAAAGCATCCGGAACGTATACCCCGGATAGGGCATTCAAGCAGCCTCCTTGTACCCGATCTGGCATTCCTGGGCGACAAAGGCAGCATACTTAGTTAGAATGGAGGAACACCGTGGATCTCTGAGAAACACTGGTCATTGCTGAGTCCACCCGGTCCACTACCCGTAACTGTATGCCATGTACTGCCTGCTGGTTACAGTAAAGAACCCGTTACAGAGACTTATAGTGTCCGTGCCTTCTTATGAACTGCTTATCCGCATACTAAGGTAACCGCAGCTGCCTCAGAACATCTTGTGCAGCTTCTGGCTCCGGGGATCACCGCTCAGCCTGTGGGGAGAGTTCCATCTTGCTGCATTCCATCCCCCGGAGGCCCCGCAGCGCCGGTACAGTTACCGGAACTCTCATAGGTGGCGTCACAAAACAAATTAACCCCTTAATCTGTTCAACCATGGCGTCTCTCTCTTTTTGATCTGTACCACCGGGCCCCACTACCGGCAGGCACGGTCCATCCGTGACAAGAAGGAGGAAGAATACGCCTGTCTACCGGAGTCCCGGCCACGATGAGTCAGAGGTTGAACAGAGCCGGGTAAAGACCAGGTCAGGGTGTTACCATCTTTGTGTGTCTCAGACGTTAAGAGCTGTGGTGGGGAGAGATAAAAGCTGAGATGCAGATAGGGAGGTGGGGCTGTTTATTGGGATGTTTAAGTCTCCCAGAATAAGGGTTGGTAATTCTGAGGACATGAAGTGTGGCAGCCACGCAGAAAAATGGTCAAGGAAATGGGTGGGTGATCCTGGGGGGGCAGTATACAGTCGCTACTCTGAGGGGTAGGGTATGGAAGAGCCTAACAGTGTGGACCTTAAAAGAAGGGAATGAAAGTGACGGACCTAGGGGGTGACCTGGAACATGCATCGTGTGGACAGAGGTAAGCGGACTCCACCACCATGTCTGTTCCCTGGTCTCGGGAAATGGGAGAAATGTAAATCACCATGTGAAATAGTGGCAGGGGAAACCATGTTGGAATCCTGGAACCAGGTTTCAGTGAGGGCCAGCAAATTAAGAGAGTTAGTGAGAAAGTAGTTGTGAATGAAGGTAAGCTTGTTGCATACAGACCGTGGATTCCAGAGAGCACAATTAAGAGGAAGATGAAGGTGTGCAAGTAATGTAAATGAGTTTAGTAGGGTTTCCATGTGAGGTGGGGGAGGAGTTGAAGTAAGAAGAGGGTGGACCAGGATTAGGAGAGATATCACCTGACAGGAGCAGCAGTAAAAAGAGAAAGAGCAAATAGTTTTTTGATTTTTGACATGGTTTATTGTTAAGGGTCTCAGCTATGTTTCTCAAGTCCATCAACCACTTGAACAGTGGGATTCGATCTTACAAAGTATCCCTAATTTGTCCCTTAGTGAACCCAGTCGCATGTCACAATTGTACATTCTTTACAGGGTATACAGAACCCCTAAGTGGCTACACGATTTGAGACTACGCCCAGACTCTACCTGCCCCAAATGTACTACGAAGGATGCAGACATTCTTCACATGCTTTGGACATGCCTCCTTATACAAACGTTTTGGATTGTAGTCCTCAATATCATACATTCAGCCCTGGGGCAGAACGTTCCTAGTGGTCCGATTATCTGTGTTCTGGGATGCATTGATTCTCTTCAAGGGGATGAATATATGAATATCAGCTAATCGTTGAGGCTACGTTCAGACGTGGCGTATTTGTCCGCGTATTGTGCTATGGTGCTTTTTTGCGTGCGTTGAAGTGCAAAAAAGTGCGACTGCATGCAGACGCCGCACTTTTCCTGGCGTACTTTTCCCAAGGCCATTTTAACATGTATAACAAACAGGAGAACAATATGAGCTTTGTTGCTTATAAAAATTACATATTTATTGAGGAAAACAACCAATTATAGAGTAGATCTCTAAATTATGATAAATGTGACTCAAAATAATTATTAAATCTCCAAAGGAGTGCACAATTAAGATTTAATTTTTTAAATATTATTAAAATCAGTCAGTGGTGTGTGTGTGCCCTACACCTGTAATCCAGTGAATACTGAGCAGTAGGGAAAGGGGGGAGCCTATAATCCCACGCTCACCCTATCCTCTGCCCCTGCCTGTCTACGGAGTTTTATACACATAACGTGTCAGGTGTCCCCGTTCCACGGTGGCTTGCCCTAGTGTCCCTGTTACTGCACTATGGCAATTACCACCCCTGGGGATCTATCCTGGTCTTAGGTGTATCTCAAAGTAGATGTGGGTCAACCCCCATCATCCTCCCTGTGCATGCATGACTTGATTTTACATCAAAGGGTGTTTTATTTGTAGTTATTGGTGCATAGGAACGCTATGTAGCATAACCACCATTGGCGGATTAATATCTATTTATTATATGCAGAATAGACCTCAGATTGATATGTTTACACTGATGTGTCTCAAACCCCACTCTATACAGCCCACAGGGGTCCGGTCACAAGTCTGCTGTGTCCTATAATCTACCCACATTCGATATATGATTACCGTCAATGTCCAGGTCACTATATACACCTTCCCTTGATCCAATTACACATATCATACATATCCCCTGTTCAGGGGTGCATAAGGTACAGAGACACACTCAATCCAAGACAGATCGATAGTTCCCAGAGGCAGGTGT
The DNA here is from genome assembly GCA_033576535.1 of Allobates femoralis. NCBI lineage: Eukaryota > Metazoa > Chordata > Amphibia > Anura > Aromobatidae > Allobates > Allobates femoralis. Next base: position 347,046,484 of record JARQOC010000006.1, read on the forward strand.
ATAGAATCGTTACTTATCTGATGCACATGATCGTTTAGTCAGTCCCAGTCATACATCTCGACGCGTTTCTGCCCGCTATCATCGCTGGGCGTCCTCAGGAGAGACTGTGCTGTCAGATACCGGTCCAGCCTTATCCAGGTCACCGGGGGCGCTGTACAGGGTGGTGTGATAACCTCCCCTCCTTCCTCATTGGTGTTAGCGTCACAGAGTGCCCCTCAAGGCTCCCTTATATCTCCCATGTACTCAGGGGAGTTGGAAACATGTGTGTCGGCTCCCACCATGTGTTTAGGACGCTACTTCCGGTTTCGCGTCTCCCGGACCGGAAGTGCGTCATCCGACACGCTGGGCGGAGCTATCCGCGCTTGCGTTCCACCTGCCGCACATGTGACTTCCGGTATGCGTTCCAAATACCGGAAGTCCGTCAAAATCGTCATTTATACGCCCCCATCTCCTCCGGGACGCACACAGGATGTGCAGGGACATTACTAATCCCCTATGCACATCCTGTGCACCCGGAAATGGGGCACGGGGGAGGCAAATACCAGGGAAAGTAGTTCCCTAGAGGTCCCATATTAATTTATAGGTAGAAGTAACCTGACAATTAGTATTGTATATACTTATAAGGAACAAACAATGTTGTAACCTATCCTAGTGGGATGATGCATCATATAATCCCATCATTCCTGGATTAGGAGGGACTACCATTCAGGGCCCCGGTATATATTCACCCGCCCCCAGTATGTGTAATGTGGAGGTTTATTATATATATATATGACACGGTACTGAAGAAGTCAGCTCAGGATCTCAGCACAAACGTGCTCATGTAGTATATTTCTGTGGAGGTGATATCTCACCCAATGCCTCTTCATCCCTATCTCCACATAGTTTACAATACTGTGAGAAATTACCGATGTCTTATTCTAGTCTCTCATACTGTATATTGATTTTTATCATACATCTCTTTCCATCTCATAAGATAGTTTAGTATTTGGAACGCATACCGGAAGTCACATGTGCGGCAGGTGGAACGCAAGCGCGGATAGCTCCGCCCAGCGTGTCGGATGACGCACTTCCGGTCCGGGAGACGCGAAACCGGAAGTAGCGTCCTAAACACATGGTGGGAGCCGACACACATGTTTCCAACTCCCCTGAGTACATGGGAGATATAAGGGAGCCTTGAGGGGCACTCTGTGACGCTGACACCAATGAGGAAGGAGGGGAGGTTATCACACCACCCTGTACAGCGCCCCCGGTGACCTGGATAAGGCTGGACCGGTATCTGACAGCAAAGTCTCTCCTGAGGACGCCCAGCGATGATAGCGGGCAGAAACGCGTCGAGATGTATGACTGGGACTGACTAAACGATCATGTGCATCAGATAAGTAACGATTCTATACACCTGCCTGTGGGCAGGGCCGTATTTGGAGTTCCTGCTGCCCTAGGCACTGTCAGCGGCCGCCGCCCCCCCCAGGCTCCTCCGCCCATTGCGGCCCCTCCCCCCATCACGGCTCCTCCCCCTGTTGCAGCCCCTCCCCCCGTCACAGACAATCCCCCCCCCAAGCTTCATGTAGCTTCTCCCCCCACACTTCATCATGTAGTACATATAAAAGGTTCGTACAACCATACTACAGAGACATACTGATAGGAGGTTTACATTGTGAGCCCCAATGGGGACAGTGTTGATGATGTATGTAAAGTGCTGTGGAGTTCATAGTGTAATATAAGTGCAAAAAATATTATTCTTAATATGATGTCACAATACCGGGATCTGAGGATCTTCTATTTGAAGGTCAGGGGCTCTCTGATGCCATGTTGCTGCCTGTCTCGCTGTCTTCCTCTTTTGACACTGAAGGGCGGTGGACAAGAGAGCATTAACTGGTTAATAACAAGAAGTATGGTGTGTACTAACTGAGCCATAAACACTCCCCATACCATGTCCAGCAGACATTGTAGGATTACTACATGGATTTTATTATTAGGGTATGGACACACTGGCATGAAACTCGGATGAGTGCAATGTGTGATTTCATCACATTGCACTCGGACCAATGTTAATCAATCTCTGAGAGCAGATTGGCGAGTGTCGGACGCTTTTTTCTCATCCAGATTCAGGATGAGAAAAAAGTCGCAACATTCTGCGACAGTCTGTGATTCATGCGCGAGACTCAGCAATGCAAGTCTATGGGTCCGACAAAATCACATACCGCACACTGACAGCACATGGACCATCTGAGAGGCATCAGTTTTTTTCACGGATACATTATCATTCTGTAACCGAGAACACTGTAAAATGTTTCTGTAAATGATTCTACACTAATAGCTGCTGAGGAAATAACAGATTGCACACGGATGTGATCTGAGAGAAATGTCGGACACTCGCACAGCAGTTGGATGCCAAATGGACCCAAAAACCGATGACACTCATCTGACTCTCCTGGATGAGAAACAGACCGATTTTAAGGCAGGGGAGACAGTGTAGCACCATGTCCTCAACTCTGTGCTGTGCATAGACAGTGTAGCATCATGTCCTCAGCTCCGTGCTGTGCACAGTGTACCACCATGTCCCCAGCTCCGTGCTGTGCACAGTGTACCACCATGTCTCCAGCTCCGTGCTGTGCACAGTGTACCACCATGTCCCCAGCTCCGTGCTGTGCACAGTGTACCACCATGTCCCCAGCTCCCTGCTGTGCACAGTGTACCACCATGTTCCCAGCTCCGTGCTGTGCACAGTGTACCACCATGTCCCCAGCTCCGTGCTGTGTACAGTGTACCACCATGTCCTCAGCTCCGTGCTGTACACAGTGTACCACCATGTCCTCAGCTCCGTGCTGTGCACAGTGTACCACCAGGTCCCCAGCTCCGTGCTGTGCACAGTGTACCACCAGGTCCCCAGCTCCATGCTGTACACAGTGTAGCACCATGTCCTCAGCTCCGTGCTGTACACAGTGTACCACCATGTCCTCAGCTCCGTGCTGTGCACAGTGTACCATCATGTCCTTAGCTCCCTGCTGTGCACAGACAGTGTACCACCATGTCCTCAACTCTATGCTGGTGCTGTGCACAGTGTACCACCATGTCCTCAGCTCTGTGCATAGACAGTGTACCATCATATCCTCAGCTCCGTGCTGTGCACAGACAGTGTACCACCATATTCTCAGCTCCGTGTTGTGCACAGACAATGTACCACCATGTCCTCAGCTCCGTGCTGTGCACAGACAGTGTGCCACCATCTCCCCAGCTCTGTGCTGTGCACAGACAGTGTACGGTACAATGTCTGTGCACAGCACGGAGCTGAGGACATGGTGGTACACTGTGCACAGCACGGAGCTGGGGACATGGTGGTACACTGTACACAGCACGGAGCTGGGGACAGGGTGGTACACTGTACACAGCACGGAGCTGGGGACAGGGTGGTACACTGTGCACAGCACGGAGCTGGGGAGATGGTGGTACACTGTGCACAGCACGGAGCTGGGGAGAGGGTGGTACACTGTCTGTGCACAGCACAGAGCTGAGGACATCCCAGAAGAAACAGACAGGCCACAGACGGGCAGCGGGACAACACTGAGCCCATCTGGAAAAACAACAACTCCCAGCACCCAACACACTGCCCAGAAATCATATAGGACAGGCAGGACAACTACAACTCCCAGCATGCCACACCCTGCCAACACAGGAAGGTGGTGGCAGCTGCATGGAGGCAGACACACGGTACAGCCGCCATTATCACCACACACAGCGCCAGCCACAGCCCCAGTCCTCCTGCATCCCCGTCCTTCTCTCCTCTGTCCCTCCTGCTGCTCCTGTCCTCCTGCACCTCCGTCCTCATCTCCTCTGTCCCTCCTGCTGCTCCTCTTGCACCCCCTTCCTCCTCTCCTCTGTCCTCCTGCACCCCCGTCCTTCTCTCCTCTGTCCCTCCTGCTGCTCCTCTTGCACCCCCGTCCTCCTATCCTTTGTCCCTATGTCCTCCTGCACCCCTGTCCTCCTCTCCACTGTCCCTCCTGCTGCTCCTCTGTCCTCCTGCACCCCCGTCCTGTTGCTCCTCTGTCCTCCTGCACCCCCGTCCTGTTGCTCCTCTGTCCTCCTGCACCCCCGTTCTCCTCTCCTCTGTCCTCAGGCACCCCCGTCCTCCTCTCCTCCTGCACCCCCGTTCTCCTCTCCTCTGTCCTCAGGCACCCCCGTCCTCCTCTCCTCCTGCACCCCCGTTCTCCTTCCTCTGTCCTCAGGCACCCGTCCTCCCTGCACCCCCGTTCTCTCTCTGTCTCAGCACCCCCGTCTCCTCTCCTCTGTCCTCCATGCACCCCGTCCTCCTCTCCTCTGTCCTCCTGCACCCCGTCCTCCTCTCCTCTGTCCTCCTGCACCCCCGTCCTGCTCTCCTCTGTCCTCCTGCACCCCCGTCCTGCTCTCCTCTGTCCTCCTGCACCCGTCCTCTTCCTCTGCCCCCTGCTGCTCCTCTTCATCCTGCTACCCCCATCCTCCTCTCCTCTGCCCCTCCTGTTGCTCCTCTATCCTCCTGCATCCCCGTCCTGCTCTCCTCTTCCTCCTGCACCCCCGTCTGCTTCCTCTGTCCTCCTGCACCCCATCCTGCTCTCCTCTGTCCTCCTGCACCCCCATCCTGCTCTCCTCTGTCCTCCTGCACCCCGTCCTCCTTTCATCCTCTGCTCCTCTACCCTCCTTTAGTGTGCAGCATGTGGGGCTATGTCCGCATGGCAGTGTGCCTGCATGGCAGTGTGCCAGCATGGGGCTGTGCCGCATAGGTAAGTGTACCCTGGCTAGTGTGCCACATGGGGCAATGTCAGATGGGGGCGTCCCAGATGGGGCATGTCCAGCATTAGGCTAGTGTGCCAGCATGGGGCTAGTGTGCCAGCATGGGGGCAAGTGTGCCAGCATGGGGGCAGTGTGCCAGCATGGGGGGCAGTGTGCCAGCATAGGGGCTAGTGTGCCAGCATGGGGCAGTGTGCCAGCATGGGGGCAGTGTGCCAGCATGGGGGCATTGTGCCAGCATGGGGGGCAGTGTGCCAGCATAGGGGCAAGTGTACCAGCATGGGGCTAGTGTGCCAGCATGGGGGCAGTGTGCCAGCATGGGGGCAGTGTGCAGCATAGGGTAGTGTGCCAGCATAGGGCTAGTGTGCAGCTGGGGGCAGTGTGCCAGCATGGGGGGCAGTGTGCCAGCATGGGGGCAGTGTGCCAGCATGGGGGGCAGTGTGCCAGCATGGGGCAGTGTGCCAGCATGGGCTAGTGTGCCAGCATAGGGCTAGTGTGCCAGCATAGGGGCTAGTGTGCCAGCATGGGGGGCAGTGTGCCAGCATGGGGGCTAGTGTGCCAGCATGGGGGCTAGTGTGCCCGCATGGGCTAGTGTGCCACATGGGGCTAGTGTGCAGCATAGGGGCAGTGTGCCAGCATAGGGGCTAGTATGCCAGCATAGGGCTAGTATGCCAGCATAGGGGCTAGTGTGCCAGCATAGGGGCTAGTGTGCCACATGGGCTAGTGTGAGCAGGGGCAGTGTGCCACATAGGGGCAAGTGTACCAGCATGGGGCTAGTATGCCAGTAGGGCTAGTGTGCAGCATAGGGCAAGTGTACGCACATAGGGGCAGTGTGCCAGCATGGGGCTAGTATGCCAGCATAGAGGGCTAGTATGCCAGCATAGGGGCTAGTGTGCCAGCATGGGGGGCTAGTGTGCCAGCATGGGGGCTAGTGTGCCAGCATGGGGGCTAGTGTGCCAGCATGGGAGCTAGTGTGCCAGCATGGGGGCAAGTGTGCCACATCCCCCCGCCTATGGCGTGGCCATCATGATATGCATCATGTCTGTATGCTCAGCATATGATGGATGCCGTGCCCATGGCGCTATGCTGCACGAGCTATCCACACGGCCGGCAGGGCGCCGGCGGGCATGTACCACATAGCTGTAGCCACAGCGTTGTGCTGATAGCGGGAAGTGTACCAGCATAGGGGCAGTGTGCCAGCATAGGGGCTAGTATGCCAGCATAGAGGCTAGTATGCCAGCATAGGGGCTAGTGTGCCAGCATGGGGGGCAGTGTGCCAGCATGGGGGCTAGTGTGCCAGCATGGGGCTAGTGTGCCAGCATGGGAGCTAGTGTGCCAGCATGGGGGCAAGTGTGCCCACATCCGCCCCGCCTATCCGCCATCAATGATCATGCATCATGAATCTGATGCATGCAGCATGATGATGGATGCCCCCTGCCCTGGCCCATGCTGCACCGACGCTACACACACGGCCGGCGGGCGGCGGCGCGCTGACTCACACATAGCTGAGCCCAGCCGTTGCCTGCTGTTGCGGGAATGTGCTGCCGCCCGCCCGGGCCTCTGCGGATTTCCTCCTGCTCCCTTTCCGCCCTCCTCCATGCACGGTGAGGTGACAGGCAGGGCACAATACATACCGGCGTCGTCCTGGCGCCGACTCACAGCTGGGGCGATGTGCTGACAGTCTGCCACTGCCACGCAGTGCCGCCTCTGCCCGATCCTCCGCGGGAACACTGTCTCCTCCGCGGCGGGCCGGCCCCCACCTTCTCTCTTCCGGCTGCTGCATGCTGGGTGAGGTGGCCGGGCCTGTTGATGACGGGGGAGGGGGGGGTATGAGGGGCGGGGCTTACGACCCGGCCGACACGGGCGAGGGAAAAAAAAAACAAAAAAAAAACCAAAACAACAAAACAACGCTGAGATGCCGCCCCCTATGAATGGCGCCGCCCTAGGCACGTGCCTACGGGTGCCTAATGGAAAATACGGCCCTGCCTGTGGGAACTATCGATCTGTCTTGGATTGAGTGTGTCTCTGTACCTTATGCACCCCTGAACAGGGGATATGTATGATATGTGTAATTGGATCAAGGGAAGGTGTATATAGTGACCTGGACATTGACGGTAATCATATATCGAATGTGGGTAGATTATAGGACACAGCAGACTTGTGACCGGACCCCTGTGGGCTGTATAGAGTGGGGTTTGAGACACATCAGTGTAAACATATCAATCTGAGGTCTATTCTGCATATAATAAATAGATATTAATCCGCCAATGGTGGTTATGCTACATAGTGTTCCTATGCACCAATAACTACAAATAAAACACCCTTTGATGTAAAATCAAGTCATGCATGCACAGGGAGGATGATGGGGGTTGACCCACATCTACTTTGAGATACACCTAAGACCAGGATAGATCCCCAGGGGTGGTAATTGCCATAGTGCAGTAACAGGGACACTAGGGCAAGCCACCGTGGAACGGGGACACCTGACACGTTATGTGTATAAAACTCCGTAGACAGGCAGGGGCAGAGGATAGGGTGAGCGTGGGATTATAGGCTCCCCCCTTCCCCTACTGCTCAGTATTCACTGGATTACAGGTGTAGGGCACACACACACCAATTATAGAGTAGGTGAGCATAAAAGCACAGCACAGAACATTGGTACAAATTTAAGTACAAGCAACCAGGGCTTTACATACAACAAGAGATGATAAGCATGGTTATTTTATAATACAGGTTATCTACAGGGTAGGTTTAACAGAGATTATCACATATCAAATACATCCTTTAGTGTCTAAATTCTGTCCAGACCTGCAAAACCTGAGGTGAAACCTAAATTTGCCTCACATCATAAAGTGCATTCCCTCAAGCGAGTAATAGCAGCATACCAATGAAAGTGCGTGGTGCAGAGAATAACAGGGTTACCCCTTGTGCCGGACCCCAAACGCACGTTTTGCGTATTGAATAGAAGTGCTTCGTCAGATGAGGTACCGGGACCCTCCTATGCGGTCTGATACGCTTCCGTAACTCGGTGTATGTGCACACGCCGCCGGCGCCGATACGTCACATCCGGCGCTCAGCCCGCCGCGTCATCACCGCCGCCGGATATTACGTCTACCCTGTAGGTAACCTGTATTATAAAATAACCATGCTTATCATCTTTTATTGTATGTAAAGCCCTGGTTGCTTGTACTTAAATTTGTACCAATGTTCTGTGCTGTGCTTTTATGCTCACCTACTCTATAATTGGTTGTTTTCCTCAATAAATATGTAATTTTTATAAGCAACAAAGCTCATATTGTTCTCCTGTTTGTTATGTATTTATGATGAGCTGCTAGCTGCAATCCAGTGGCAACACCGGTACAGCCTCTTTTTTCAAAAAAGCCTCATGGAAATTCTCTATATAACCATTTTAACATGTAGCCTAAGGAAAAAGTGCGCAAAAAAGCACAAAGAGTTGCCATGTCAATACTTTTTGCTCGCGCTGTTGCTGTGAAAGCGAGCGCAAAAATATGCGGCTAAACGCGGCGTCTGAACACCTTTCAGCAAAAGCCATAGTGTTTGCCACTGCTTTTATGCAAGTGCTCAAAAGCGCCGCGTAAAAGCAGGAATATGCGGCAATTACGCCGCGTTTGAACGTAGCCGTAAACCGGCTGGGCGGTAAAAAGATGTCTTTTTACCGTCAGACTTAAACAATCAGCGGATTACTGGCAGGTCCTACATACAGGATGTTGTATAGCAGGCAGCACAGCACATCACATGGTCACATCACATGACATATCTAGTCATTATTTATGTAAGGAAAAGTTGTGATATTTTTACCTATAACGACACTTCATATCACTGTAATGGATGTCTTGTCTGGGTGTGTGCATGAGAAGATTCAGTCGAATTCTACATAGTTAGAAGGGGTTAATCAGCATTTCAATTACAGCTAACAAGGTTAGTATCCCATTCTGGCACATTCATTTACAGCAAACAGTGCTCTACACACAACAGAAAGAAGCAGTATATTACCTTGAGAAAGAACACCGTATTCCTGATTAGGGAGCGTGAAAGGGAGGGGAAGCAGAGAGCGAATTGTGATCAAATGAGAACAAAAAATCATGCTGTAAGTATTGTAAAATACTTGAATGGCTCTATAGGCTATATACATTATTTAACTATTCATTGCCATAACGCCTCCATCCTCAACATTATCACTCAATACCCTGGAATATGATAGACTGAGATTGTTCAGTAAGGTGAAGAGAGCATGGGTGCTGTACATGGTAGAGGGAAGGAGAGAGGGACTGATGTGGGTGAGGGGTGATGGAGAGGGGATGGGGCGGTGAAAGTAGGTGGCAAAAGCACATAGGAAAACAGACATTGAAATAAAGGACATAATTTAAATAAAAGAGAGTTAAAGAGTATGGGTTACCTGACTCCTGCCCTACTAAATTCCATAGGCAATCAAACTGGTGAGTGTTGATTATAGTGCAAACAAATGACACATAGCAGAGATTACAGCAAATGCAGATAACGTACCATGAAAGGGGTTCAAATAGGATGAGAGTTCAGCAGAAAGATACCATCACAGCAAGCAGAATTTTAATACCTTCCAGTCAATTCCAGTAAAATTCTGGTCTAATTCATTTCTAGACACTTATATGAGGCACTTTGATGAGACATAAGGCAGAAAAGTGTTGGTAGACTTATACATATATAATTATACAAGAGGACTCAGCTGAAAATAGAGGGGAGGGGACTGGAGTCGATTAGTCTACTTAAAATCAAAGCTGAAGCAAATGGTGGAGGACAGGCAGAATTAAAAAGGGTCATAAAATAGGCATGTAAGAAGAGCCCTGGAATGAGAAGTTCAAGCATAATCAAATGCAATATTTCAGCGATGAACATACCGCAATGTAGATAGAAATGTAGCAGGAAAAAGAAGTCAGGCAGTATACAGCAATATTTTATTGATGAACATTCCGCACTATAGATAGAAAAGTAGCAAGAAAAAGAAGTCAGGCAGTATATAGCAATATTTCAGTGATAAACACAATGCACTATATATAGAAATGTAGCAGGAAAAAGAAGTCAGGCACCTGTAGATGAAGCTGGAAATATGTAGATTACAGGGAAAGAAATATGTTTTCATGTTCATTCCCCACCTATCAAGTTCAGGGAATATAATATTCACCTGTTTATATGGGACATATATTCCATGCCCAAACTACAGTATTCCATTAGGAATACGAGATTGACGTCCATCTTGTCTTCTGCATTGTGATTTTAACTGTACAATGAACATGTTTTCTGTTGGTGCAAATCAATTTTTCTGTTGGTATATTGAACACACAATTATTTTTTGTTTAAAGTTATGTTCACACATTGCGCATTTTTGCGCACACTTTTCAAAAAAGCACAACATGCCTTGTGTCAGCCGGCAAAGTGAATGTGAATGTGAGTGTCTCCAGAACAGGTGTCAATCTTTCAATTATAGTTTTTCTCTGCAAGTTCCTCTCCTGGTTTTGGCACATAAACTGGATGGAACCTGATCAGGGAAAAACTGCAGTGTGAAACCAGCCTAAGGCTGGCTTCACACCACGGCAGAGTCCGGTCCGGGGCTGTCCGGTGTAAACCAGACAGCCCCGGACCGGATCAGCACACAGAACCGGAGGGCTAATATGTTTTTGTTTCTCTATCTTATTTCTAGCCTGAGTTATGAGGAGAAATGTAAAGGCAGGCAACACAGAAATTCACAATTTTTCCAAACTTTGAAAATCAATTAAAAGTAAAAAAAAATGTTTAGAATATTTTTTATCTTCACATTTTGCATTGTCTGACATGCTATTATCAAATAACAAAATCTCAAAAGAATTAAAAATATAGAGGTAATAATAATTGGTTCACTTGACATGGAATGACCCAGATACCAAATATGTATACTTTGACTGTTATCTAAGTGGTGAAAAAAATTCAGAACTGTTTAAAGAAAAATAATTGCATTATTTTCTGTGACCTGTAGCATTCTTATATTTCGGGATCTGGGGCTGTGTGGAGGTTTATTTTTTGTGGCTTGAGCTGACATTTCTAATGATGACATTCATGGGTAGATGCCCTATTATAAATCCCCTTAGTGACGAAGAAATTTGTCATTTTTCATTTTCGTTTTTTCGCTCCTTGGCTTCCAAGAGCCATAACTTTTTTATTTTTCTGTCGACACAGACATATGATGGCTTGTTTTTTGCGGGACGAATTGTACTTTCAGATGCAATAATTTGTTTTACCATATAGTGTACAGGGAAATTGCAAAAAAATTCTAAATGCAGTGAAATTGCAAAAAAAGTGCAATAAGACATTTGTTTTTTGGGTTTTGTAGTCGCCGTGTTCATTATATGGTAAAACCGACATGACCGTATGATGCCTCGGGTCAGTACAAGTTTGTAGATACCAAACAAGTATACCTTTATTAGTATCTAGGTGGTGGAAAAAAATTCAAAAGCATGAAAAAAAAAAGATTGCACTTTTTGCGCCATGTTCTGCGACCCATAGCGTCCTCATTTTTCGGGATCTGGGGCTGGGTGATGGCTTATTTTTTGCGTCTCGAGCTGACGTTTTTAATGATACCATACTAGGGTGGATGTACTGTTTTGATCGCCCGTTATTGCATTTTTTAGCATTGTTGCAGTGACCAGAAAAACGTAATTTTGGCGTTTGAACCATTTTTTGCGCAACGCAGTTTACGGATCTCATTATTTGATTATTTATATTGATAGATCGGGCAAATCTGAATGCGGCGATACCAAATATGTGTATTTTTTTTTTTTTTTTAATACTTTTATTGTGGATGGGAGAAAAGGGGGGTGATTTTAACTTTTATGTTTTTTGTTTTTTTTTCAACTTTGTAAAAACTTTATTTGCTTATTGATTCTTACTTTTACACAGCCCCTGTGAGAGGCATGCAGCTGCACAGTCCGATCGCTTTTGACAGATACAGAGGAGCTGCAGCTCCTCTGTATCTGTCAGAATCGCGGACCTGTTGTGGTTGGCAGCCCCTGCAAACCACAACCAGGAAATGCTCAGTGACAGGCTCCGGGGTCAAGCCAGGACCCCGGCCTGTCATGTCAGCACGGGAGATCTTGCGATACTATCGCGAGATCTCCCCTGGAGCCTGGTAAGCGCGCGCTGCCCGCTCCGGCTCCCTTAGATCCCGCTCTCAGAGATTGAGGGCGAGATCTAAGGGGTTAACAGCACAGATCGGATGGCAGGACCGATCGGAGCTGTTACTCCCACATCTCAGCTAGTGAGATCAGCTGAGATGTGGGAGGTTTGAAGTGAGCTTTATGCCGGAGCTCACTTCAAACACCGGGTAATGACAGCCTGACGTCTAGAGACGTAAGGCTGTCGTTAAGGCAATAATCATCCATTATTGCATTTTATTGCAATGCTGATATAATTTGACATAATTTTGGCATTTGAACTTTTTTTTCTGTTACATAGTTTACAGATCTGATTAATTGATTTTATATTTTGATAGATTAGGCATTCCTGAATGTGGTGCTACCAAATGTGTGTATATCTTTAATTTTTTAAATTGTTTTATTTTCAATGAGGAAAAAAGGAGGTGATTTGAACTTGTATTTTTTTCATATTTGTAAAAACTTTTTTTTCCTTTATTTTACTTGGCCCACTAGAGGGCATCAGTGCTACACAGTCTGATCGCTTCTCTTATGTTCTGATGAGCTGATGCAGCATAGTAACACAGGAGAAGTGATCACTTTCTGATGGTGACCTCACTGGGAGATTGCCCATAAGAAGTAATTGCAGGCAGATTCCAAGGTCATCAGAGGACCCTGGGCTCTCGAGGTAACAGATGAAGGTCCCGCGATTGCATTATGTCCCCCGCGTGGAACAGCGCCATGCCCGCCAGGGAGCTTTGGATTGCGCTGTCAATCACTGATCCAAATGGTTAACATCGATTAGATTGCGGATCTGATCGGTGCAGTTAGATACACATCTCAGCTGATGACATCAGCTGAGATGATCAGGGGAGGATGTGAGCTCAGTGTGTGGGCTCATATCTGGGGGTGGGACACGGCAAAGGATGTACATGTATGTCCTTGGCCATGTCCCGCCCCCTGATGTGAGCTCTCTTAGTCGCTCTCACTTCAGCTAGGAGAGTTCGTGATATACAAGCTCTATCAATAGATCCTCCCTTTCTGTCTATCTTTCCAGATAGGTTGGTGCTGACCCTTCCACTCCTGAGGAACACAAGTTTCACACTTTTGGTATTAGGAGGTCAGTCCTACACTATATAGATAGAAATCAGTCCTGTAGACAGAGTAGGGCTCTGTTCATGTCCTTTCAGGGCCACAGGAAGGGGTCTGGTGTAACAAAGAGCACTTTGTCATGATCGATCCGAGATGCCATCTCCCTGGCTTACTCAGCGAAAGGTGAGAACCCTCTGGACGGAGTACGGGCCCATGCAACTCGGACTATGGCAGCCGCATGGTCTTCACCATCCACCATTTACAACCACTATAGACTAGACTTGTCTTCAGCTTCTGATTTGGTTTTCGGGAGATCTGTCCTCAACACGGTGCTCCCTCCCAAGTGATGGTTCTCTGAAAATCTCTCAAGTGGGTGACGATGAGAAAAGACTAGATTACTTACCAGTAATCGTGTTTTATGGAGTCCACAACAGCACCCACTCACTTCCCTCTCTTATTATGCACGGACTTAAGGGCCGGTCACACGCTTCAATGTCTCAGGGATGCGACCAATGATCCGACTTGATCTGGATCGCTTGAACGACGTTCAATGATCGCTGGTGAGGTGTCACACGTACAGATATTGTGAACGACTCAGCAACGATTCCGCAACAAGTGAACAATACTTACGGTCGTTTGGTTGCCTACGTCCTTCAGTTCTGAATAGGTGAAGTCATAAACAAGATCGTTATCACAGTGTCACACACGACGATGCAGCAGATCGACCGTACGATCAATGACTGATTTATGGTCCTGCTCATAAACCTGCGATCAACAATCAGCCGACTTATCGTTGGTCGTATCGAGGTGTCACACGCAACGACATAGTTATGACATCGTTGCTCTGCCCCAAAAGCCGTGGCGTACCAACAATATCATTCCCGATATCGAAGCGTGTAAAGGGCCTTTTATGGTGAAGGTTAAGTTCTTGTTCACTTTGGTAATAATTGTGTATGTTTATTAATCTATGATTATGGAGAGTATCTTAATTCACCGCTTCCTCTCATGCTCTGTAAAACAACTGGAGGCGAGGGGACCGCCCCTTTTAATCTGTAGGGTTCCTGTCCCTATGGGCGGATCCCCTCTCTCAAGTGGGTGCTGTTGTGGACTCCATAAAACACGATTACCGGTAAGTAATCTAGTCTTTCCAATCATAATAGCAGATTGAAGTTTAACCAATCAGTAGTGAAATACTAAATATCCTTGAAATGCTTGGTATATCTCATGTTTTGCATACAACCAATAAGATGCTTACGCTCTGCATCTTTTCTCTTGACCATTCCCAAAGAAATATACAAAATATTCAACCCCAACAATAAACGAGAGTTTTGGGCATACTTCGAATGCTGGTGTATGGTGATCTTCTTTCCTACCGTTGGAATTCTGGCCAAAAAGTTTCAACCTATGATTGGACCATAACATGTTTTCTCACATACTCTTGGCTGATTTTATTTCACAAAAAACACAACAGTTTTAGATTTTTTTTTTAAGAAATGGCTCTCATCTTGCCACCCTACTCCACTTGTCAGAAATTCCTGCATACCAATTTTCTTGACTTTTCATTAGTTTTTGAGGAACATTCAGTTCTTGGTAATATCACTGCATTGCTTCATTTAAATAATTTCTTGATGAACATCTTTAATGTTCCATGGTTTAGCTAATGCCTTGGGGATGTTTGTGCCTTTCTCCTGACAATTTTCAACAATGAGATTCCTCCAGACCTGAGTGAACCAGCGGGTGCCCGCATGGAGACCGCAGCCACCCTGTACTCACCATGAGCGGCAGGTGAGGGCCAGCTTCTCCCTCCGTGCACCCGATGGCAGCAGCTTCCAACTCCATAGCATGAAACAAACATGCTACATAGGAGCGGAGTGCCAGCAACCTGCACCACAGCTAAAAGAACGCTGCAGTCGAGTTAAGCATAGTGGGTATGGGATTTCTTAAAATCCCATCCACTATGCTGATACTGTACAATGCAGCATTTTGGATGCAGCGGCAAGACGCTGCATCCAAAACGCTGCATATACTCATTGTCAGTATGCTGCCTTAGCAGTATGCAGACCATGGCTTTTGTTGTAAAATGCAACAGATTGTCACATGCAGTACACAAGCAGTACTTTCCAGAAATTTTTGCAGCTTCTTTAACCCCTTCACGACCAAGGATGTAATAGTACGCCCTTGGTCATGTCCCTCCTTTTGATGCAAGCTCACGCTGAGCTCACATCATTCCCTGTGCATGTCAACTGATCTGACAGCACTGATTGGATCAGTCATCTGATCGTTGCTGTTTAGCCCTTCCTTTGGATCGTGCTGTCAATCACTGAGAGCATAATCCAAAGCAACACAGTGTGGATTGTGCCGTTCCCTGCAGTCATCGGAGGTCCCATGATGCAATCACGGGAACCCTGAGTGATGATTTCTCCTGTGCACAGATGTGCAGCAACTCATCTGTGCACAGAAGCAATTGAAGTGTGCAATGCTGAGACCCCCTATGAGGCAGTGTATAATGTAGAAAAAAAATAAAACAAAGTTTTTAAAAATAAGAAAACATAAAAGTTCACATCACCCCCCTTTTGTCCCACTGAAAATATAACTATTAAAAAAACCACATATTTGGTAAAGCCATATTCAGAAATGCCCGATCTATTAAAACATAAAATCAATCAATCAGATCAGTAAAAGTGTGACAGATAAAAGTTCAAACGACAAAATTTAAGTTTTTTTGCTCGCCGCAACATTGCAATAAAACGCAATGTCAGACTATCAAAATAACGCATCTACCCAAAAATGGTATCATTAGAAACCATCATACAGCCCCAGATCCCAAAAAGTGAGAACACTACGGGTCGCGGAAAATGGCGCAAAAGTGCAATTCTTTTTCTTTAAAAACTTGTGAATTTCTTTTCATCACTTAAACAGTAAAAGTATACGTTTGTTTTATACGAACTCGTACCGACCTGAAGTATCATACAGACACATCAGTTTGACTATACAGTGAACATGGTGAATATAAAAAAATCCCAAAAAAACAAACATGTAGCTGCACTTTTTTTTCGCAATTTCACTGCATTTGGAATTTTTTTCCCCTTTTCCTGTTCACTATATGGTAAAATGAATGGTGTCATTCAGAAGTACAACTCATCCAGCAAAAAAGAAGCCCTCATATGTCTATATTGACAGCAAAATAAAAAGTTATGGCTCTGAAAAAAAGGGAAGGAAAAACGGAATGTCGTCCGGGGCAAAGAGATTAATATTGCTGTAGGTCTTTTGGTAGCCTCACAGACCAATTTTCTATTTGTCTTTTCATCACATTTTAAGGGATGTGTAGTTCTAGGTAATTTGACTGTTGTGCCAAATGAAAGCCACTTCCTGATGATCATCTTCAGTGTGCCATGATATCGCTAATGCCTTGTAAAGTTTTTTGTTCCTTCCCTCTGAAAACTTTCAGTAAGGGCTTGGACACACTTTCCTAGTTACATCAGAGTTTGACTGACGAGACTCTGAGAGGCTGGAGCAGTGACCCTGAACGGCCTCTCCCTCTCTGGACGGGGAGTCTGGAGCTGCACAAAAACACAATCAGCTGACACTCCCATCCAGATAGGGAGAAGCCGTTAAGGGTCACTGCTCCAGCCCTTTCAGAGTCTCCTCAGTCAAACTCTGATGAGTGTGTCCGAGCCCTAAGGAGATCCCTTTGCTCTGTTGTAAGCTGTTTGCAGATCATGACTTTTGCTGTTAAATGTAAAATTCCTACTAGAACAGAAACTTTATATGAGGTTAATCAAAGTTGATGTACCATATTTTCAGTTCATAAGACACACCCAGATTTCAGTGGAGGAAAATAGGGAGAAAAAAAAATTAAGCAAAAAAGTGGTTATAATGCACTGTTATGGGGGGACCTGCTGCTCACACTTATAGGGGTAATGTACACATTCTGGGCCCCTTCCAGGTAATATATGATCCCTCATCCTGTAAATGCCACCCATCCTGCATATGCCCCTCCATCCTGTTACTTATCCCCCTTATCCTGGTACATAGCCTGCTCATGCTTGATATGGCACCCCATCCTGGTACATAGCCTCCTCATGCTGGATATGGCTCCCCCATCCTGCTACATAGCCCCTTTATCCTGGATATGCCCCCCCCATCCTGGTACATTGCCCTCTTATCCTGGTTCATAGCCGTCCCATGCTGGATATGGCTCGCCCATCCTGGATATGGCCCCTCTCAACTTCTTCAAAAATGGAAGGCCAATAGGAAGCATTCTATAAGTCCTATCTTTAAAATAGGAGATAAGGTTTAATTATCTTCAAAAAATATTAAGCTGAAGGTGCCATCGGTGAAGTAAGGTCCTGTATGTAAATGTATTGACCGGTATGAGATTTTGGAGGTAGGTAATCCGGTGACCTTTAGACTAAAATTTCCTTTGTTTTTAAATATTACAAATTTGTTCCATAAAATTACTGCCAAAAGAGTTTGTCCCTTTGGTTTTGACTCCCTCTTCCTCGCCTCCACCGCTTTCTGTTAGTAACAGTTTAGATTAATGTGAGGTACAAAAAATAGTTGATTAGTAGAATGTCCATAATTCTCTCCAGTATCTCACTCAGTGGAAGGGATACATACCTGAGGAGAGATCTTGGATTCCAGCTCATACGGTGATAGCTGATTGTTTAGCGCCTGCCATTGAAGATCCCTGGTCTGGTAGTCGTGCCGATGCATGCGTGACAGCGGCAGACCAACAATTGAAAAATGGTCCCGGCTATTCCGCAACGATCAGCAAGTTGATCGCTGGTCGTTGCAGCATGTCACAAAACCTGTGACGTTGCAGCAACATCGGGTATCGATGTCGCTGAGTGTAACCCAGCCTTTAGTCTTTTGCTCAAGTTGTGCTAGTTAGCCTCTTGCACCTGTGCTACTCTCTCTATCCTCAAAAGTTGAACTAGTTCTTGTGCAGTTTTTAAGAAGATGTCAAATCTGTTCATTGGAGTAATCTTCTCAAAGACAAGCACAAGAACTAGTTACAAGATTTGTGGATATGCATCCAATGAAGAGGAGCTCCTTTGTCCTAAACGATCAGGAAAAACTTTGGTCCAGGTAAGATTAATTTCCGCATGCAATTACAGATGGAGAGAAGTGACAAACTTAATACATTTTGGCCTATTATTCAAGTCGATGAAATACCTTGGACAGACTGGCTGGAGTGCTAATAGTCTGAAAGACCTACTGGCACATAGTAATTATAAAGCCCCTAAACCTTCTCATCTTTTTGTTCAAGAACATCCAAATGGGGCTTTTTTCCCTGTAGAGACTGTGTGGCATGCCCGAACATAATCATAGCAAATCTATGGATAGATTGCAGGAATTTAAGAGCACCAGACATATAACATGCAATACCACTTACATGGTATACTATGCTTTCTGTCAGTATGATATGTCATATATCGGACTTACATCAAGGCCTTTAAAGGTTCACATTCGCGAACATTTAAGAGACATAAATAATGCTCTTGAAGAAGACATTTCAGTCTTCAAAACGTTGGCTAGACACTCCAAGATTAAACACTCCTACAATGGTAGCCTACTCAAAGCTTTTGGAATAGATTGCATTTCTACTGACGATCGGAGTGGAAATATGAAGACATTAGCACAAGTGGAGACCCGATGGATATCAAAAATTGGTAGCCTACAACCACATGGGCTCACTTATGTTCTGAGTTTTGCCCCATTTCTGTGAACGTACCTAGGTATGTTTCTTTTTATTGTTGTCTTTTAACCTCACCTTTTCCATTTTTCCATAATGATCTTCCTGGGACCCTTTTTGGAACATTGGAAAATGAAGAGGAAATGAAAAAATGAAGAAAGAAAAATTTTATTTTTGAATTTTTCTTAATATTTGTATTTTTAGCAGGACTGTGGAGTTGGAGTCAGATTTTGGGAAATTGAGTTGGATGATTGGCTTTTTGACTTCACAGTCATTGTTGTGGAGTCAGAGTCGTGAAGTTGGAGTCAGTGTCCATTTTGGTGGAGTTGGATTCAGGGAAATTGAAGAGGCAGAATCAGATGTTTGGCTTACCAACTTCACAGTCCTCTGTTTGGTCTACTATAGTTTTTGTCCTTTAAAATTTTTAATTTTTTTGTTTGTATTATATGATTTTTTTCTATATACATTTTTATTCATATAGGTTTTCATTATTATTTTGTATTTTTGTTATTTTTCCTTGTTAAATAATTTTATCACATGTATAATTTATTAAGCATTCATTTTCTAACATATACCGTACTTACATTTATTCATTTTTTCACAACACATGCACATACTTAATTTCACTGTATATTTTATTACGGGTAGTACTAGTGCATCTTCATGAATTAGAATATCATCAAAAAATCACTGCAACACTGCCATGTTTCAGGTCGATTCTGGAAGCCCTGAATCACGTTGACTAATAAATCAATATTATATTCACCCTTTGATGTCTCATGAAATACGGGAGCGTGCTTTTGAACCCTTCATCTTCCCTACTTTAACTTTCTGAAATAATGACCTTTGGGTTTTCATTGGCTTGTAAGCCATAATCATAATAATAATAAAACTTTATTTGTATAGCGCCAACATATTCCGCAGCGCTTTACAGTACAATGGTACATACAAGAAAAATATACGATACAGAACGGTAGGTAATACAGAACAGTAGTTACATACAATAAACATAGAATTAATGTAGGAAATACAATAAAAAGGCAAAAAATAAAGGCGTCCCTGCTCGAAGGAGCTTACAATCTAAGACTGGATGGGAACACAAAGTACAGGGGCTTATAACAATGAATATCTTATGTCTAAATGACTACTGTTGGGGAGAAGGATAGGCCGCCCTGAAGAGGTGTGTTTTTAGGGAGCGTCTGAAACTATGCAAGTTGTGGATGGCCCTAATTTCTTGGGGTAGAGCATTCCAGAGGATTGGTGCAGCTCGAGAGAAGTCTTGGAGTCGGGAATGGGAGGTTCGGATTAATGCCGATGTTAGTCTGAGGTCGCAGGTCATCAACATTAACAGAAATAGACACTTGAAATCAGTAGCGTAGCTAGCGGGGGGGCAGGGGGGCGAGCGCCCCGGGCCCCCCCGACATCAGGGGCCCATTGTCCGCCCCCTGGGGGGCCACCGTGCCCCGTGCTGCCAGCCGGCTGCCGTGCCGGCCGGAGAGGAGGGAGGACGCAGACGGGACTTCCTGTCTTGCAGTCTGCCCGCCCCTCCTCACCTCCTCCTTACAGCAGACGCACACGGCAGCCGCGGTAAGTCTGCAACGCCCCCCCAAGAGGTGTGTGAGAGAGGGGTGCTGAGGGTGTCAGGCTGTGCAAGGGTGATGAAGGATACAGGGAGGCTGGAGGATGGGATCTGCAGGGGGACAGAGGATGGGATCTGCAGGGGGACAGAGGATGGGATCTGCAGGGGGACAGAGGATGGGATCTGCAGGGGGACAGAGGATGGAATCTGGAGGGGGACAGAGGATGGGATCTGCAGGGGACAGAGGATGGGATCTGCAGGGGGACAGAGGATGGGATCTGCAGGGGGACAGAGGATGGGATCTGCAGGGGGACAGAGGATGGGATCTGGAGGGGGACAGAGGATGGGATCTGCAGGGGACAGAGGATGGGATCTGCAGGGGGACAGAGGATGGGATCTGCAGGGGGACAGAGGATGGGATCTGCAGGGGGACAGAGGATGGGATCTGCAGGGGGACAGAGGATGGGATCTGCAGGGGGACAGAGGATGGGATCTGCAGGGGGACAGAGGATGGGATCTGGAGGGGGACAGAGGATGGGATCTGCAGGGGACAGAGGATGGGATCTGCAGGGGGACAGAGGATGGGATCTGCAGGGGACAGAGGATGGGATCTGCAGGGGGACAGAGGATTGGATCTGCAGGGGGACAGAGGATGGGATCTGCAGGGGGACAGAGGATGGGATCTGCAGGGGGACAGAGGATGGGATCTGCAGGGGGACAGAGGATGGGATCTGCAGGGGGACAGAGGATGGGATCTGGAGGGGGACAGAGGATGGGATCTGCAGGGGACAGAGGATGGGATCTGCAGGGGGACAGAGGATGGGATCTGCAGGGGGACAGAGGATGGGATCTGCAGGGGGACAGAGGATGGGATCTGCAGGGGGACAGAGGATGGGATCTGCAGGGGGACAGAGGATGGGATCTGCAGGGGATAGAGGATGGAAACTGCAGGGGATAGAGGATGGACACTGCAGGGAATAGAGGATGGAGAGCGCAGGAGGATGAAGAGCGCAGGAGGATGGAGGATAGAGAGCGTAGGAGGATGGAGAGCGCAGGAGGATGGAGAGCGCAGAAGAATGGGGACTGCAGGAGGATGGGGAGTGCAGGAGGATGGAGGACAGGGAATGCAAGAGAGGATGGAGGATGGAGAGCGCAGGTGGATGGAGCGTGCAGGAGGATGGAGGGTGCTGCAGGATGGTGGATGGGGAGTGCAGGAGGATGGAGAGCGCAGAAGGATGCAGCGTGCAGGAGGATGGAGGATAGAGAGCACAGGAGGACAGAGAGCGCAAGAGGATGAAGAGCGCAGGAGGATGGAGCACACAGAAGGATGGCAGGAGGACAGAGAGCGCAAGAGGATGAAGAGTGCAGGAGGATGGAGCACACAGAAGGATGGCAGGAGGACAGAGAGCGCAAGAGGATGAAGAGTGCAGGAGGATGGAGCACACAGAAGGATGGAGCGCGCAGGTGGATGGGGAGCGCAGGAGGATGGTGAGTGCAGGAGGATGGAGAGCGCTGAAGGATGGAGAGTGCTGAAGGATGGAGGGTGCTGGAGGATGGAGGGTGCAGGAGGATGGAGGGTGCAGGAGGATGGAGGGTGCAGGAAGATAGAGCATGGGGAGTGCAGAAGGATGGAGAGTTCAGGAGGAGAGTGGCCATTTGGCCCAATTCTTAGGGGTGGCAGCTGCGGCAAATTTTTCCACCGCCCAGGGCGCCACAAACACTTGCTACGCCACTTGGGGTGGCACGAGAATTCTCTGACAGCACCCCCCCCGCTCTTCACATGGGGGCCCTGGGTGCAGATCTCGCCCCCGGGCCCAGAGCAGGCTAGCTACGCCACTGCTTGAAATAGATCACTCTGTAATGACTCTATATATGTGTTTCACGTTTTTTTTTATTGAATTACAAAATAAATTAACTTTTTGATGATATTCTAATTCATTGGGATGCACTAGTATTTTATTCATACATGATTTTTATTCACATTTACACATTATGCAATAATACACTAAAGGCCCCGTTACACAGTACGAGATCATTAACAATATCGCTTAAAAGTCACGGGATAGGAGTCGTTCATGCAACATCGTTACTACTTCGTTGCTTGTGACACCGAGATTCAATTACGATAAATCGTTGATCGCAGATTTGAGAACATGTTCTCAAATCAGGCGATCCACGATCAGCCAACCTGCTGCATCTTTCAGTGTGACACCGCGATAATATCGTTCACGACTTCACCCATTCACATCAGTGAACAAGTATTGTTCGCTGGGTTGTGCGAATGATACTCGTTCACTACATCGTTCGTGCGTCATCCACGATATCTCGGCATGTGACATCTCACCAACAATGTCAAAAAGATATCCTAACGACCGCGCGCGCCCAGGAGATCGTTAGTGATATCGTTTCAACATTGCAGTGTGTAATGGTACCTTTACCATAACACACACACATATATATATATATATATATATATAAATTATTCAGCTTTGTACACATTATAGAATGGTTCCCCTAGAATGTATTTCACTATGTAACCATTGCTAGTTCACATTCAATCCCATTTCTCCTCTCTGGTGTTTATTCCTAAATGCATGAGTTGTTCCATCCAGCCCCTGACACTAAGCGCTGTCTTCCTGCCTCTATCCCAGTTGCCTGTGTGCTGCGTTTATACACCTTACTCTCCTCCCCTCCTCCCATGACACGTCTATGGGAGAGCAGGGGAAAAGTGATGCTAGACACCGAACCCTTCCAGTTTTGCAGAGTTGGGACACAAGAGCCACATTAAGTGTCATGAGGAGTTTCTTATAAGCACACTGTGTGTACCCTCTAGCAACACCCTAATGATGAAGCCCACGTGAAATGCATCAGTGTGACCCCCACATCCCTTGGGACCGCTTTCTAACTTTATATACTTTGCAGCATATTTGTCCTTCATTTTGGTTGGCTGTTGGACACCTTTTTTTCATATACCCACCAGTGACCGTTTTGGCAAGATTCTAAGTCACAATTTGTATTTTTTCTTGGTTTATCGCTATTCTTGCCTTGTGCAATAGTATTATATATTTATCTAAACTATTTTAATTCCTGGCATATTTTCACATTACTGTGCACTTTTTACAAGGCTATGTGCAACCTCTACTGTTTATTGATTGCACCAGTAGGAGGCAACCAAGCTTTTTTTTTTTTATGTGAACTTTTGGAATTCTTTGGGGGTATATTCTTTTTTGGTTCTTCGTCTGCTTTTATCCTTCTCCTTTCTTTGAAATCTAGTATTGGGATATGTGCAATATTACTCTGCATATGTAGAGATTTGGTCTAAGGTTTATCTGCATCTATAGTTGGCTATACACAGCCATTTGAGGACCTTTATCTTTGCAGTCCTATATATGGAGGACCCCGAGTGGCCCAATTATCCATTACGCATCTTTTGAAAACTATATGACTCAGCCACCAGTGTAATGATGCACACTTTTCCCTCTTAATTTTATTTTCCCTTAACTGTGTTATCTATTTATTTTATGTGTGTCCAATTTATGTGGGTTTGGTATCCTTGGCATGTTTGCCATGGTATATTTACATTTTTTTATTGTTTTTAATTGTGTCATTAATCTAGATTTTTGTACCATAATTTTTGGCTAAAAATTCATTTCACTCTGTAGGGTTTTCCCTCTTTTAACCTCTTAGTTGCCATTGTCATGATTGACAGTAGCATTTACAGGGTTAATCACCCCTGTTCTGTTTCAAAACCAGGCTGGGCCAATGCCTATGGATGTCATATGTTCTGTACAGCGGTCACCCGCGAGAATTTCAACCATGGGGCGGCACTATTCTGTTCCTCAGCACCACAGCGGAAAGGGCTAGTAAAATGGTGCAATACCAGAGTGCCCTAAATGAACCATGAGTACAAAAATTCCCATCTGGCAACGCTGGCGGCAGATGTCATAGTTCAATGGGCATCCAAGGAGAGACAAGGGAGACTACCAGGTCCAACAAAGGTAGAGGAACACAATCAAAGAAGTGAAGCAAAAAGATGGCCTACGTCCTTTGTAAAACATCCAATTTATTTCCAATTTTAAAAATTAATTACAAGCATAGCAATGCAAGAGATGGAGCTTTCAGTGGCACGAATCCTAACTGAACAAAACAACAGTCTGTTTGACGCAGGTGCGCTTCTATGTGTCTTAGCATGCTTTGCTCAGCTTTGGCCTTTCTCTGGTGAACACCGACCTTACCCCTATTGTGGATTACTGGATGTCTACTGTGGTACATCAGGAACAGATTGTGGAGTCCGAGCTGGAGATAGTGCCCTAAGTAGGTGCTTTTTTTCTTCATTTTTTGCTGTTTGAACACTATCAAAGGTCTGGACAGTTTCATAAGACTCTCACAGCTCCCAAGCCCTGATACACAGTGTAGCCAGACAAGGAGAGAAAAGTTTTGCAAGATGTTGAAGGAGTACCTAGTTGACCGGACCAGCGTCCTCTGTGCCATACAACTATTGTACAACCAAGATGAAAACATGATTGCAAAGTATTCACTGATCTCAGGGAGACCAGTCCAAGAAAACACTGCGGGCAGCTGGCTAAAGCGCTCAAACACAGTGAATTCCTAGGCACATTGCCCCCTGGGAAATATGAACATGCAAATAGAGTCTGTGGAGCCTCGGTTAGGAGTCTCAAACACAGGACTAGCCATATATCCCTCCAGGGAAGGACCCAGCCAAAGGGGTTCATATTTCCCAGGGGCAATGTGCCTAGGAATTCACTGTGTTTGAGCGCTTTAGCCAGCTGCCCGCAGTGTTTTCTTGGACTGGTCTCCCTGAGATCAGTGAATACTTTGCAATCTTGGTCTACTAGGCCTTGCTCCCACCTAGCCAGAATCCTACTCCACACTGATGAGGGGCAACACCCCGAAACAGCTGTATGTGGATGGATACCTGGCCTTGGTATTCCCTGGTCATATCTGTAAACTTGTAAAAGAGTTGGATATTGACTTATAGGGCCACTTCATATGGTGGTTATGGTGTTCTCCGCAAGGAGCCACCCCTTGGCTGGGTCCTTCCCTGGAGGGATATATGGCTAGTCCTGTGTTTGAGACTCCTAACCGAGGCTCCACAGACTCTATTTGCATGTTCATATTTCCCAGGGGGCAATGTGCCTAGGAATTCACTGTGTTTGAGCGCTTTAGCCAGCTGCCCGCAGTGTTTTCTTGGACTGGTCTCCCTGAGATCAGTGAATACTTTGCAATCTTGGTCTACTAGGCCTTGCTCCCACCTAGCCAGAATCCTACTCCACACTGATGAGGGGCAACACCCCGAAACAGCTGTATGTGGATGGATACCTGGCCTTGGTATTCCCTGGTCATATCTGTAAACTTGTAAAAGAGTTGGATATTGACTTATAGGGCCACTTCATATGGTGGTTATGGTGTTCTCCGCAAGGAGCCACCCCTTGGCTGGGTCCTTCCCTGGAGGGATATATGGCTAGTCCTGTGTTTGAGACTCCTAACCGAGGCTCCACAGACTCTATTTGCATGTTCATATTTCCCAGGGGGCAATGTGCCTAGGAATTCACTGTGTTTGAGCGCTTTAGCCAGCTGCCCGCAGTGTTTTCTTGGACTGGTCTCCCTGAGATCAGTGAATACTTTGCAATCTTGGTCTACTAGGCCTTGCTCCCACCTAGCCAGAATCCTACTCCACACTGATGAGGGGCAACACCCCGAAACAGCTGTATGTGGATGGATACCTGGCCTTGGTATTCCCTGGTCATATCTGTAAACTTGTAAAAGAGTTGGATATTGACTTATAGGGCCACTTCATATGGTGGTTATGGTGTTCTCCGCAAGGAGCCACCCCTTGGCTGGGTCCTTCCCTGGAGGGATATATGGCTAGTCCTGTGTTTGAGACTCCTAACCGAGGCTCCACAGACTCTATTTGCATGTTCATATTTCCCAGGGGGCAATGTGCCTAGGAATTCACTGTGTTTGAGCGCTTTAGCCAGCTGCCCGCAGTGTTTTCTTGGACTGGTCTCCCTGAGATCAGTGAATACTTTGCAATCTTGGTCTACTAGGCCTTGCTCCCACCTAGCCAGAATCCTACTCCACACTGATGAGGGGCAACACCCCGAAACAGCTGTATGTGGATGGATACCTGGCCTTGGTATTCCCTGGTCATATCTGTAAACTTGTAAAAGAGTTGGATATTGACTTATAGGGCCACTTCATATGGTGGTTATGGTGTTCTCCGCAAGGAGCCACCCCTTGGCTGGGTCCTTCCCTGGAGGGATATATGGCTAGTCCTGTGTTTGAGACTCCTAACCGAGGCTCCACAGACTCTATTTGCATGTTCATATTTCCCAGGGGGCAATGTGCCTAGGAATTCACTGTGTTTGAGCGCTTTAGCCAGCTGCCCGCAGTGTTTTCTTGGACTGGTCTCCCTGAGATCAGTGAATACTTTGCAATCTTGGTCTACTAGGCCTTGCTCCCACCTAGCCAGAATCCTACTCCACACTGATGAGGGGCAACACCCCGAAACAGCTGTATGTGGATGGATACCTGGCCTTGGTATTCCCTGGTCATATCTGTAAACTTGTAAAAGAGTTGGATATTGACTTATAGGGCCACTTCATATGGTGGTTATGGTGTTCTCCGCAAGGAGCCACCCCTTGGCTGGGTCCTTCCCTGGAGGGATATATGGCTAGTCCTGTGTTTGAGACTCCTAACCGAGGCTCCACAGACTCTATTTGCATGTTCAAGATGAAAACATGGCATTAATTGTCCCTCTATGCCTTGGAGGTGCTGGCCTGTGCTGCCACTAGCGTTTTGTCAGAACAGGTCTTTAGTGCAGCACGAGGCATAACCAATTGGCACATGCACCTGTTTACTACAAATGCTGACTCTTAATATAATGAAAAATGCCTGGATTAGGCCAGACGTCCCAATCACATGAGATGACAGCAGCACAACCCAAAGCCATTTCAATTTTTTTTTTTTTTTTCTCTTTGATGTATTCCCATGCACCTGTTCCCATTTTAAAAAGTGTACATGGTTCATTGGTTCTTCTTTGTCTTCTCCTCCTCCAGAGTTATGTGGTTCCCCTATTATATTCATGGCTGGATCGTATATGACAAGCACTTACCATTTACCTTTTATGCCTTCCCGATCTCCTCAGACTGCAAGTTTGTTTGCAGGGCCCTCAATCCTCATGGTATCTATTGAATTTTTTTGTTACTCTGTGTAGTGAAATATGTATCTGAGGGGAATGGACACCAAGTAGCTAAGGGTTAAACTCTACAACATATTGGCCAGCTCTTACCTGCAACTCCTCCAAGTATCGCACTTCCTCAATTCCAGAAAAGGGTACTCGAAACTGGGACCTCCATACGAACCCTCAGCATTAAGGAGAATGATACTATCGGACAGGGACCAACGGGGCATCCTTTCTCAGCTATATGCAGAATTATCGGATCGGGAGTCCCCTCTGAAACTAGGCCACATGGAAAAATGGGAAGGAGACCTAGGATTCCAGGCAGATAGTGACGACTGGGAAGACGCAATCCACTGCGTACTAGCGACATCCAAGTGTATTAATCACCTGGAACTGTTAAAAAAAATCCATCTCCGATGGCACATCTCCCCGGCTAAATTGGCTAAATTTGGACGAGGAGCGTCGGCGCAGTGTTGGAGACAATGTGGACAAGAGGGGGACTTAGCTCACATGTGGTGGTCGTGCCCCAAAATAACACCCTTCTGGCATCTAGTGGGGCGCCTAATGGGATCAGTCACGAACACTGAGATCCCCCTCTCTCCACAAACAGCCATACTGAACATAGGACTAATGATGTATCCACCTGTGGTCCGACACATTGCAACATATATTTTTACTGCTGCGAGAGCATGTATAGCCGCGAGATGGAAGTGTGACTCCCCTCCATCCATGAGCGACTTGACAAATAAGATAAACGAACTTTTCTGTAACGAATATTATCTTGCCTTAGATAGGGGCACAAAAAGGTATGTGGCAGAGGCGTGGGAACTGTGGGCAGGACACCCGTTGGCTATGCAGATCCCCCTGTGAGATGATGCTAAGTGGGTGCACTATGAGGGGCTTGGATGTTTAACGATAAGTGAATGATATTTGACTGCTTTGCATATCTCATACCTCTCACCTCCCGGACGTCCCCTGGGGCGCTTGATGACATTGATGACATTCACATCTTTAACACATCTCTGGTCTTTAAGGGACAGATTTCTTTTCTCTAATTTCCCTATTATTTCTCTTTCAGTTATTATCTTCTTCATAGAGTTGTTATATTCTAAATGTAGACAAACATTTATTTGGTCGAAACGAGCTTAATTTGATAAAGGGATAGCCACCACGATTCACTGGTGAACTACAAAACATGTGGCACATACCGATCCCTAACACTGACTTTCTTTGGCTCGGTTCCAAGATTTTGACTACTGTTCTTTACTTTGTAAACACTTTGTCTTGACTCTGAAATGTTGTTGTCTAATTTAAACCTTCTAATAAAAACTATTTATGGAAAAAAAAAAAAACTCTACAACATTACACAAAGGTCATAACCTATGTTATCCAGCTAGCTGTCCTGGATGGAGACTCCAGTCTCACCAGGGAGCATCCTGCCAGCACGGCAATAAAACAGTTCAACACATCTAGTGAGCTTCAAATGGGTTTGTATTTACTGTTGGGAAAGAAAAGGGATTTAGACAGAGACCATCTTAAAAAATAATGTATGCATGGGTAAATTAGTTAGTGGGTCTAATCATAGTCCCAGAGTAGAATATTGAGATCCAGTGTTGTGCAAGGAATCAGACCTCACTCCAAAAGCTGTAAGAACCCAGGCAAGCCAGGAGTTCCTTGTCTTAGATTTCGTGGCAGTGAACCACATTCCATTTTCCTCCTCCCATAGGGATTTCTGTAAGTTTCTACTTCTTATTTACAACTGTGTCTTGCATATTTGTATGTCACTTTTTATTTTAAATCTTTTTCTTGTAAGCACTGTACCTTTAATATTAAAGATGAAAACTTTTATAAGTTTGAACCTCATATGCTCTAAAAAAAACCATAGCCCTAGAGCAGGTGCATTCTTGTTGATTGTCTTAGTTTGGGGACTCACTGCCACAAATCCAGTGAGTGGTGGCTGTGAGTGTGTGAGTTATGCTCCCTTTCAGCTTAGGACAGAGGCTGAGTGCTGGACTGAGTGAGAGGAGATGGGGTTGCACCTGCAAGTGTTAATCTAAGGGTGCTTTCTGTTAGACGGAGGCCATGGGTACCAAGGCCTCTGTCAGCCATGTTGTCTTGTGTAAAGTTTCAGTTTAAGCTTGAAAATAGAATTACTGGACTTCTCTGCTGTAGGTCTCAAGTAATAAAAGAAATCAAGCCATAGAAGAAAAACAGGCATGGAGTTAATTAGGTTTGGTCCGAGCATATACCAAAAGCTCAGCAAGATAATAGTTAACCAATTCCTTTTTCTCAAGTTTTTCTCAGATATTTTACGGTGTATTCTATTCCTCAAGGCTAATATGACGTTTCTTAAAAATCAAGAACAGAGCTAATTAATGTCAATAAGTTGTGATTTGTGCTTGGTCCCAAAAAGGCTATTATGAGATAATTTGTATGGATAAATTTAAGTGTAGTATGTAGTTAGTAATGAAATTAGTGTGCTTTTTTCATGTCAACCTATATTTTACGTGAAATGTAAGTATTGGCTTTGTCAGGATGAGGTCATTATGTATCCATTGATAATAATGGCCACTAATGTTATCCAATGGCAGAAAATTGTATAAAAACCCCCTGCTTTAGACAGGCGGGGCGACACTTTTCCATCCTGTGTGCCATGCGTGCCTGCCATTCTGAAACCTGCCTGTCATATTGCTTTTGCCGTATATCTCTGTATTATTTCCTACCCGAATAAGCCTCAACCTTTGGTTCTGAAGACAAGGACTTGCTCGAACTATTTCTTTCAAATGGCGAGCTTCAGCCCGGTCGAAAGGAGGTAGAAGACCCTATATCCTTTCTGAAGAACCTAGAAGATTCAAGCTGTGAATCAAAGGGGTGAGAGGGTGAGGAATTGACTTTTTTTTTTTGCCTTTTTTGCTAAAAAGCGTGATGCACCACGTGAAAATCGCATTAAGGAAATCAGCCGCTGAGAATCTCTCGTTTGCGCTCCTGTCTACCCTGAGTAACTAAGACTAAGTGCCTCTACGTGAGTTATACAAGGACGTGCAGATTAATGCCGAGGGTGATAAAGACGGAGAAGGAGACGTGTGGCAACGTAACGAGTGAGGCTGAACATACGGCTGGACCTCTTTTGGTTGACCAAAGCCGGCACGTGTCTTCCATTACGGAGGTGTGAGTATCTAACTTTGCATTGGTTCATACTAAAAGCAGTTAATTCGTCCTAGTGTTTCCACCGCTATGGAGTGGCTAAGGAAACAGGCTGGCAGGCACGCTGAAACCCCATAGTTAGAAGGGGTTAATGCTGAACCACTTGGTTAAATTGTATGCAGTGGTTCACAGAAGAAAGTAGACATCTTGACAAGAAGAAATTATTAGCAAAAAGGGCAGCCGAATAACGGCTTTGTGTAAGTTAGTTATAGCTCAGATCAGGCTAGTGATAGACAGCTTCAGAGGGAGAATAGAGGGTCAAATTTGGGAAAGCTTTTTAATTGATACAGGAGCCTCTGTTTCAGTAACAGGACACTAATTGCAGCTCCCCCCGGGCTGCCAGACACCACAACTTTAGTGGGATTTGAGGGCTCCTGTATACAGGCGAGGAGGAGTTGTCCAGTAAACCTGAAATTTCAGGACACGGGGACATCGAAATGCAGAGGCATTCGGTGTGAATTTTGGATCAATCCGCAATTAAAGTTTTTTATTAATGGGTCAAATGTGTTGTTAGCCATGTGTATCATTGTTAATTTGGGTATCATTGTTGATTTGTGTAACAAGGTTTTCTGACAAAGTAGTTACTGTTTGTTCAGTTATTATGGATGCTGCAGAATTGAAAATGTCACAGTCATAAATTAACCGTTGCTAGTTTGTGCTCAGTTGATGATGATGACATGCCTGAGATAAATGTTGCAGACACTGCTTTGAAACATGAATTGGTGCAATCTTTTCCTCATTTATGGGTTTCAAAACGTACAGATTGTGGACTGATGCAAATTTTAATTAAGATTGACAGCGACTGTCTACCACCCTTTCAGCGCCAATACCGTATTCCTGAGGAAGCAATTCCTTACATAAGGATTGCTATCAGTGAATTGGAATAACAGGGCGTGATTGTACGAGGCAACTCCTCGTGCAATAGCCCATTCCTGCCTGTAAAAAAAAAAAAAAAAAAAGAGGATAGCTATCGCATGGTCATGGATTTAAGATTTGTAAATAAATACACCCCTCACCAGCACATCTCGGTCCCTGAAGTGATGTCACAGCTGAGGAGTGAATGTCATGTTTCCTCTAGTTTGAATATTGCAAATGGCTTTTTCCCCGTACCTATTACACCTGAGTCAGCTCTCCATTTTGCATTTACCTTTGAAAATGTCCAATACCTGTTCACACGTTTGCCCCAAGGGTTTTGTTCTAGTCCAATTTATTTCCATCAGGTTTGGCACAGGTGATGGAACCCCTGGGGTACGGAGACAAAGTCCTGCAATATGTCAATGATTTCTTGATTTAAAATTTATGGACTCAAATTGTTGATGAAACTGAACACAAAGAGATTTAGTTCAATATTTGTGATGCATTGTGCAACTCAATATTAAATGTGAGTCGGGACAGAGTACAGCTGAATGCAACCAGAGGTTAAATATTTGAATGTGTCAGTTTCAAAAGAGGGGACATTCATTCAAGCTGTACCTGTGCCAAATCAATATCACAGAACTCAGAACGTTTCTAGGTCTTGTGAATTTTTCCAGAGAATTTATTGAGGATTTTGCTTGCCTTGCTAAACCTTTGTACGATCTCCTAAAAGGTATTGAAAATGAGTTTACCACGATCACAATAGAGGGAGACGCCCTGCAGGCTTTTGAAAATTTAAAACATGCACTTGCAAGAGCAACAGCTCTAATTAACGCAGACCCATCCCAGCCTTATTATCTGCAAGCACATGCAGGTGACGTAGCAATCTCATCTGTGCTGCTACAGAAATGGCCAAAAGAGGGCCCTGAAGTTTTAAGTCAATTACATGCCCTGGGTTACTACTCATGGCTGCTTTCTCCCGTTGAAAAGGGTTTTACACTTGTATGAAGGATTTACTTGCCGTGCACTGGACCATGCTGCAGGTCCATCACATAATTGGCTTTTTACCTTGATTCTGCAGAACCCCCATGTAACCTTAAAAACACTGCTTACAGGCCAAAGCTTGGGGTGTGAATTCTCAGAGCCGTAGCCTCAAAGTCAACAGGAATTTCTCTTTTTGAGCTGATGACAGGAAGACAGATGCCTGTCTTGTTGCCTAGTGACATTGTACTGCCCAGCCCGCAGCAAGCTGTAGTACAGAGATCAGTGGCTTGAACAGATACAACAACAGATTCAGCATCTCCAGCAGTACGCTGCCTTTCAGATGGCTAAAAGTTGCATAGAACCTACAGAAAAATTATATGAGTCCAAATTTGTTGTGGGAGCTTAGCTCATGGTTAAGAATCTTAGGAAAAAAAAGGACCGTGGGATTCCAATTACAAAGGCCCATTTGTTATCACACAGGTGATAGGCCCAACTGTTTTGGGAGTGCTAAGGATTAGCAAGCCAAGAGACAAAGGTGTTAAAATTGTTCACATTGATTAATGTAAGTTTGTTATACTGCCAGTTGAGAATCCTAGTAATGCTGGTGAGAACGGATACTGCGCTTTTATTTTATTTTTCAGGTCCCCTATTGGATCGGGATCCATGAATCCGCCTGTTTCCCTGGAGATGACATCTCACACCATCCAGTGGGACCCGGACAGTGTGATCGAGGGGGAAGACTGTGAAAGCTCCGAGGAAACAGAACAAGATCGAGAGCCATGGATCAAAGGACTCAGAGACTGTTATGGGACTTGGGACTCTGACACTTTAGGTTTTTTCACTTCTGTGATGATTTTTTTGTTTTGTGTTTTTTGCTTCTTTTTAGGACTATTTGCCCACACCTGAACTGTCAATAAGACCTTAGGAGCCATGGAACAAAGAAAATTTTTGAATTTTTTCTTTTTTTGAAAGATTGTAACGGGACTCAATACTTAAGAACTCTTACGTTGGTGATATTTACTGTAGTTTTTTTGCTACTTTGTTTGTTTTTTCCTATATGTGTTTAATAGGTAGTAACCTAAAAGTTTAAAAGTTTTTCAAAAAAGAATCTGGCTCATGTTGAGGAACTAAATAACTTTTAGGCCCGTGTAATAACACATAGTACCACTTTTATCAGACCATACCGGAGACTTGGTGCTGGTCAGGTACTTACTCCCAGACCATGCTCACTTGTAGGTTGTACACCTATTGTTAGGGCCCTTCTTACAAGGGTACCTTCAGTCCCTCCCAACACTCCTACTGACCAGGGAGTGTACGAAATTATGCATTCCCTCAATACCATATATGAGAACTAGGACTAGACTCATATGCCAATTTGTACTTCAGGGTAAACTACCAAATTACCATAAGTACAACAGAGGGATTTGTTAGACGGAGGCCATGGGTACCAAGGCCTCTGTCAGCCATGTTGTCTTGTGTAAAGTTTCAGTTTAAGCTTGAAAATAGAACTACTGAACTTCTCTGCTGTAGGTCTCAAGTAATAAAAGAAATCAAGCCATAGAAGAAAAACAGGCATGGAGTTAATTAGGTTTGGTCCGAGCATATACCAAAAGCTCAGCAAGATAATAGTTAACCAATTCCTTTTTCTCAAGTTTTTCTCAGATATTTTACAGTGTATTCTATTCCTCAAGGCTAATATGATGTTTCTTATAATGAAGAACAGAGCTAATTAATGTCAATAAGTTGTGATTTGTGCTTGGTCCCAAAAAGGCTATTATGAGATAATTTGTATGGATAAATTTAAGTGTAGTATGTAGTTAGTAATGAAATTAGTGTGCTTTTTTTCATGTCAACCTATATTTTACGTGAAATGTAAGTATTGCCTTTGTCAGGATGAGGTCATTATGTATCCATTGATAATAATGGCCACTAATGTTATCCAATGGCAGAAAATTGTATAAAAACCCCCTGCTTTAGACAGGCGGGGCGACACTTTTCCATCCTGTGTGCCATGCGTGCCTGCCATTCTGGAACCTGCCTGTCATATTGCTTTTGCCGTATATCTCTGTATTATTTCCTACCCGAATAAACCTCAACCTTTGGTTCTGAAGACAGGGACTTGCTCGAACTATTTCTTTCACTTTCACACTGCGTCTTTCTGCCTTCCATTGGGATCAGATATTTTGAAGGACTCGACGGACAGTCACAGATGCTTCAAATCGGATGACATCGGTCTGATTTTTTATCGGATCCGTTTGACGGATCTGATAGAAAAATCAGACCGATTTTATCCGATGTCATCCGATTTGACACATTTTTTTTTATCGGATCCGTTTTAAAGGTCACTCCTCCTAGTGGGTGTGTATACATAGGACGCACCCATACGCACTGCTGCACCCCATACGCACTGCTGGACCCAACAGCCACAGTCCCTGCACACTACACACCCACAGTCCTCCATACAGCCCTGCAACACCCATACACACAGCACTCACCGTGATCCTTGCTCTGTCACAGCAGCAGCAGCAGCATCCAACAGCACCCAGACCTTCAAGATGGTGCTTGCAGGGACTGTGGGAGGTGTTTGGAAAGTCTTTAGGATGTCTGTGGGAGGTCTCAGTCTGAATTGAGCATGCCCAGTAAACAAATTCGGATCAGATATCGGATCCGATTTTTCATCCATCCGATCCCCATAGACTCCATGTTATTTAAATCGGATTCGATTTGATCAGATTTTTGCAGCGGACTCAAAATCGCAGCAGTCTGCGATTTTGGCTGCTGCAAAAAATCGGACAGAATCGGATCCGACAAATCGGATGCCGTTAAGGGCAAATCCGATCCGATCTGTGCCCATAGGATAACATGGGACCAAAATCGGATCCAATTCTGTCCGATTTTCAACGGACAGCATCGGATTGCAGAAAAACGCAGTGTGAAAGCACCCTTAGTCATGTGCTGAGAAGCGGGTATGTGATACTCTGTATTGTCTCAAATTGTCTGTACATGTCGCTGTGAATTGTGAAGTGCTGCTCAATATGTTAACCGCTATACAATTAAAATAATTATTAGATCAACAGGTTCATCATGCAGCCCTTGCTCCAAATGTTTAGAGGATCAGCACGCGAACCTCACTTGAAATTTCTACAGGGTGTGTATGATGCCCTCATTTTTTCTTTCTAGATGTGTATAAGGTCTACCTTTACAATTCTATTACATCTGTAGATGTGTACCCCCACCCAGAGGGAAATGTTTTCAGCCCATGCACTACAGGCAATCATCAATCTAGGAGTCCCACCCCTTAAAAATTGGGGAAAAAAAAAGCTCTCAGGCCCTCTTCTACATGGCTTCCAAGATCTTTTGCAGTCCCTCAACTTTTTTTGTGGCCCTTTATGGAGGTTTTAGTCCCCCCCCACCTAACAATTTTAACAGAATGTTTAGGAGATCCTATTAATGTATAATAAAAGGGTGTATCGGATTCCCTTTTGCATAAATTATCACAATGGGTCTGACCATGTCACATGTCCTGATAAGGCAGAAAAATGTTAAATTTACATTTACCGATGACTACTAGTGGATGTAGTATAATTTTTCACTCCACTATCATCATAGGCAACAGGGAAAGAGTGAGAAATGTTCTCATTATTAAGAGGTGTAGGTGTTTCTCTCTTTAATTTTGCCTTTCATACATTCACCATAATGGGAGGCAATCTACTATATAAAAGCCCTATCCTGTCTAAGTTTGTCCTGAAAACAGAATCACCAGCGACCTCGTGTAAATTACAAAAGACAGTTAAACTGCATTGTGAAGACGCCCATAAGTTTGGTTGATCAGTCCAAATCTACACCAAGAAAATAGCCCAATGTGATAGACGGGGGCCCGATTCTAGTGTACCATCTACTATCTAATTACCTGATGTTCTCTGTCTGTCTCGGAAATCACGCGCTACAGCCAGGGCGCTCATTGCTGGCCGCCAGCGGCGGCCACCAATAAGCGAGTAATATGCAAAACAGCCACGCACATTCAAAATTCACGCCAAGCTGAAACCCGGCAACAGCGGCGCATTGGCGTCGCTGTCGCCGGGATACACGCGTCCGGCCGCGGCCATCGTCGAGAGATCAGCGGGATCTCCCGACGGTGGCCGCAGCGCGCAAGCCAGAAGGGAGATGACTGGCGTCAGCCAGTCATCTCCCAGCGGTAGTGCCCCATGCGGTATTCAAACCGTGCACCAAGCCGTGGAACTTTTCTGATTGGTCGCCGAGGCAACCAGAGAAGTAGCACGGCATGGTGCGCGGTTGGAATGCCACGTCTCTCATTGGTAGGCCGCGGCGACCAGAGGAACAAAGTGTGCCAAGGTGCCATATTTGATATACACTGAGCACATTGTATTTCAAATATGGCGCCAAGGCGCGCGCCGCTATTCTGATTGGCCGTCACGTTCAGCAGTGGCCAAATCAGAATAGCGGCGCTCGCC
The DNA here is from genome assembly GCA_033576535.1 of Allobates femoralis. Classification (NCBI taxonomy): domain Eukaryota; kingdom Metazoa; phylum Chordata; class Amphibia; order Anura; family Aromobatidae; genus Allobates; species Allobates femoralis. The sequence goes on from JARQOC010000006.1 coordinate 347,083,496, forward strand.
ATATTTAAAATTGTTTTAAAAGTATTTTAAATATGGCGTCTTGGCGCACACCGCTCCTCTGATTGGTCAACCCTGAACGCGGCGACCAGAGGAGCGGCGCGCGCCAAATTTAACGTGCACGGCTCAGTGTATTTTAACCTTCGTCCGGCTGAGTAGGTACAATTGTGACTATTCCTTTAAAATTGCAATAACTTTTTTTCCAAAAGCCGTAGAGGGCTGAAATTTCGGGACATCTCTGCAGTTTTGGTCCAGAATAGAAAATCTTCCCACAGTGGAAGTATATATGAAGGTACACTTGTACCTCTGCAGCCTGTTAACGTTGTAAAATTATGCAGCCTGACGAAGGTTAAATATGGCGCCATGGCGAGCGCCGCTATTCTGATTGTCCGCTGCATTCAACAGCGACCAATCAGAATAGCGGCGCACGCCATGGCGAAATATTTGAAATTCACTGAGCGCCGTACATTGTATTTCAAATATGGTGCGCCCCGCTATTCTGATTGGTCGCTGTTGAACGCGGTGGCCAATCAGAATAGCGGCACGCACCATTTCTGAAATACACTGTGCGGCTTGGCGCGTGCCACTCCTCTGATTGGTTGGCGCTGATCGCGGTGCCCATTCAGAGGAGTGGCATGCGCCAAGCCGCACAGTGTATTTCAGATATGGTGCGTGCCGCTATTCTGATTGGGCGCTGCGTTCAACAGCGACCAGAGGAGCGGCACGCGGCAAGGCGCCCTATTTAAAATACACTGTGCACCTTGGCGAGCCGCTTCTCTGATTGGTCGCCACTAAACGTGGCGACCAATCAGAGAAGCAGCGTGAGGTTTAAATGACGCGAGCTCTCATTGGTCCTCGCCCTACGCGCCGACCAGAGATGCGGCATTTAAATTGCACGCCAAGTCTCTCAATGGCCGCTGACAGCCGCGGCCACCAATGAGAGCTGTGATATTTAAATTGCGATATTGGCACGCAATTTGAATTGCCGCTCATAGTGTGACGCAGTTCACTCCTGTTTACAAGGTCTGTCAGTGTGACGTCATTCACTCCTTTATACAAGGTCTGTCACTCAGTGTGAAGCAGTTTACTCCTGTCTACAAGGCGGTCAGTCAGTGTGACGTCCTTCACTCCTGTGTATAAGGGCCACTTTACACACACCAACTTATCTGTCCAACTTGCTGGTCAAAATCATGGACACATTGCTCCATTTTGTGACTGTGTACAATGGAACAATGTGTCCATGATTTCACTGCAACCAGCAAGTTGGTCAGAAGTTGGACAGATAAGTTGGTGTGTGTAAACTGGCCATAAGGCTGTCAGTCAGTGTCACAAATTTTACTCCTGTCTACAAGGCTGTCAGTGTGACGCAGTTTACTCCCGTTTACAAGGTATTCTAGAATACTCGATGCGTTAGAATCAGGCCACCATCTAGTAATACATAACTTAGAAAGTAAAGTCAGCTCACTTTTCATGTCTCTCTCCAGGGGTCCTTCCTTCAGCCTGGGTTGTGGCTTGGCAACTGCCACAGTAGAATCCAAAAGCAAATATGAGATCCAGCGATGGAGAGCCCAGTGCTCTTCAGATGTCTTTTTTGCATAAAATTTCCATTTTATTGAACAATATAAAAAAATGTGTAAAACACAATTACAAGCAGTCAGATCAACTAATTAACATCTAAAGCGACGAGTTTCGGCCTATAGCGAAGCCTTAATGTATCGTCACACGCAGCAATATTGCTAGGCAATTTCACTGGCAATTGGTACACAGCAATAAAATAGAACAAGGTGTCCATGATTTCACTGTAACCAGCAAATTGACAGTGAAATTGCCTAGAAATATTGCCGCGTGTGACGGTACCTTTAGTTAATAAAATGGAAGTTTCATGCAAAAAAAGACCTCTGAAGTGCACTGGGCTCTCCATCGCCGGGTCACACTATATGTGAGGCCCAGGCAGCTCTATAACCTTCTCACAGACGGTAAAAATAAACACCAGAGAAACCATTTACAAAACACATTTGATGAACATTTTTAATAACTTGACATTTTAAAATAGTACATACGTCATTTCAGCAAAGAAAAATAAATCGAAATGTCTTACAATATAGACCCAAAATGACAGATAAAAAATAAAAATATACAATTTAAGGCTGGGACACCAATCAGAAGAAAAATAAAATTTATCCCAGATAGAGGCTGTAAGCGACGACTCTTTAAAAAAAAGAAAAAAAAAAAAAGAAAAATGTTTGCCTTCGCATCTGGAGCAACCCCACTTTTGTCCATTGTATCAGCCAAGTGAATGGGACTGATCTGCAAAACCATACACAACTAGTGGACAAGAGTGGGGCTGTTTTGAATTTGATATAACCCCTGTGAAAGTGGTAAATTACTTTAAAGCCATTTTCTTCCATACAACTGAAGACAAGTTGACTTATTCTAGGTATGTCCTGTTCATATATAAAAAGGAAGTCACAGATAATTATCACTCAATGGAAGAATAGACATACCTGTACATGTCTTACATCAACCTGACCTTCACATGTGTGGAAAAATGGATGAAAGTAAAGATATCTTTCAGCTTTGCTTCTGGCTGCAGCTACAACGTGCCTGACCCTATTTATGCAATTTAATATTGCAGCTTTCTACAAACTAAACAAAACCAGAGAAAAAAGGCAAACTAGCTCACCCAAAAACAAATACCAGCAAAGTTTTACTGATGCCATTTCCTAATGATATACTGTAATAAAAATGCTGAAACATGTAAAGATGATTATATATAGAATCCATCAATGATTTGCTCACCAGTTGAACTCAGGCCATCAATGCTTGTGATCAGCAGGATTCCCTGGTCCCACTTACATATGCCGATTTTATTCCTGTAGATGGCCATACACATTAAATACATGGCCAAACAGCCATCTCTCCATATACAGGAATGTCCGATTGTGACCTCCCATGCTCTCTGGGAAAGACACCACCAAAATTATCTTTATTTGGCTCTTCTTGTCAAACAAAAGGATCAGGACAGAGTCAAGAGGCCCCCTACACATTATGTGGTAAACCGATCCAGTCAACTTGTGTGTGCTTTGGGGATTTTAGGCTTATAAATTATATATAAAAAAAAAAAAGAACCCCCCCAAACACTGACTACCCATTTGTGATAGATTTACAGCAACTGATTGACAAGGTGAACCAAGATGATGGAAATATAGTGACCCAAAAAGCAGCCAACAATCCTACTGTATCTGTGTGTGATCATAGAAAGTTAGCTTGGACGCCTATAGTCTGCTCCACCATAAGCACCAAAGGCCAAATAAGTCACCTAAAATAACTCACAACCTACATTAATGCAACACGCTCAAACTCCACATCATACACAACTGAACCATCTAACAATATTTGTGCGATAAGTTTAAAACCTATGGTCTGTCCAGATTGGTCTCAGACTAATGAGGTTTTCTATGGGACACCATCTTGTCTCCTACAGAAGTATCCAGTGGATGATGCATCGGACAACAGTTTTTTTTTTGTTCTTCATTCTAGAGAGAAGTAGCTCATCTCCCCATAAACATTTCAGAAGACTACTTTGTACTCTGGCTTTCCTTATGTATACTACACACTTTGTAATATATAAGAACCAGGAAAAGCGTGGATTAACCTGCGCCACTGTAGATGAAAAGAAACTACGAATCATTGGATAGTAGGTTATGGTGCGTTATTCAACACGTTTCGAAGTGAAGCCCCACTTAATAAGGAAATGCACCGAATTACAAAACATTGGCAGTGGTCTGGTGTGGTAGTAGGACTTTTTTTTTTTTTTTTAATGAGTGCAAAGTGAACAAATGACAGCAAGTTAGGGTTTAATCGGCTACCGGCAATACAGCTCTGGTACTTGTAATTAAAAATAAAGAAAAGCATAACTTTTATTATTCATGAATAATTAGAAAAGATGAAAAAAGAAGGTAAAAAATACAAAAACTCAAGAAAGGAAAAATATTTGGCTGGGAGAACAGAATGGGTTCTGTGTCTGTTGGTGTTAACGTGTTAGTATAGGTCGGCACTATTACATCTGTACTGCATGGGAGTGCCAGACCTAAAGTGGTAAGAGAGCAAAGCACAAAGTTGAAGAATCATCTATGTAACACTATTAAGTATTGCTAAAAATGTTTTAAAAGTAGGATTCCCATCACAATGTGAAAAAATTAACTTTTAAAATGAGGGAAATAAAGATTAAAAGTAGAAAACTGTAAACATGCGAGACAATCATGTGCACTCAAGCTAAAAGGAAAATGCTAAAAGATATATCAAAGGGTGAGTTCTGCCAACGTGAGGTGACAACAAGCGTTCAGTAATGGAAAAGGGAGAAAGTGCAGGGCAGGGGAATAATGATCTGTCCGCAGGATGGGGGAGCGCACATAGGGTCTACAGAGTTCATTGCGACAGAAGCGTGGAGAAAAAAAATAAGTGATCGTGTCAAATGTACAGAATACAGTAAAAACGTGATAGTGAACTAAATGACAATGTCAATGAAAAAGCTAATTAGTATGTAGGAGACAAGGGACTTAAAATGGAGACATTTTCCTTATAGCTTGAATGCCCATGTATATATATCCTTTCTTTAGTTTTTTCCCTCATTTTCTTCTTATTCACCACTAATAAAATGGTATGCTTTTCTATGATTTAATTACGAGCATCAGGAGCATTACAGGTAACCCCTTGAACGCTGACTTGCTGCCATGCTCACTTGGCTCTCTTAACCATCTATCCTATTTAAACCAGACCACTGCCAATGTTTTGTAATTTGGTGCATTCCCTGACGAAGAAGAAAAGTATCAATTCGACTACTATTAAACAGTTCAGAGTTTCTTTTCATCTCCAGCAGCACAGTTTAATCCAAATTGCTCCTGGTTCCTATAAATTGATTCAGCCTCTGGACTTGTGGACGTTGCAGCAGCTATTTTCCATTTCTAATACTGGTTATGTGCGACATCCATACAAGGTTGGTTGCCTATATGGTAATCCTTGTTACACAGGATAAAACTGTATAGCACTTGTTTGTCGACAGCTTTGCATCTGACATACTATGTAATGGAATGCAAAGTCCTCAAACTAACAGGAAAATGGAGGCCCAAGATAAAAATCCCTAAGCTAATAGAGCACTGATTGCCATATTACAAAGCTAAAAAATAGGTCTGATGTACAGAAGAGTAAAGAGACGTCATCTACTACATGAGGAGTCGCCTTTGGGTGCAGTCTAGACACATGGCACAGGATACTATGCCAGCAGCTGTCCCATGACAACAGCCCAACTTTAACCAGAATTATTCAATGCCGTGAAATGTCCCAATGATTTTCAGCTCCCCACAATATGCACGAGTCATGGCAATACTCAAAATAAAAAAAGGATTGATTTCTAAACTAGCAAAAATCAATCACTGGCTATCCTGGCACCATCTCCCACCACTACTCTCTAAACATGTTTCGACTACTTCATATGTTGTTGTTTTTGACTAAAGAACAATTAAAATCTGTTGAATTAAGTTGGTATCCCAAGATATGTACGATGTCTTCTGCTGGTATATGTACAGGGCACCCGGTAGACCTATAGATGAGGAGTGCACCCTTCACCTCATCAATACAAGCTGTGTGGCTGCTATTAAAGCGAACCTGTCACCCCCCCCCGGGCATCAAAAGCTCTAATAGCCACCTTCTGCAGCACTAAGGCTGCATTCAGGGAAGGTGACTATAGCCTTTTGATGCCCTTTGTAGTCTGAAATATGAAGTTAGGTAAATGCTTACTCTTAGAAAGACCAGAGACCGGGAGGCGGGGTTTCACGCTGCTCCGGCCCGCCCCCTCTTGTCAGTCATGGTGCTCGGCTGCTGCTGCCTCCCATGACTGTGTAAAATGAACGCGCGTCTCCGTTCTCATGCACGGAGCCGCGCATGCGCTGTGCGCCCGGTGTCCAGGAAGTCATCGACACCGGGCACACAGCTCATGCGCGGCTCCGTGCATGAGAACGGAGACGCGCGTTCATTTTACACAGTCATGGGAGGCAGCAGCAGCCGAGCACCATGACTGACAAGAGGGGGTGGGCCGGAGCAGCGTGAAACCCCGCCTCCCGGTCTCTGGTCTTTCTAAGAGTAAGCATTTACCTAACTTCATATTTCAGACTACAAAGGGCATCAAAAGGCTATAGTCACCTTCCCTGAATGCAGCCTTAGTGCTGCAGAAGGTGGCTATTAGAGCTTTTGATGCCCGGGGGGGGGGGTGACAGGTTCGCTTTAAAGTTGTGCACTCGTAAGAGCCAGAACTGCAGACGATATTGCAAACTGAGCAAATCATACATTCATTTTAATAAAACCCAAAAGAACACCTTTAACTAAAATGCTCTATTAATACAGCATACAGAATTTTACCCCTGCGCCCTCCTCCACCAAACACATCTGAACTGTCAGCTACAAGCAGCCTCGTGAAGTTACCAATATAAGACTGGGGATTTATAGGGAGAGTAATAGTTAGGTTTTCTATTTTTACCATTTCCTGCTGTAGTTGTAAGGCAACCTTTCTAAAATCCCAGCCAACCATTGAAAGGGTGGCTATAAATTTAGTTAGGGAGAGGTTGTGGTGGAAAGTCAGGAGTATCACAGTCCTATTACTCCACAACCAGTGCAGAATTTCGCATTACTCACAACTTGGTGAACGCTATGAACATGTACACTGTGTTTACACTACATAGCATTGGGGATAATGACTCATTACCTCCCGGCAGTAAAAGTTGTGCAGAGTAATAGAAATCCATAGTAGAAAAATAACAGCATGGTGTAATTCTTCATTTGAGTTGGAAGCCAACTCCATGATTATGCTCCATGAAAAGAGATCTAACACTTCACGGGTTAATACTGGAGATGTTCCGATGAGGTTAGAGAATACAGAAAATAGGCGCTAAGTTATAAAACAAAAAAAACAAACAAAAAAAAAGCAAGCATGTAATGAAATTGTATGGACACGTGCCGGTGTCTTTGGCACTTCTGTTTTACAAAACATTCAGCTGTTAGGTTCTTCCAAATTTGGAAGACCCTTCAATGATTTTCTAGCAATGAATAAACAGAAAAATTAACGGAGCTTTGACTAATAAAACTCATCTTTCACATGGATGAAAAAATATATCAGATGGGTCCGTGACCCACAAAGTGCCAGAGAAGATTGTGATCGCCGTTTGTAGATACCTCCAGGATTCGGGCTAAAGCTCCCCACACGTGATAAGGCGTCAATGCTCCTCATCACTGACCAGGGCTTTTTAACAATTATTTAGCAGGTAAATTCAATGAAAGAAGGGGAAAGGCAGTTTTAAACAATTAAAAACTTGCACACCAATTTGCAGACCAGTTTCTTTCCCTTCATGGTGCATGGTGGGAAGGATGTCAAAAGTTCAAAACAAGGCAATGATGGTCTTCACTCCTTTTAAGTTCAAAGGAAGAGAAAAACATTAAAACAAAAATACAACTAGAAGGTTGATGGGGAGGTGGTCCGAGGACACGCTGGCTAGTAGAGTGTTTCAGCATTGCTGTTTCTGGGCCTCTTAATTTTATCAATGTTTTTCAGGATCATATCATGTAACGTCACCTGAAAAAGAAAAAAACACAAAGAATATAATACATTATCCTCAGTTATTCCTAAAAAACTACAGTGATACTGCTAACAATAAAACACTAGTTTTTTTATGCTTCTTTTTAGTAGCCAAGCCTGACACTACATGAGCAATGCCAAAGGTACATTTACAGCACTCGTCAGAAGCAGTCATATAGATCAGGTTTATAAGTCAATCCCGCACCATTCCAAGAAAATGATGGATGCATTATTTGGAAATCAGCTTCCTTTAATAGCTGCAGGAGAAACTGAGCTCCATTTGTGGCTGTTAACCAATTAGATACAACTGTCATGGTCTGACAGCAGTGTTTACAGTGCACAGCACTTTTTTTATTCTCTTTTCTGGATCACGGCAAAGCTGCCAAAAAGATTAAGAAATGATAAAAGCTGTGTGTCCACTCCAAAATGCCATCAAGGAGAGGAACATTTTTTTCCAAGATACGGTACCTGGCAGGTGCCTTTTTTTGCTACTTGGTTGGCTTTTTTCCCCACATAACAGATGTATTTCACCAAGTGCAAGTAACACCATCTCTCAACTGATTACCATCAGGAAAGAAGCCCTAAATCTTCAATATGATAAACATTAATTAAAAACTGAATTATTCAGTGGTCCTCCATTCTATATTGGCAGTTAAAGGCAGCACAGATTTGTAGGCCTCTTGGAACACACAAATCTGATTCTACTGTACTTAACAGGAATGTCTCATCAGAAAAAAACGGATTTTTGTGTACTCACGATAAAATAGTTTTCTCTTGGCTATCATTGGGGGACACAGGACCATGGGTGTTAGTGTCGCCTCCTATGGATAAGCGGCATAAGTAAATGTGAAAACAATAAGCTCCTCCTCTGCAGTATACACCCCATGGCTGGGCAAGGCCACACCAGTTTTAGTGAACAAGCAGTAGGAAATAAACATGTGCAACAAGTACACATTCACAGTGTGAAAAACTTTAAAAGGGTACCAAGGAAAACAAAGGCCCCACAGGGCAACAGGATGGGCGCTGTATCTCCCAATGATGGCTAAGAGAAAACGATTTTACGGTGAGTACACAAAAATCTGTTTTTCTCCATCGCCTCATTGAGGGACACAGGACCATGGGACGTCCTAAAGCAGTCCCTGGGTGGGAAAATGTAACACAACCCAAGGAGCAAGGAACTAGTCCCAGGTTTCCTGGAGCATATACTGAGATAGACCGTCTGAAGGATCCTCCTACCCAGGTTAGCATCAGCTGAACCCTGGGTATGGACCCTGTAATGCTTTGAAAATGTGTGCAAGCTAGACCAGGTAGCAGCCTTGCACACTTGTTCTACTTAAGTCTGATGCGGAATGGCCCAAGAAGCACGCAGTCCACCAGGGAAGGGAACCGGTCATAAACAGTAGATTTCCTGGATAGCGGAACAAATCCAGTGGGCCAGGGTAGCCTTTGGAGCAGCCTGTCCTTTACGTGGTCCTTCTGAAATGACAAATAGGATGTCAGTTCTCCTAAAGGAGGCCATCCTGGAAATGTAATGCCTGAGGGCTCTCACGAGGTCGAGGGTATGTAGTGCCTTTTCCACCCGATGAACTAGAGCCAGACAGAAGGATGGCAGAATGATATCTTTGTTAAAGTGATCCTAAACTCAAAAACTGACCCCCCCCCCGTATTTTTAGACCTGTCCCTGCACCCCCTCTTATCATTTCTAGCCATCCCTTTTGCAGAAAAAAAAAAAATCGATTTTGTAAAGTAGAGAAAAAGTTATATTTACCTCGTCCTGTGTGAGTTCTCTGTTTCTGAGGAAGCCGCAATGGGCAGGCATGTGTGCTGCTGCCTTGTAATTATGCACGCCCCTCTCAGCTGGCTAAGAGCCTGGCCGTGTCATGAAAGGGGCGGGGCTAAAATCGTGTTATACCGGAGCCCCACCCCCTTTCATGACGCTGCCAGGCTCTTGGCAAGCTGAGAGGGGCGTGCATAATTACAAGGGAGCAGCAGACAGGCACGCCTATTGCGGCTTCCTCAAAAACAGAGAACTCACACAGGACGAAGTAAATACAACTTTTTCTCTACTTTACAAAATATTTTCTGCAAAAGGGATGGCTAGAAATGATAAGAGGGGGTGCAGGGACAGGTCTAAAGATACGGGGGGGGGGGGGGGGGACACAGTGTGAGTTTAGGATCACTTTAAGGTGAAAGGAAGAAGTCACCTTGGGAAGTAAGTTGGGAACTGGACGCAGTACCACTTCGTCTTAGTGGAAGATCAGAAAAGGTTTGCGGCAGGATAGTGCTTGCTAACTCGGAAACCTGCCTGATGGACGTGATTGCCACCAGGAAGGTTACTTTCCAAGATAAAAAGAGGAAGAGAAACCTCCTTTAGGGGTTTGAATGGAGACTTCTGAAGTCCGTCCAGAACTAGATTAAGGTCCCAAGGCTCTAGTGGTCTCTTGTATGGAGGAACCAAGCTGGAAACGCCTTGGAGAAAGGTTTGGACTTGGGACTTAGTGGAAAGGAGGCATTGGTAAAAGACCGAAAGAGTAGAAACTTGTCCTTTCATGAAGCTCAGAGCTAGGCCTGACTAAGCCCGACTGGAGGAAGCTGAGAATCAAGGGGATAGACAGGGAGAGCAGAGAAGTCTCAATCCCTGCACCACGAGAAAATCTTTTTCCACATACAGTGGTAAATACGAGAGGAAGGAGGCTTTCGGGCCCTGATCATGGTGGTGATATCAGGAGAGAACACGGCACGCGTTAAGACCCAGGTCTCAATGGCCATGCCGTCAAATTCAGGGCCCTGGAGTTCTGGTGGGAAATGGAGCAGAGTGAGGAAATCTGGGAAACGCCAAAGAATGTTGATGAGCAGCTGCACTAGGTCTGCATACCAGGCACTCCTGGCCAATCTGGGGCTATTAGTATGACCGGGACTCCCTCTGCTTTTATTTTTCTGATTACCAGTGGGAGCAAGGGTAGGGGAGTAAAAATGTAAGGCAGTTTGAAGTGACGCCAGGAACAAACCAGAGCGTCTGCTCCGATGGACAGTGGATCGCATGACCGGGCTATGAACGCGGGTACTTTTGCGCTCAGCCGAGACGCCATCAGATCTACTTCTGGCGTCCCCAAGCGGTAGCAGATTTGCTGGACAACCTCCGGATGGAGGGACCATTCTCCGGCGGCTAGCCCTTGGTGATTCAGAAAGTCCGTTGCCCAGTTCTCCACTCCCGGTATGTGGACCACAGAGATGACAAACAGTCAATTCTGCCCAACAAAGGATCCTTTGGACCTCGTGATATGCTGCCTTGCTGCGCGTGCCTCCCTGGAGATTGATGTAAGCTACTGCTGTCGCATTGTCCGCTTGGACACGGATATGGTGAGTCGCCAGCAGGGGCAGAATGCTTTGAGGGCAAGGGAGATCGCACTAATCTCCACAATATTTATCGGCAAGGACGACTCTCAGGGGCGAAGGGGGTGGGCAGAAGGGGGGGGGGGGATGTCCAATGGCCGTGAACAGTGCGGTGTCTGAACACTGCTCCCCAGCCTAGGAGGCTGGCATCCGTGGTTAGGGCTAGCCAGTTCAGTGGAAGAAAGGATCAGCCCCTGGAAAGGAAAGCTGGGCGAAGCCACCAAAGGAGTGCTTACCTGACATAGGGTTTCAGGCGGAGAGTTTTGTCCAGGGAAAGGGGACTCTTGTCCCAGGCAGACAGGAGGGCCAGCTGCAATGGCCGGAGGTGGCATTGGGCAAAGGGAACGGCTTCCATTGCTGCAACCATCCTGCCTAGAACCCTCATGCTAAACCGAATGAAGCGTGACCGAGGACGTAGCAGAGTGCATACGGTCTGTCGTAGGGTAGACTCCTTGTCCTGAAGAAGAGAAACCAAACCTCGGTAGGTGTCTAGAGTCATGCCGAGAAAGGTGATTGACTGATGGGACTGGGGATGACTTTTCTAGGTTCAGTAGCCACCCTAGACAAGACAGGGTGTCCACTGAAATTTGAACGCTGCTTGCGCAATCCTGAAAGGAAGGAGCCTTTATAAGGAGGTAGTCTAGGTAGGGCAAGACTACTACACTCCTGGCATGAAGTACACTTATGGCGACTGCTGTGATTTTGGTAAAGAACCTTGGGGCAGTAGTGAGGCTGAAAGGCAGAGCTACGAACCGGAAACTAAAATCCTGCACCGCGAAGCGGAGGAATTGGTGGCGAGCTGGAGCGATGGATATATGCAGGTATACGTCTCTTATGTCTATGGAGGCGAAGAATTCCCCTTCCTCCATGGACACAATAGTAAAACGTAGGGACTCCATCCTGAATTTTCGGACATAAACGTGCCTATTCAGGTGTTTGAGGTCCAGAATGGGATGTACCGACCAGTCTTTCTTGGGGACCACAAAGAGGTTGGAGTAGAATCCCTTGAACCTCTCAGAATCTGGTACGGGGACGATTACTCCCACTCGGAGTGAATGTATCGCCTTGAAGGCGGCCCGGCGGCGCTTTGGGGACATGAGGGTTTGAGGGGAAGAAGCGGCATGGAGGTCGAGAAAGAAACTATGTGGTAACCGGAAAAACGAGATCTTGAACTCATGTCTGTGGCGGATAACCAGATGTGACCAAATAGCCGTAGTCGGCCGCCGACAATGGAAGTGTCTTCCGGAGCGCCATGTAAGTTAGGAAGAGGAAAATCGCTGGGATCGAGACTCCCTAGGTTTTGACTGTCTGTCTGGGCTGCCAGAAGGTATTTTTAAGAGAAGACTGGGAAGGTCTCTATCTCTGCTACAGGGACGGATAGAGGTGGGGGGCAGTCAAGAGGTCACCCAGCGGAAGGAGTTCCAAAAGGAATGGAACGTGGTTTGTGGCCGCCTGACGAAGGCTTTTCGTGGCTTAAGTTGGAGAAGGGAAGTGCTCTTCCCGCCTGTGGCGTCAGAAATGAGTTTGTCCAGGCACTCACCAAATAGACAATCAGGAAGATAAGGGAGGCCTGCTAGTGACTTTTTGGAAGCCAAGTCCGCCCGCCAATGCTGGAGCCAAAAGGGCCCTACAAATGGCGATGGTATTAGAGACAGCAGAAGCTGCGCAGTTGGCGGAGTCAAGGGAGGCCTGGATCAGGTAACCCGTGGCCGCAGTGATCTGGCCGGTGATGTTGGTGAAATCATGAGAAAGTTGAGCCTCCGGCAAGGAAGTGTTTAGGGTTTCAGCTCAGACCATGATAGCCTGTGCAACCCACACAGAGGCGAAAGAGAAGATCCCGCCGCCTCAAAGGCGGAGCGAGCAAGCTGCTCCACTTGTCTGTCAGTCGGATCTTTGATGGGGGATCAGTCAGGCAATGATAGCAATGTTTTTGCAGCAAGGCAGGAGACAGGGGGATCAACAGATGGTGAATTTGCCCAGCCCTTGGGGATAGCTAAGGCGAATGGGTACAGAGACTCTATGGTCTTGCGGTTACCAAAGCGCCTGTCAGGTTTCTCTCTTTGCTTATCTAAGATTGCCTGAAACTCCGGATGGTCGGAAGACTTTTTGTGGCTTCTCTACTCTTTTAAAAGAGACTGCGTGGTCAGGTGTTGTGGACGGGATGTCGTCCACATTTAAGGGGAGGTTCACCACTGCTATGAGGGAGTCAATAGCCGCTTGATCATCAGAGGAGCCTATGTCTAGAGAATAGTCTTGGTATAGGCAACATTCCCCATCCTCTGGCTCGTCAGATGCAGTAGAGCCTGGCCCCTCGATGGGGATCCATGAGAGCTGTGAGAGGAAACGGAAGACACGCGTCTGAATGCCCATTTTCTTCCCACTGCCGCAGATGTGGTATGTGTCCTGCTACTTTCAGAAGGGCTCTCTATGGAGGGGGTCATCTGCCTGCACCCAGTTCGGGGGGCCAGTGAGGTGGGAGGGGGCGCCATTGCACAGCTTGTACCAGGTTTTGGGACAGCTTTTCCATAGATTGGGCTCTATTTCTGTCCCAATCTAGTGGGCTGGGGGCCCTAGGCTCTGGGTTGCTGGTAGCGGCAGCAACGGTGGCAGAGGGCTCCAGGGGGCTTCAGGGGTACAGGACTGGCAATAAGGAGTGTTATGTTTACGTGAGAGCTCTGAGTGGTGGTACAGGAGCAGTAATAGACTATATGAGCTTTTGAGTTCTTTGGACCCTTTGAGGAATGCATAGTGTGCTATACAAGAGGCTGCAGGGGGTGCAGTGCTGTGAGATGGAGCAATGATGGGGGCTGCTAAGAAAAGGCAGGATGTGAGCAGCCTGTAAAAAGGATGCGTCTCACCCGAATCTGCCACCGATGGTCCTGGGTCCTTGTACTGGAGCAGGCCGGTGAGGGAAGCTCTGCCTGAGTGAGAAGATGTCCTCTCTCTGGATTTTGCGGTGCTGAGAGAGGCGAAAAAAGGGGACGACATCACAAACTGTTCAGAGCGTGCACTCCAAAGGGGACTACACGGGAACCGCGAAAAATGGCTGATACCGTCCCGAAAATGGCGGTGACACCGGCGGTAACGCCGGATGTGGTGAGGACCCGGTGTGGGTGGCAAAGAGGCGGCCATAGTGAGGATGTCGAAGGGGGCTTTCAGAAGGGCCCTCTATGACAGTATGATGGGGTCCAGCAGTATGGATGTGAGGGGAACCCTGAACCCTCTGCCAGAGCCTTACTATGGAATGAGCCTACAAGGGGCCATAGCATAGAGGGATCTCACCTGAGAAAGACATCTCAACCCAGGCTGCTATATGGAAGGCTGGGGAGCCCAGCGGACTGCTGCCTCCTATGTGCTGTGGTCTGTGCTGTATCCTTGCTGTGAAAAGGGAGAGTAGGTACTGGCTGTCAGCTCCTTGCTGTTTCAGCTGCTGTTGCGGAGGCAGGGTGTGTTTCTCAACTCCGAGCCCTGGTAGGGGCTGAGGAGAGCCGGTAGTCTGTGGCACTGGGAATGATATGGGTCTGCACCAGGTGCGGAAAAGGGTATGGGGAGGCGACAGTCCACGTGCCCGTCCGTTGAAGGATGTGGGAAATCGATGCTCGTGAGAACAGTCACCCATACAAATATTCTGAGGTGCAGCCAGGAGATCCAACGTCACAGGAGGGGCTACGGGGATGCAACACGCCGCTTTCTCGCCCGTTGATGGTTTTGGATAAGCGGTCCCCAAAGGGGTGCAATCGCCTGTCTAATTTGTGAAGAGAATTCTAGAAGAGATGTGCCTCCTACAAACACTAAGCTAAAACTGGTGTGGCCTGGCCCAGCCATGGAGTGTAAACTGCAGAGGAGGAGCTTATTGTTTTCACATTTACTTAGTGCTGCTTCCTATGGATAAGCAGCATAACACCCATGGTCCTGTGCCCCCCAAGGAGAGAAATTACATTTTGTTTAAGGAGTAACAGTGGTTTTATTTTATAAATGAGTAGTACAGATGAAACTACAACATTTTGTAAATACCCAAATAAAATTATTTTTCACCAGCAAAAAAGGAATAAATAGCTGCACTCACCGGAGATGAATCTTGTATTCTTTATTTCATGTCCAAATCCATAAACTTTGAACAATCCAAGCAGGAGGGGGTGCAAGGGAGGCGGACGACGGTTTACCGTTTCGCGGTCGTGCACCGCTTCTACGGGTCCTCTACCCATAGAAATTGGATTGTTCAAAGTTTATGGATTTGGACATGAAATAAAGAATACAAGATTCATCTCCGGTGAGTGCGGCTATTTATTCCTTTTTTGCTGGTGATTTCCACTTTTGTTTAGCCAGCACCTCCGGGTAAAAGCTGCAGTGACTAGTCACGGAAGTGACGGTAGCCTGGTGTAACGTTTATGCTAGTGCCCAGCGTTCTCTTTTTACTTTATTAAAATTATTATTCAGTTATGACATTTCTTTATTAGGGAGATAGGAAATGGCAGCAGTTGTTACTGATGAGATTCTACAAAGAGATGCTATAGGTAAGAGAGCGCTAGCTAGGGGCAGAGAGGGAGCAATCTAAAGGCAGAGAGGGAGAGCTTTTACGAGAGAATGGAGAATATTGAGAATGATAGAGGAGTCCTTGTGAAAAAAGGAGCAGATTTCTCTGATAGATATATTAAAGTTTTTTTTATTTTCACAGTAGTAATGATTTATAGAACAGGAATCAAAACAATGATTACTGTTTAAATGAGGCATTTACATTAAAAAGTATAAAAAAGGACAAAAAGACCATACAACATATGAAGAAACATTTTCAAACTGGCCATTAAGCTCAATATTGGACTTTTTTCGTAATGACTTATCATTATCATCACAAACATTAATAGAATGACATTCCCATGCACAACATCCAGAATTCACAATGCAACACCACAGTTCACCTCCTCCCCCTCTCTTCAGTCACTTTTGCACGTCAGAGCAAGAAAATACAAGTTTAATGAGTCAGTCACTATTGCTGCTTTTGCCCAAATCACAGTATAAAAAAAAAAAAGATTGAGCTTAATAATTTCAGACCTAGTAGAGAGAATAAGAATTACATATATAAGCTCTTCATTGGGTAGCACCTCCCTACCTCTCTACCATCATCTCTGTCTATCACCCCACCTATTCTCTTCGCTCTGGGAGTGACTTAAGGGCCCGTTACACACTTCAATGTCTCAGCGATCCGACTTAACCTGTATCGCTTGAACGACGTTCATTGATCACTGGCGAGATGTCACACGTAC
The DNA here is from genome assembly GCA_033576535.1 of Allobates femoralis. Taxonomy (NCBI): domain Eukaryota; kingdom Metazoa; phylum Chordata; class Amphibia; order Anura; family Aromobatidae; genus Allobates; species Allobates femoralis. Next base: position 347,099,771 of record JARQOC010000006.1, read on the forward strand.
AGATATCGTGAACGAAGCAGCAACAATTCCGCGACAAACGAATGATACTTGCAGTCGTTTGGTCACCTACGTCCTTCAGTTCTGAATAGGCAAAATAGTAAACGAGATAGCTATCACGGTGTCATACACGACGATGTAGCAGATCGAACATACGATCAACAACTGATTTATGGTCCTGATCATAAACCTGCGATCAACGATCAGCCCACTTATTGTTGGTCATATCTACGTGTCACACGCAACGACGTTCTTGTTGCTCCACCCCAATAGCTGTGACGTACTAACGATATCGTAGCGTGAAACGGGCCCTTTAGACTAACATCTGCACTAATCCGAACCTCCAATTCTCGGCTCCAAGACTTTTCTTGAGCTGCACCAATTCTCTGGAATGCTCTACCCCAAGAAATTATGACTACGCACAGCTTACTTAGCTTCAGGCGCTCACTAAAAACACAGCTTTTTAGGGTGGCCTATCATTCTCCCTAATCAGAGTCATTCAGACATAGGTTACCAACTATGTCCTTGAACATACCTGTTTAACGCCATCAGACCCAAAAGCTCTAAACAGACTGTCTGATGACCACTTATTCCGCTCATCTATTCCTCACTACCTCAAAGCAGCTGGACCACGATCATACATAAGCCCCTGTACTGTGTGTCACCCCCACCTTATTGTAGAGTGTAAGCTCTTGCAAGAATATATATATAGAGATATATATAGTGTTATGTATAGTTATATCTATATATCTGTCTATTAAACACAAAACACAATGACATATTGCATTAGATAAGAACCAGATTAAAAAAATTCTGACTACACATTGCCATTTGAAAAGCACATGGCAAGCAGCTGATTGCCACCACGTCATAAGCATGCAGTGCCTGCCAATGTGGAAGTGAGATTTGTGATGACCCCTTTAATCGAAACATGGACAGACAAACATCAGTATTTATGAGGTCTCCTGGACTGTGGTCTCCTACGTGTCCCCTCAAGTGTCTCTTAAGTGTTCAGAAATAGCCCAAAAATAACCCAGAAGTAACCAGAAGGTACCAGCTATACCCATCTGCTAACAGTCTGTTTTACTTTACTTTCAATAACTTTTTTCTTTTCCTTATGTCTTACTTCAAATGTCTATTGTTGTATGTGCCTTTGCCATTCATCTTTACTGCCCCATCCCCCCTCCATCACCCCTCATCCATATAAGCCCCTTTTCTCTCCTTCCCTCTACTTTATTAAGTAAATTGAAGAGAGTATGGAAGCTCAATAATCTCAGACCACCATATTCCAGGGTGTTGCATCAGAAACAATGTCACATTTAGAAAAAAGGAGATTTTTGTGTAATCACCGTAAAATCCTTTTCTCTTAGCCTCTAATTGGGGACACAGACCGTGGGTGTTATGCTGCTGTCCACTAGGAGGCGACACTAGGCAGAATCTGAAAAAAATTAACAGTGGCTCCTCCTCTGCAGCATACACCCCTGGACAGGCACTGTCCTGACCAGTTTTGTGCTAAAGCAGTAGGAGGATTTACGTAACAGTGATAACATCCAAAAAACCATGCCTGCAATAAGGCAACTATGCACGAGTTCAAACAACAAGAGAACTCAAAACGGGCCGCAACGGCCAACAGGGAGGGAGCTGTGTCCCCCAATTAGAGGCTAAGAGAAAAGGATTTTACGGTGAGTACACAAAAATCTCCTTTTCTCCTTCGCCTCATTGGGGGACACAGACCGTGGGACGTCCCAAAGCAGTCCCTGGGTGGGAAAAGCAATGGAACGAGTGTTATATAAAGACAGTATCCTACAGGTGAGCAACTGCCGCCTGCAGGACGCGTCTACCCAGGCTCGCATCCGCTGAAGACTGGGTATGGACCATGTAATGTTTGGTGAATGTGTGCAAGCTAGTCCAGGTGGCTGCTTTACACACTTGTTGGGCAGAAGCCTGATGCCAAATAGCCCAGGATGCCCCCACCGCACGGGTAGAATGCGCTCTGATACCGGCCGGAAGAGGCGAGTTTTTGAGCCTGTAGGCATCCTGAATTGTGGCTCTGATCCATCTGGCAAGCGTGGCCTTTGAAGCTGAGAAACCCTTGCGGCTGCCTTCAGGAAGAAGGAAAAGAGAGTCCGACTTCCTAAAGGGGGCTGTTCTAGAGACATAAATACGCAAAGCCCTTACAAGGTCCAGCGTATGCAGAGCCTTCTCAAACCTATGAACCGGAGCAGGACAAAGGGACGGTAAAGATAGTTCCTCATTGATGTGGAAAGAGGAAACCACCTTCGGAAGAAAAGAAGGAACCGTACGGAGAACTACCTTATCCTGGTGAAAGGCTAGGAATGGAGGCCTGCATGAGAGCGCTGTGAGCTCGGACACCCTCCGAAGGGAGGTGATAGCCACTAGAAACACCACCTTCTGGGATAGAAGGCGGAGAGGGATCTCTTTGAGAGGCTCAAAAGGCGGTTCTTGCAATGCCGTCAGCACCAAGTTTAGATCCCACCCATCCAGCGGTCGTCTGTAGGGGGGAACCAAACGGGAAACCCCTTGAAGAAAAGTTTTGATTTGAGGTTTTAGGGCAAGTCTCCGCTGGAAAAGAACGGAGAGGGCCGAGACCTGGCTCTTAAGAGAGCCCAGGGACAGTCTGGCCTCCAGACCTGATTGTAGGAAGCCAAGAATTCTAGGCAGCGAGTAGGGAAACGGATTCTGATCACGAGATGCACACCAGGCAAAAAAGGCTTTCCAGGTGCGGTAGTAAATTCTGGCAGAGGCAGGTTTCCTCGCACTGATCATAGTGCGAATTACATCTTGTGAGAGCCCTGCTTGAGTTAGAATCCAGGTTTCAAGGGCCACGCCGTCAAATTCAGGGCCTGTGAATTCTGGTGGCAGAACGGACCCTGAGATAGGAGGTCTGGCCGATCTGGGAGGCGCCAGGGGGCGTCTGCCGTGAGTTGGACGACGTCGGCATACCACGCGCGTCTGGGCCAGTCTGGGGCGATAAGGATGACCGGAGTCCCTTCCTGTTTGATTTTTCGCACTACTCTGGGGATTAGAGGCAGAGGTGGGAAGATGTACAGGAGTTGAAATTGAGTCCAGTCCTGAACTAGGGCATCCGCTCCGAGAGACCGGGGGTCGTGTGATTTGGCCATGAAGTTGGGAACCTTGGCATTGAGATGTGATGCCATCAGATCCACGTCCGGAGTCCCCCAGCGATGACAAATTTGCCGAAAGACCTCGGGATGCAGGGACCACTCTCCTGAGTCTATGCCTTGGCGACTGAGAAAGTCTGCTTCCCAGTTGTCTACTCCTGGGATGTGTACGGCGGACAGGGTCGATCCCGTGGATTCCGCCCATTGCAGGATGTGCGATACCTCCCGCATCGCTTGGACACTGCGGGTTCCGCCCTGGTGATTGACATAAGCCACGGCCGTGGCATTGTCGGATTGTATCCTGACATGAGAGTTCACTAGGAGACGTTGGAAAGCCCGCAGTGCCAGGAAGATGGCTCGAATCTCCAGGACGTTGATGGGCATGGTGGCTTCCAATGGAGACCACTTCCCCTGCGCTCTGTGGTGTCGGTACACCGCGCCCCATCCTGTGAGACTGGCATCAGTTGTCAGAATCTTCCAGTGGCCTGGGATGAACGATCTTCCCTTGGAGAGAGATACTGGACGGAGCCACCAGTGTAGGGATTGCTTGACTGTCGAGGATATGCGGAACATCCTGTCCAGGGAAAAAGGACTCGTCCCAGGACTTGAGTATGGCCAATTGGAGAGGCCAGAGGTGAAGCTGGGCGAAGGGGACTGCTTCTATCGCGGCAACCATCCTGCCCAGAACTCGCATGGCAAAACGAAGGGATCGAGGTGCTGGGTGAAGAAGGGCGCGAACTCGCATCTGGATAGCATGTGCCTTCTCCTTGGGAAGGAGCACCAGACCCCTGGAAGTGTGGAATTCCATGCCCAGAAAAATGAGGGACTGACTTGGGATTGGGGACGACTTTTTTAGGTTGACCAACCAGCCCAGGCGACTTAGTGTGTCTACCGTGATGGTGACACTGAGTTCGCAGTCCTTGAAGATGGGAGCCTTGATAAGTAGATCGTCCAAGTATGGGATGACGACTACGCCTCTGGAGTGTAATATAGTCATGGCAGCCGCCATGACTTTGGTAAAAACTCTGGGAGCCGTGGCTAGTTCAAATGGGAGAGCCACAAACTGATAATGGGCCTGACCGATTGCGAATCTGAGGAACCTTTGGTGGGCAGGGGTGATAGGAATATGCAGGTAAGCATCCTGAATATCTATGGAGGCGAGAAATTCTCCTTCTTCCATGGATGATATGATGGATCGGAGAGACTCCATGCGAAATTGCCGTACCCTCACGTACTTGTTTAGCTGTTTGAGATCTAGAATAGGTCTTACACTGCCCCCTTTTTTGGGGACCACGAACAGGTTGGAATAGAACCCCTGAAAACGTTCGGTCCGTGGGACCGGAACAATCACTCCGGCTTGGATAAGTGACCTGACCGCCTTGGAGAAGGCGCGAGCCTTGGACGGTAGCCTTGGAGGTACGGAAAGAAAGAATCGATTTGGTGGGATGGAAATGAACTCTATCTTGTAACCTGATGACACCAGTTCCCTGATCCACCTGTCTTTTATAATAGGTAGCCAAACCTGATGAAAGTGGGAAAGTCGTCCGCCCACTGGCGGGGCGTCGTCCGGAAATAAGGAGTCATGAAGATGAGAATTTGTGGGATTTGGGTCCTTTGGACTTGCTTTAGCCAGATCTAGACTGCCAGGTTTTGTTCGCCCTTTGCGAAGTCCTCGAACCCTCCCAGCGTGGCGAACGACTACGGGTCTGCGCTGGGCGGGAAATGGACCAGCCAGACGAATTCCGAAAGGAACGGAATCGTGCCTGGTTACGGCGGTTATAGGAGCGTTTCGGTTTTTGTTGAGGTAGGGAAGTACTCTTCCCTCCTGTGGCATTGGATATTAATTTATCAAGCTCTTCACCAAAGAGACGACCGCTGAGAAATGGAAGGTGGGTAAGCGACTTCTTTGAGACTGCATCCGCCTTCCATTCCCGCAGCCAGAGAGCACGCCTGATGATGATGGCGTTTGACGCAGCCACTGCTGCACACTTTGCGGAATCGATAGCTGCGTGTAAAATATAGTCAGCCACGACTGACGCTTGAACCACCTGGTCAGCGAGCTCGGAGTTAACTGAACGGAGACCAGCATGTAAGTTGGTTGTCCAGGCCATGATAGCCTTTGCTGCCCACACAATAGCGAATGTCGGGGCCAGGGAGGACCCTGTGGCCTCGAAAATTGATCGGGCCATGTGTTCCACCTGACGGTCCGTCGCATCCTTTATGGAGGAGCTATCAGGCAGGGAAAGAAGCGTCTGTGTTGCGAGTCTGGATACCGGAGGGTCTACTACAGGCGTATCTGCCCAGGTCTGTGTTACCTCTTGCAAGAAGGGGTAACGCCTCTCCAGTGCCTTACGGTTGCCGAATCTCTTCTCCGGGTGTGAGCGATGGTTTTTGAGAATTGCCCTGAACTCGGGGTGATCGGAGAAATATTTAGGGGGCCTCTTAGTCCTCTGGAAAGCGATCTCGTGCTCTGGGGCATCTGGAGGAGGCTCAGATATCTTCAGCACCTGGTTGATGGAGGTGATTACGTCCTCAACCAATACATCAGTGTCTGGCTGGGTTAGGTCTAGAGACCCATCTGGATCCAGATCTGAGCTGGAGTCACAGAGTCCTTCGGACTCCTGCGTATCGCTGCGGTCTTCTCTAGGAGGGGGTGACCTGGACCTTCTGTGACCCTCCCTATCAGGGGACGGTTCTCCGTCCTGCCCTAGAGGTGGACATTAGTTCAGTGCGGCCACGTTCCGAGTGTCCGCTTTGTTGAGCAGCGGTCTGGGATGAAGTGTGACTCTGCATAGCTGAAAGCAATGTAGAGGATAGCCTGTCCATGGATTGTGCCATGGATTGTGAGATGGATTGGGACAAAAAAGTGACCCATTCCGGCATGGCAGATGACGCATCCGTAACGGCTGGGGACACCGGCACCGTAGTCTGGGTGCAGTCCCGGCAGTGCGGGGACGTATGTCTACTGGGTAGAGGCTTCTGACATGCTGTGCATAAGGAATAGTAGGCTGTGTGGGCCCTAGTCCTCTTGTTCCTTGAGCCCGGCATAGTGGTATATACAGGAGCCTGTGCAGGGGTGCCCTGGAGAGAATAGTGCTGTGCAGGGGTGCCCTGGAGAGAAGAGTTCCAGCAGAGGAGATAGAAGACCTCTGCTGGCAACTTACCACCACCTGTGTGCCACCAGCGACCAGTGTCCAGCGTCTGTCTGTGCCCCCCGGAAACTGTGCAGCTGCTGTACTGCTGCTGGTGCCACTCTGCCTCCACCACGAGGCATGTAATGGCGTCCGGATGTGGAGAGAGGAGGAAGAAGGGGGGCGGAGCGCTGCAAAACCGCGCGATTCTGCAGTGAAATCGCACTCAGGAGACGCGGTCCGCCCCCTGCTATGACGCTGGCCGCATCATCCGGGGGGCGGGCCGGGGGGCGTGCCGAAGGCGGCGGCCTCGGCGTAGGCCGAAGCCGCGGCCTAAATTAGCTCTGCGTGGCCGGAAAAGGCTCCAGAGCGGCGCGGAAGTCCGGGGGGGGTCCGGAACTGGTCTGGACCCCACCGGACCCCCGGGGCAGGCAGCGGTGGGGTAGTGTGGGCCCCTGCAGAGGACCCAGAGTGCTGGATCCTCTGCCTCACCAATAAATGCAGCCCTTAGTGCTGGCTGCTGCAGGGACACAGGCAAGCTGTGTCCCTGCCAGTGCTGGCTGCCCCCAGTGCTGTTCCCCCGACCCCTCAGGAGTACACAGCAAGCTGTGTACCCTGGATTGCTGCGGCAGACACGCCGCAGCCGAAGGTGAAAAGGAGTTTGTCAGCAGGGCTGATGACTTCAGGGTGCTTGTAGCAGATCTAAGCTGCTGCACCAGAGGCTCTACCTGGGGTGTCTCGACCTAAATGGACCCCAAAGGGGCATTTAGGGAGGGATGCTGCTCCACCGTCAGGTGCCTTGTCCTTCGCCTCACTCTCAACCCATGAACCCCAACGTTGGGGAAATGGGGAGGGAGGATCGTCGTCTCAACCTCAACCCGGCGTCCCCAACAGTGGGGGGCCGAGGAGGGAGCGGCATGTTAAGGGAAATAGTCGACCTCAACCAGGCACCCCCAACAGTGGGGGGCCGAGGAGGGACCATGCCGGGAGTCTCATCAGAGACCCACTTTTCTTCTTCTTGAATAAAAAATCTTCAAAAAGAAAACATTTTTTAGGAGCACTAAAAAATCTGTGTGTGCCTCCTAGACACTAAGCAAAAACTGGTCAGGACAGTGCCTGTCCAGGGGTGTATGCTGCAGAGGAGGAGCCACTGTTAATCTTTTTCAGATTCTGCCTAGTGTCGCCTCCTAGTGGACAGCAGCATAACACCCACGGTCTGTGTCCCCCAATTAGAGGCGAAGGAGAAAATTATTGGCCTTATCTCATTTTTCTGCTGCTCCTGTCATGTGATATCTCCCCAAATCCTGGTCCACCCTCCACCAACTGAAACCCCTCTCCCACCACACATAGAAATCATGCTAACCTTAACATTCCTTGCACACCTTTATCTCCCTCTTATAACTGCGCTCTCTGGAATCCAAGGTCTATATGCAACAAGCTTCCCTTCATCCACATCTACATTCTCACTAACTCTTAACCTCCTGGCTCTCACAGAAACCTGGATCCAGGATTCAGACAGTGTCCACTGCTACTTTTTCTTATGGCGGCTTACATTTCTCTCATTCCCCAAGACCTAGGAATAGACATGGTGGTGGAGTTGGCTTACTCCTGTCCCCACAATGTACCTTCCAGGTCATCCCTCCAGCCCCATCACTCTCATTCCCCTCTTTTGAGGTCCACACAATTAGGCTCTTCCGTCCCCACCCCCTCAGAGTAGTGGTGGTATACAGCCCCAGGATCACTCACCCAGTTCTTCACATGGCTCACGCATTTCATGTTCTCAATTACCAACCCTTATTCTGAGAGACTTCAACATCCCCAAAAACAGCCCCATCTCAATCTTGAGACACACAAAGATGGTAACACCCTTGACCTGATTCTTTGTTTGGCTCTGCTCAACCTCCTCCTTAGATAATTCACCTCTTCCCCTCTCTGACCACAACATTCTCTCCTTCACGCTCACAATCCCTCGCCCACCCCAGCACAGTCCGACTCATCACACACTCAGAAATCTACAGGCCATTAACCCTCATACATTCAGACACTCTACACTCATCACTGTCCCCAATCTACTCATTTAAGTGATTGACTGCCACGTCAGGACAGGAGAATGACTCTCTCAGAAGCTCCCTGGACCAAGTAGCACCCCTCACCCTCAGAACCTCCAAAAACAAAGTGAAACAGCCCTGGCTCACATCACAAACTCTATTCCTCCAGCGATGCTCTAGGAGTGCTGAACGTCTATGGGAGGAAAAACCTGCAATCCAGAAAACTTCATTCACTATAAATTTATGCTGAGAACTTACAACTCTGCCATTCACCTTGCCAAACAAACTTACTTCACCACCCTGATCTCCTCACTATCTAACAGCCCAAAAAAAAAAAAAAAAAAAAAAAAAAAAAACCTGACACCTTTCACTCTCTCCTCAGTCCTAAAGTGCAGGCCCCTATCACCGACCTCTGTGCTGATGATTTGACTTCTTACTTCACAGAGAAAATAGAAAACATCCGTCAGGAAATCAACTCCCAACCACAAATTGCTGTTACTCCTACCTCTCCTCACATTTCCTCTGGCTCACTCTCCACTTTTGACCCAGTCACCGAAGAAGTAGTCTCCAGTCTCCTCTCGTCCCACCACATACACTGCTGACCCCATCCCCTCTCACCTACTCCAGTCTCTCCATCCAGTGGTCACCACTCACCTAACCAAAATCTTCAATTTCTCTCGTCTGGCATCTTCCCCTCCTCCTTCAAACACTATCATTACTCCTTTACTTAAGAAAAAAAACTTCTCTTGACCCATCCTGCACAACCAACTACAGACCAGTCTCCAATCTCCTTCATCTCAACTTCTGGGGCGCCTGGTCTACTCCCGCCTCACTCATTACCTCTCCACTCACTCTTCTAGACCCATTACAGTCTGGTTTCCACCCTACATTTCACAGAAACTGCTCTTACCAAAGTGACCAACGACCTTCTGACAGTAAAACATAATGGTGACCACTCTCTGCAACCATAGACACTGTTGACCACCATCTCCTACTCTTCATGCTGCACTCCATCGGCATCAAAGACACGGGTCTCTTCCCATCTTTCTCACCACTCTTTCAGTGTATCATTTGCTGGCTCCATTTCCTACCCTCTTCCTCTCACTCAGGATTCAGTCCTTGGATCTCTCCTCTTCTCACTACACGGCCCAATTGGACAGACCATCAGCAGATTTGGCTTTCAGTACCATCTTTATGCTGATGACACACAACTATTATACTTCTTTCCCTGACCTTACTCCCGCTCTAAGAACACCAGTGACTGTTCAACTGCAGTTTCCAATAACATGTCCGCTCTCTACCTGAAACTCAACCTTTCCAAAACTGAACTACTTCTGCTCCTACCCTCCACTAACCTCCCTAAATAGGACCTCTCTCTCAGTGTGTGGCACCACGATAACGCCTAGTCAGCAGGCTCGCTGTCTGGGTGTTATGTTTGACTCTGATTTTTCCTTCACCCCATACATCCACAATATATCGCCCGCTCTTGCCGCTTGCACCTGAAGAACATCTCTATAATTCGCCCCTTGCTCAACTAAGGGCCACTTTACACACACCAACTTATCTGTCCAACTTCTGACCAACTTGCTGGTTGCAGTGAAATCATGGACACATTGCTCCATTTTGAGGCTGTGTACAATGGAACAATGTGTCCATGATTCCACTGCAACCAGCAAGTTGGTCAGAAGTTGGACAGATAAGTTGGTGTGTGTAAAGTGGCCCTTAGAAACCATAAAAACCCTCATTGTGGCCCTGATTCACTCCAGCCTTGACTATTGTAACTCTCTTTTAATTGGCCTCCCCCGCACTAGACACTCCCCACTCCAGTCCATCCTTAATGCCACTGCCAGGATCACCTATCTAGCTAACCGTTACTCGGATGCTTCTGCTCTATGCCAATAATTGCACTGGCTGCCTATACACTATAGGATCCAATTCAAGCTGCTTGTTCTCACCCACAAAGCTTTTCACAGTGCAGCATCTCCCTACATCTCCTCCCTCAACTCTGTCTATCACCCCACCCATTCTCTTCGCTCTGGAAGGGACTTTAGACTCACTTCTGCACTAATCCGAACTTCCCACTCCCAACTCCAATACTTCTCCCGAGCTGCACCAATTCTCTGGAATGCTCTACCACAAGAAATGAGGTGTATCCGCAACTTACAGAGTTTCAGACGATCCCTAAAAACACATCTTTTTAGGGCGGCCTATCATGATCCCTAGTCAGTCATCTAGACATAGCCTATCCACTCCACCAGTCTCAAATGGATCAGAAATAATGGTTGGTGGCCACTCATACTGCTCCCATCTGTTCCCCATCTCCTCAAGTTGACTATACCATCATCGTAAATAAGCAGCTGTACTTTGTGTCACCCCCACCTCATTGTTAGATTGTAAGCTCTTATGAGCAGGGCTGTCATTATTTTGCTATAATCATTGTATTGTATTATGCTTTGTTTTGTATAGTTTTTTGCATTGTATTGTATTGTCTGATAACTGTTTCTTATGATTGTTTGAATATGTACCTCTGTATTGTGAAGCGTGCGGAATATGTTGGCGCTATATAAAGATTATTATTAGAATAAAGGAATGGTTCTTACATATTGGTTCCTCAGCTCTGATATAATTAGCCGTAAACTAATATATTCCTTTTCATCTATTTCTGTCACTGTACGCCGGTAATCTTCCTATAGAAGAGAAAGAGACACATGTAATCTTGTGGTAGCACAGGACTGGAACTCATGCGTCTTAGGCTGCTTTCACACTGCCAAATTTTAAATCTGTATCAGTTTTAAAATGGACAGACACTGATACGTTATAGTCTCCCATTCAATCCTATCGGCACGGATTGGTCCTAAAGTGGCCATCTGTGTCCGTTTTTTCACTGATCCTGTTTTTCATGCACTCAGACTCAAACTATTCCAATTTTGGGCTGCCTAGAAAAAAAGCAGACTCAAATGGACAGACACGGATCCGCTGGTGTCCATATGAAATAACATAGAGCTCTAAGAAGAATGGATCTGTACAGGTCTGCAAAAAAACAAAACAAAAAAAAACTGGATCCGTGAAACAGATCCGATTAGCTGTACTAAGCATGCTCAGAAGCAAGGTACAGCTCCTCCCAGCCCCATCTGATGACTGATTCGTTAAAAAAAATAAAATAAAATAAAAATACACTGTCCCTGGACTCTGTTGGCATCCATTTGCACAATCTGCACCTGACCATATGGTTCCTTGAAATGTAAGGATCCATGCAAACTTACACATTTGCCAGTGTGAACGCAGCCTTAGAACAACAAGGGGCACTACTACTTACCACATGAGGATATTTTGCTATTTTAGAAACCAATTTTGCCCGGGTAATGTAGTATCTGAAAACAGGAGCACATGAAAAAGGTGATCAGTGTCAAACAGCAAAGTAATGAAAATGTATTTGTTCAAACATGTTGGGGAGGTCCCAAGCTCAATATCCATCTACTAAGGGCCCTTTCACATCTGCGTTTATTTGAAATCGCGGCAGATGCGGTGAAAAAACCGCATCTGCCGCGATTGCCGCATAACCGATGCACTTGCGGCGCGGTTGCGGTAATCCCCATAGAAAGTATAGGGAGACTTGCCGCAGGTGCGGTTTTGCACTTGAGGCAGGTGCGGCCGCGAAAAAAACCGCGGCTGACCGCGGTTTTTTTCGCGGCCGCACCTGCCGCAAGTGCAAAACCGCACTTGCCGCACCTGCCGCAAGTCCCCCTATACTTTCTATGGGGATTACCGCAACCGCGCCGCAAGTGCATCGGTTATGCGGCAATCGCGGCAGATGCGGTTTTTTCACCGCATCTGCCGCGATTTCAAATAAACGCAGATGTGAAAGGGCCCTAAGGCTGAGAATTATCTCTGGAGAATACACAGGAATATGTCCCTCACCTGGAAATCTGATCTAGATATGATGCTGCTTCACTCTCTACTGTCCGCAACTCTGCCACAGTTTCTTCCTAAAGGTAAGAAAACAAAAGAAATGCAAATCTCAGGAAATAGGACAGCAGAAAAACAATGGATCAGTCCATATATGTATACGCTAGGACTAGGTAGAGCAAGTGGGACCATGTTATACAAGGCTGCTCATTTCCAGTTGCTACATAGTATTTAAGGCCATCCCTTCCAAACAGTTTCTTTCCCTCCAATTCACCGAAACGAGCCAGACCCTTCTTCCACGCAATATTCTCGCTCCGACTTGCGGGGATAATCGTTCCCGTACCAGACTCCAAACGTTTCAAAAGGTTTTTATTCCAACCTCTTCGTTGTTTCCAAGAAGGAAGGGTGGGTTGGTACACCCCATCCTGGACCTAAAACAGATCTGTTGCTGTTCGTCGTTTCAGGACGTTTCCTACGTTCCATCATCGCGGCTATGGAGGAAGGCGAATTTCTCACCTCCATAGACATAAGGGACGTGTACCTTCAAGGTCATGGTTGCCGCTATAACCATCCTTCACTCCAGAGGAATAGTCGTCCTACCCCATCTAGACGACCTCATCAAGGGCCCCTCTTTCCTAGCCTGTGAGGAGAGTATCCACATAGCCATAGACACTCTTTGGCGACTGGGTTGGTTAGTCAACCTCAAGAAATCCTCTCCGATTCCTGCACAGTCTATCGCCTTCCTGGGCATAGTTCTCGATCCGTCTTGGGGGTTGGTCACCCTCCCTCGAGACAAAGCACAAAACCTACGTCGGGGTATACGCACTCTTCTCCAACCCTCCTCGCACTCCATCCGTTACGGGAGGAGGGTTCTTGGCAAAATGTCAGCAATGGAAGCAGTCCATTTGCTCAATTTCACCTTCGCCCACTACAGATGGCCCTGCTGACTACCTGGGACAAGAGTCCCTTCTCATTCGACAGAGTATCCTCCCTGACCCCTTCAGTGAAGAGGTCGCTACAATAGTGGATCCGCCTGGCGTCTATCCAAATGCCGGTAATTCCTTCCACTTGCGTTGGTGGTGAGGACTTCCCAATCGAAGGCAGTCTCCTAGGTTGGGGGGCGGTTTATTGGTTGCTGGTCCAAACAGGAGTCAGCTCTTCCAATCAACCTGCTAGAGATAAGGGCCAGCGTCACGCCGCAGGAGAATGGTTCCTGCACCAGGAAGTATTCCAACAAATTTGCCGCCGCTGGGGGACACCAGACGTAGACCTAATGGTTTCTCGACTGAACGCCATAGCCTGCACTCACAACCCAACTTCCGTTGGAGCGGACGCGCTGGTGCAATCGTGGCGCCAGTTCTGTCTCCCGTACATTTTTCTTCCATTACCTTTAAATTTCGAAAGTATTGAAAAAAAAAAAAAAAAAAACAAAGAAAAAAAAACAAAATCGAACGAGTTCCGGTCATCCTCATAGTTCCGGACTGGCCTAGGCGTGCCTGGTACGCCGACCTCGTCCAACTAGTCGCAGACTTCCCCTGGCGCTTGCCGGATCTTCTAACTCAAGGTCCGATTTGCCACCAGGTTCGAGGGCCCTGAATTTGACGGTGTGGCCATTGAGACCTGGGTTCTGACTCAGGCTGGTTTTTCACCAGACGTCATTAGTACCATGATTAGAGCTCGAAAAAACAGCTTTTGCACCTTCTGCCATCGTACGTGGAACATTTTCTTTTCATGGTGCAAAGACCATGGGCACCCCCTCTGGTTTTTTCAGTCCCGGAGGTCCTGAGTTTTATCCAGTAGGGACTAAATTCTGAGTTGGCCCTCAGCTCCTTGAAAGGCCAGATTTCAACTCTTTCAGCCTTTACCAGCACAGACTTGCGACATGTCCTAAGTTAGAACTTTCCTTCAAGGGGTGTCTCGGTTGGTTCCCCCTTACCGAAGACTGCTGGAGCCATGGGACCTTAACTTGGTCTTGGACGCACTTCAGAAACCGCCCTTTGAGCCTCTGAAAGAGGTCACTCTGTCCTGGAAAGTAGTTTTCCTTGTGGCAATCACATACATCGACGTATTTCGGAATTGGCGGTGCTCTCTTGCAGTGAGCTGTTCCTTTCTTTCCATCAGGATAAAGTGGTCCTGAACCCAGTTCCTTCTTTTCTTCCAAAGGTGGTATCCTCCTTTCACCTCAAAAAAGATATCATCCTTTCATCTTTCTGTCTAGCTCTGGTGCACCGTGTGGAGAAGGCTCTACATATCTAAGGGCTCTCACCAGATCCAGGTCACTACGTTTCCACATCAGCCCCCTTTCCGCGAGACGGACAATCTATATATTCTTCCGGAAGGTCACAGGAAGGACATGACTGTCTAAACCCACTTTGGATAGGTGGATACGTTCTACCATCCAAGAAGCGTATCGGCTGAGGAACGTGCCCATTCATAGAGGCCTCAGGGCACACTCCACTTGTGCGGTGGGAGCATCCTGGACTATTCGGCACCAGGCATCAGTGCAGCAGGTCTGTAAGGCGGTTACTTGGTCCAGCCTACACACCTTCACAAAACACTATAGGGTTCATACCCAGGCCTCTGGGACGCAAGCCTTGGTAGATGTGTGCTTCAGGCGGCGGTTGCGCACTTTTCCATGTAGGTAGTGACTTTCGATATACAGTGGTGTCTCATTGCTTGGGTTGCGTGTTATAGCTTCCCACCAGGGACTGCTTTGGGATGTCACATGATCCTGTGTCCCCAATAGCGAGGCGAAAGGGGATTTTTGTGTGTATTCACCGTAAAATCTTTTTCTCTAAGCCATCATAGGGCGACATAGCACCCACCCGATTGGCCAATTCGGGCGTTGTTCTGGTTTTTTGTTTACGAGTTTGGCGTGTTATTCTTGGTTGCACTCCATTGCTTATACCAATTCTACTACTGCTTGGTCACTAAACTGGTTTAGGCCTGCCCTGCCAGGGGGTGTATACTGAAGGGGAGGAGGTGATCTGTTCTTTTCTAGAATTCACTTTGTGTCAGGCTCCTAGAGATATCAACATAACCCCTAGTCCTGTGTCCTCTAATGCTGGCTCAGAGAAAAGGATTTTACTGTGAGTACACACAAAAATCCCTTTTTTTCCTTCATCAAGTTCACTATAATGGTAAAACTGACACGTCAGTATGATGCTTTGGATCAGTACAAGTTCGTAGATACCAAACGTGTACGTTTATCTAAGTGGTGGGAAAAGAAAAATAAAAAAAAAATACTCACCGTAAATTCCTTTTCTCTTAGCCTCTAATTGGGGGGACACAGGACCGTGGGTGTTATGCTGCTGTCCACTAGGAGGCGACACAAAGCAAATCTGCAAAAGAGTAAGAGTGGCTCCTCCTCTGCAGTATACACCCCTGGAGCAGGCACTGCCTCCCCAGTTTTGTGCTAAAGCAGTAGCGTAACTACCGCGGTCACAGCTGAGACCGGCCACGACCGCGTTGGCCCGAGACAAGGAGAGGAGGGAGGACGGGAAGTAAGAGAAGCCTCACTTCCTGCAGCTTTGCCCGCCCCTCCTCTTCTCTGACGCAACGCGGGCCCCGCATGACAACAGGTTCTAGTTTAACGCCACCGAGTAGGAGAAATTAACAAAGCTAACCAATACCAACAAGGCCTGGCAAGGCCTCGATGTAACGATATAGGAGTAACAAAAACTACTGTAACAAGGCCGGTACGGCCAACAGGGTGGGTGCTGTGTCCCCCAATTAGAGGCTAAAAAGAATTTACGGTGAGTACACAAAATTCTCCTTTTCTCCTTCGCCTCATTGGGGGACACAGGACCGTGGGACATCCCAAAGCAGTCCCTGGGCGGGAAAGACAATGGAACTAATAATACTGAGCGACTCAGTGAACAATTAAGTACCTACAGGTGGGCAACTGCCGCCTGAAGGATGCACCTACCCTGACTGCCGAGGACTGGGTATGAACACAGTAGTGCTTGGTAAAACTGTGTAAACTCGACCAGGTGGCCGCCTTACACACTTGGAGAGCAGAGGACTTGGTGCCGAATGGCCCAGGAGGCCCCCACGGCTCGGGTAGAATGTGCCTTAATCCCCGCCGGTAGAGGAGAATTTTTCATTCCATAGGCTTCTTGGATCGCTGATCTAATCCACCTAGCCAGTGTAGCCTTGGAAGCTGGCATACCCTTACGAGGGCCTTCCGTTAGGATGAACAGAGGTTTGACTTACGGAAAGGTGCAGTTCTGGACCCATAGATGCGAAGAGCCCTGACGAGGTCCAGAGTATGCAAGGCTCACTTCGAACCTGTGAACCGGAGCCGGACAAAAGGAAGGCAAGGAAATTTCCTCGTTCAAGTGAAGAGAGAAGACAACCTTAAGGAGAAATGACAGCACTGGACGGAGTACAACCTTGTCCTGATGAAATACCAGGAAGGGGGTTTACAAGAAAGCGCTGAGAGTTCTGACACTGGGCAAAGAGAAGTGATAGCCACAAGAAAAAACACTTTCAGAGTCAGGAAGTGAAGAGAGATGGTCCCGAAGAGGTTCAAAGGGAGGTTCCTGCAGAGCCGTAAGAACCAGATTAAGGTCCCATGCATCTAAAGGTCATTTGTACGGAGGGACAATGCGATTAACTCCTTGGAGAAAAGTTTTAACCTGTGGTTTAACAGCAAGGCGACATTGAAAAAGTAATGAAAGGGCGAAACCTGACCCTTAAGGGAACTTCGGGCGAGACCAGATTTAACAACGACTGAAGGAACCCTAGAACTAACGGCAAGGAATAGGGAAGAGGGGGTTGATCTAGAGAAGAGCACCATGGGAAGAAAGCTTTCCAGGTGCGATGATAAATTTTGGCCAAGCCGACTTCTGTGCTCTGATCATGGTCTGAAGCACGGCAGGGGAGAAGCCAGCTTGGGTTAGTACCCAGGTCTCAA
This sequence comes from Allobates femoralis, assembly GCA_033576535.1. Taxonomy (NCBI): domain Eukaryota; kingdom Metazoa; phylum Chordata; class Amphibia; order Anura; family Aromobatidae; genus Allobates; species Allobates femoralis. Next base: position 347,116,914 of record JARQOC010000006.1, read on the forward strand.
GGGCCAACCGTCAAATTCAGGGTGTCTGAATTCTGGTGGTAAAATGGACCCCGAGACAGAAGATCGGGACGACACGGGAGGCGCCAAGGAACGTCCGCCGTGAGCTGGACGAGATCGGCGTACCATGCCAGTTGGGGCTACGAGAATGACTTGAATGCCCTCTTGCTTGATCTTCCGCACCACTCTGGGTATGAGAGGCAGGGGGTGGGGGGGGGGGGGGGTCGAAGATGTAAGGCAGCTGGAATTGTGACCAGTCCTGCAAGGGCATCCACCCCTAGAGCTCGCGGGTCGCGAGATCTGGCTATAAACATTGGAACCTTCGTGTTGAATCGAGATGCCATCAGGTCTACGTCCGGAGTCCCCCAGCACGGCATATTTGCTGCAACACGTCAGGATGTAGGGACCACTCTCCCGAGTCCATGCCTTGGCGACTGAGGAAATCCGCTTCCCAGTTCTCCACTCCAGGGATATGAACCGCTGACAACGTTACGTTCGTCGTTCTGCCCAGGGTAGAATGTGTTGTACTTCGTGCATGGCCTGGAGACTGCGGGTTCCGCCTTGATGGTTGATGTATGCCATGGCAGTGGCATTGTTCGATTGAATCCGGACTTGTGTCCCTGCTAGTAGGGAATGAAAGGCCTTCAGAGCTAGAAATATGGCTCAGATCTCCAGGAGGTTGATGGGCTTGACGACTCGCTGGGACCATGTTCTTGCGCGTGTGAGGACGATGTACCATCCCCATCCTGAGACTTGCGTCGGTGGTGACTATCTTCCAGTAGACCGGTAGAAAAGATCTTCCCTTTGTGAGGGAACAAGGTTGAGCCACCAATGCAGGGAACTCCTTGCTGCCGATGACAATCGGAATAGTCTGTCCAGGGCAGAAGGGTTCCTGCTCCAAGAAGTCAGAATTGCCTTTTGGAGAGGCCTGAGGTGAAGTTGGCCAAACGGCACCGCCTCCATAGAGGAACCATCCTGCCCAGGACTCTCATGGCGAATCGAAGCGAGTGAGGAACTGGGCACAGGAGAACTGTGGACTCCCTGCGTAGGGCCTTCGCCTTGTCCTGAGGAAGGAGGACCAGACCCCTGTGGGTGTCGAAATGCATCCCAAGGAACATCAGAGATTGGGACAGGACTGGTGATGACTTTTGAAGATTCACCAACCAGCCTAGCCGACGCAGGGTGTCCACCGTGATGATAACACTCTGCTGACACTCCCTGAAGGAGGCTTTGAAAAGCAAATCGTCTAGATATGGCAGGACTACCATCCCTCTTGTGTGCAGTATGGTCATGGACCGCCGCCATGACCTTGGTGAACACCCTGGGAGGCGTCGCTAGACCGAACGGGAGAGCCACAAACTGGTAATGGTCTTGGTCGATGGCGAATCAGAGAAATCGTTGGTGGATGGTCGCGATTGGGATATGAAAGTAGGCGTCCTGTATGTCGATGGACGCGAGAAATTCGTCCTTCTCCATGGACGCGATGATGGAGAGCAGTGACTCCATGAGGAAATGCCGAACCTTTACGAAGGAGTTCAACTGTTTTAGGTCTAGAATGGGACGTACCGCTCCTCCTTTTTTGGGTACCACGAAGAGGTTCGAATAGAACCCCTGGAAGCATTCGGCTGGCGGTACTGGTATGATGACACCTGCATTCAAAAGGGAATCTACCGCCTGAAAGAAGGCGCGAGCCTTGGGCGGGTGAGCGGGTGGGATTGACAGGAAAAAACGATTTGGAGGATGGGCGCGAATTCTATGGTGTATCCGGAAGATACTAAGGTTTTTACCCACTTGTCGTCGGTAGAAGTGAGCCAGACCAGAAGAAAGCGGGAAAGTCGGCCGCCAACCTGAATAATGTCTCTCGAAGGGGAGAGTCAGGAAGAGAGAACCTGCTGGGCTTTGCGCCCTTAGATCTGGACTGGCGAGTTTGCACCAGTCTTCCGTGTCGTCTAGGTGCATTCACTACGAGGGGGGGGGAATCTGTTGCCCACTGGCGGGGGCTTCGAGACTGACCAACCAAAGGAATTCCGAAAGGAGCGGAAACTGGTTTGTTGGCGACGATTGAAGGGTCGTTTAATTTGACGTTGTAGAAATGGGGTACTTTTACCCCCAGTGGCGTCTGAAATCAATTTATCCAGCTTTTCGCCGAATAAGCGGCCACAATTGTATGGAAATTAATAAAAAAACTCCAATCAACTCTCATACACATGTTTGGATTAATATAATAGTACCATTCACATTGATATAAGGTCCCAAACGTGTATTTGGACTAACAATATTCGGTGGTCGCATACCCACAACTACATCAACAACAAACTTTTGCGACACACACTGAATATTAATAAAAATTCAATTTTATTAAGGTGCAGGATAAAGTGCAACAGTGCTATCAATCATACACAGAGGTAACACAGTATAGTGACTTGCTCAGTCCTATATTTTACCGGACACTCCTAATATAAATAAACCACCATCCCGGAATATTATAAGTCACCCCTCTACACCCTCATAACCCTACCTATTTTAAATGGTATTAACTACTCACTCCCCATAGGTATATAATTGGGGCATCCAAGTGAGGGGTTCAAAGTGACTTGATAGTTAGCATGAGTAAATATACCACGAGGGGTGAAAAAATGCAAGCAGTACGTTTGTTTACCTTGGCTGGAGAGGTCAAGGTAAAAGTCCTAACACCCTTGGCCGTGCGCCCCAATGCGCATATCGGTCACTCCTTCATCAGGGTCGTGTGATAGTCACCATATATTAGTTGGTATATTTCACAGATATGTATATATTGGTGTATATCTAGATATATAAACTTTATGTGACCTATGCTATAGAATTCTGTACAGTCCTACTAACCCTGTTAAACCGTGGTTGTAAAGCACTGTTGCACTTTATCCTGCACCTTAATGAAATTGAATTTTTATTAATATTCAGAGTTGTGTCGCAAAAGTTTGTTGTTGATACCATTGTATGGAAGACATGTGAGCGAGTTTTTAGACGCCGCATCTGCCTTCCACTCTCTCAGCCAGAGGACTCGCCTGTCGTTATGGCATTGGAAGCTGCCACGCAGCACAGTTAGCCGAGTCTAAAGCAGCATGCATTGAAAATTCAGCGGTAACCGCTATTTGAGCCACCTGGTCTAACAAGGCTGGATCAGCCTGCAAAGACCGAAGAGACGAGTGTACGGAACTTGCTCTTGTCATGATAGCCTTTGAGGCCCAAACTGAAGCAAAGGCTGGCCCTAGAGAAGAGCCTGAGGCCTCAAAGATGGACTTCGCCATCTGGACGAACTGTCTGGTAAGGACAGAAGCGTCTTGGTAGCGAGGGGGATATAGGAGGGTCCACCTGTGGCGGATCTGTCCAATCCTGTGTGAACTTCGGTAGGAATGGATAACGTGTTTCCAGAGCCTTACGGTTGCCAAACCTTTTGTGGGGTGCAATCTATGCTTCCTGAGAATTTCCTGGAACTATGGATGGTCTGAGAAATGTTTATGTGGTCTCTTGGTCCTTTTAAAAGGACACCTTATGCTCCGGAGCATCAGCCGGAGGGTCTGACACATCCAGAACCTGGTTAATGGAAGTAAAGGAATTCGAAAATATCAGTTACATATGGATTTTTGACCTGACAGATTCCCTTTAACCCCTTTCAGACCCTTGATGTAATAAATCATGGCTCGGTGTTTGATGTGAGCTCCGATGCGGCGTTCACATCAAAACACCCAACATCTCAGCTGAGATGTCGGGCTTACAGCACCAATTGGATCCGGGATCCGATTGGTGCCGTTAACCAGTTAGATAACGCTGTCATTCAATGACAGAACAATCTAAAGGCACCGTGGCGGGGAATGCTTCATTCTCCGCCGTGAACGGAGATCCCGCGATAATATTGAGAGATCTCTGGCCGCCACGTGACAGCCCGAGGTCCTGCCGAGACCCCGGAATCTATCACTGATCACTTTCTGTGAGTGGTTAGGCTGCTTTCACATTACGATTTTCTTAAATCCAATGCTGTCCGATGAAAATATGCTGCAGGGACAGGTTTTGGTAGCTTAGGAGGAGTTCTGAGGTGACAGGATCCCTTTAAAGGTTATTTCCAAAATAAACTATTTAGAGCTAAAAAAGATTTCTTGCTATTGGGTCCCTTTCCTACACAAGCTTTCTTTGTGCTAAATTAAAGAGCATGAACATAAAAGGGGTTTGTCTGAGAAAAATAAGCTATCACTGTCCATATGAGGTACTAACTTAGTGATCAATTGGGGTCTAAATGGCGATTACCTGTATTGACACACCAAAATTGTTTCCATCTTCTATCCTTGGAATTAAAAGTTGAACCCACATTTTTACCTAATGGAAAGAGTAAGTATTAACAATTGCCCAAAAAGAACAAAAAGCAGAAACAGATGTACCCCTAATAACCTGTGCATCTTAAAGCACAGCGTGGGAAGACGATGAAGCAAATATAGAAAACACTCACCGTGTTGCACTTCTCTATGAGTAACCTTATCTCGGGTTTTACTCTTTCAATGATCTCAACAAGCGGGGCATTACTCTTCAGCATCCCATGGGGCATCACAAATACTTTAGTACCTACAGAAGGAAAACAGTATTTGCTACACTTTGACTTTATAAAGCCAATTATGCACATCGTTACTAGTCACCACACCTGTCATGACAGACTATCAGAAGACATGGAGCTTTCTATGGATGTCAAGAAAAACTACACACTAACCATGCACTATACAGGTACATCGCAATGAATTCGAATATCAAAAGTGTATTTTTTTCAGTAATTAAATATAAAAAGTGAAACTCAGAGGCATTATAAAACAGAGTGATTCATTTCAAGTGTTTATCTCTGTTAATGTTGATGATTATGGCTTACGGCCATTGAAAACCCAAAGGTCATTATTAGTGATGAGAGTAATTATTACTACTCACTATTTGCATGAATAGTACAGTATTCACGATACTCCGAGTATCGCTGGTGCTTTTGAGTGATTTGTTGATCGCGAACAATCTGATACATATTGCCAGATCCCTTCCGTACACAATGGTAGTAGGCACTCCAGTGAGAGAAGATTGAATAGTAGGCTCCCTCCAGCCGGAACAGCGAGGTATTGTGTGCAGGGAAATTGTCTCAGATAATGACTTTTGGGTTTTCATTGGATGCAAGTCATAGTTATCAAATTTAACAGCGAAACATCTGAAATCTATCACTCTGTTTGTAATGACTATATAATATGTGCATTTCTCTTTATGTATTGAATTACAGAATATCATCAAAAAGTTACATTTTTTCAATTTATTGAGATGCACCAGTATTTCCACCTACTCTGAATCTTCTCTAGTCTGTCATATCCATTTCCCCCCTGCACCAGCTAATCACTGAGGATATTAAAAGGATCCTGTCAGCTGGTTTTTGCGCTCTAGCCTGTCACTACCTGTCTTCGATCTCGATAGGCTCTTTTAAAACAGTGTGGCGCAATGATTATTTTTATATTCACAACTACCTGTCTTCGCACCTTCCTAGTAAATTCCCAACCAGTAATGTCATGTAACCGCCCATGCACTGTGATTGGCTCACAGCGGCGATCACATGACACAATGGCCCTGCGTTCTCATTGGTGCAGGGCCGACCTGGGCGGGGATTGGCAGTAGGAAGCAGGAAGCGTCCCCATTGCCCGGAGCCCGCACCGATAATCATGTTACCGGCCTGGGGCACAGCATGGAGACCATGACAGGAGGACACCAGCGGGCACAGCACCGGAGACAGCAGCAGGGAGACAGCACCGGACAGGACTGCAGGGACGGCACCGGACCAGGTTGTACATATTGCGCAGCGCTCCACCCCCCCAGCAGCTAGGTGACGCCCAGTCGGCAAGATTTTTAAAAGTTTATAAAGCTATATCTTCCTTTCTACTAATCTGGTTTTTTTTAGCAAAAACTAGTGCCCCAAATGTTTGTGCTGGGTGTAGGGACACATATTAACAATCCGGGGGGGTCATTTGGGGTGGTTGGTTCCCTTTAAGGGGTAAAAAACGCGCTGACAGATTCCCTTTAATAGTGGGACACTTTCCTTGGCAACCATATACCATGGCATGTGGCCGCTAAATAATACACTCCCTGACAGAAGTTATGTCGCTTATCCAGGTTATATAAAATAAAAGCTTATAACCTGACCATAAATTCATCCATTGGTTGTATTAAATTACTCTTTTGAAAGCTGAAACCCTCAGAAATGTGGTTTAGGTTAAGAAAATAAATTGGCATCACTGCTGAAATATTGATCATTTAAAGAGGACCTGTCACCAAATCAGGTATGGTGATCTAATTACAGCACTGGATGCAGCATTTCTGCTGCATCCAGGCAAGGGGTCCCCCAGCCCTTGAGCCCCTCTGTAACCCGAGATAATACACTTTGAAAACTTACATTGTGGAGCCACATAGGAGGAGGCTTGTGGTTGGAGCCAAAAGGGCAGATTCACACCCCCTGCATGTTTAATCTGCGCACCGCTGCCTCCCTGATGCCAATCATTGTCTCCCTCGCCCGCAGCATAACACAGAGCTTATTGCAGTAACGGCTGCTTTGCACCGCCCCCTGCGGTGATGTCACCGCTTATACCCGCCCTGCTCCATGGTTAACATGGAGCAGGGCGGGGAAAGGCGGTGATGTCAGAGCAGGAGGCCATATTCCCGCCTCCAGCAGGACATCACCACTTATACCCGCCCTGCTCCATGTTAACCATGGAGCAGGGTGGGTATAAGCGATGAAATCACCGCAGGGGGCTGGGCAAAGCAGCCATTACTGCAATAAGCTCTGTGTTATGCTGCAGGCGAGGGAAACAATGATTGGCATCAGGGAGGCAGCTGTGGGCAGATTAAACATGCAGGGGGTGTGAAACTGCCCTTTGGCTCCAGCCACAAGCCACCTCCTATTTGCCTCCACAATGTAAGTTTTCAAAGTGTATTATCTCGGGGTACAGGGGGGCTCAAGGGCTGGGGGACCCCTTGCCTGGATGCAGCAGACATGCTGCATCCAATGCTGTAATTAGATCACCATGTGTGGTTGGTGACAGGTCCTCTTTAATGAACACAGAAGAGTCAGATTTTGGCAAGACAAAAGCTGTCGCCCACAGAAAGTAATGTGATATTCAAACAAATAATTAACTTAAAATACAAATATATGTTGCATAACATTGGTGAATGAAGTTGTGGTGCTATTAGAGTCATATTTAATATTTTGTGTGACTTCCATGAGCTTGAAGGACTGCATTCATGCGGTTAACAATGATTCATACAATTATTAATGAAGTCATCAGGAATAGCAAAGAATGCAGTCCTAAATGCTCTCAGAGTTCATCTAGATTCTTTGGTTTTGTCTTCCAAGCTTCCCCTTTTTTACTACCCCAAACATGCTCAATGATGTTCATGTCTGGTGACTGGGCTGGCCAGTCATTGAGCACCTTGATCTTTTTTGCCTGGAGGAACTTTGTTGTAGAGATGGATGTATGAGATGGAGCACCATCCTGCTGCAGAATTTGACCCCTTTTATGAAGTGGACTATAAGAGGAAGTTAATACTTCTTGATATATTTTAGGCTATTGATATTGCCTTCTGCCTTGCAAATGTTTCGCACACCCCAAAACTGAACGTAACCCCAGACCATGATCTTTCCACCACCAAATTTAACTGTTTTCTGGGTGTATTTTGGATCCACCCATGCTCCAGTAGATCTCCTGCAGTATTTGCGGCAGCTGTGGTGTAATTCTACTGAAGATTCATCAGAGAAATCCACCTTCTTCCACACTTCCATCATCCATCTGTTTAGCAGGCTGTGGGACTTTGCATATGCCACATGGTTTTTTAATTGCCTTTTGTTTAGTACTGGCTTCTGTACATAGGCACACTGCCCCAGCCAATGCCTGATGCTTTGAGCATCAGACCATGCCCAAATTGGTGAAATATTTCAATCACTACTATTGGGCATCTGACTTAACTGCCCAGTCAGAGGGCTCCTAGCAACAGGGGAACGAAACCACCCCCGGTGGGGTCATCTACATGTCCTCAGGTTCCTGCGGCTCTATTAACCCTTCAGTGACCCCGGTTAATAGAGCCGCAGAATGGAAAGCCGCAATGAGCAGCATATGCGTCCAAGGTCAGGAATGAACTTGTTTTCATGACGCATATGCTGCGTTACGGGTCGGGTCGGGAACCTCTGCAGTGGATCTGGTCTTCAGCCTCTTGATAATCAAGGCTTTGGTCGCAGGGTGGATTTTTGGCATGTTGTCAGAGCTCAAGTTCCAGTTCAAGTGAAGGTCTGGAGTGCTGGGTTTCTTTTTAGACACACCCACTAATTAACCGATCATTTACTGAGCACAGGTGAGGATGTAAACTTGGATTGGGTGCATTATATGACCAGACGACAATACTTTTGTCTTGCTAAAGCCTGACCATTCTGTGTTCATTAAATGATCAATATTTCAGCATTGATGGCAATTTATTTTCTTAACCTAAACCACATTTGGGAGGGATTCAGCTTTCAAAAGAGTAATTTATACAACCAATGGATGAATTTAATGTCAGGTTATAAGCTTTTATTTACATTACATGGATAAGCGACATACACTCCCTGACAGATATTAAGCTAGCCCAAAATAAACAGCAACTATAAAAAAGTTTATGTTGCCACATCTGAATTCTTCAAAAGTGATTAGAGACCCTTTTTCCAGTGCTGAAGTATTGCATGCATAAGCTGCTATTGCGTCAGTCTGGCGGACGCTTTCTCAATGCTGTAAACAGCGAGAGGTGTCAATTTGAGGCACCAAAGTTCATGAATATCATGGACTACTGAGCTCGCACACGTAATGGAGAGTACTCCCAAGTTCCCAACCCTTCTCACGATGCAGTAGATAACCAAGGATTTCATGAGAACTGCTGCCAAAAACATTTTACGCTACAAGGCATTTCTGGGGAGCTAACAGATCCTTTAGCATATGCATGCTCATGAAGTAGATAATATTAATATTATACCTTGCCAATCATCATGTTACAAAATGCTGCCAATTCTTAAAAAAGAGAATTTTGTTTACTTACCGTAAATTCTTTTTCTTCTAGCTCCTAATTGGGAGACCCAGACATTGGGTGTATAGCTTCCGCCTCCGGAGGACACACAAAGTATTACACTGAAAAGTGTAACTCCTCCCCTACTGCCTATACACCCCCTCTAGGAGAAATCCCATCAGTTCGGTGCACAAGCAGGAAGGAGGATAAAACCCACACCAAGACCAAAGGGTCCGGCTAAAAATTGTCGGCCAACAGGGCCGATAGAGTGACATGTACAACACCAGTCACTTAAATAAAAGAACAATGCCCAAAAGGCCAACAGGGTGGGTGCTGGGTCTCCCAATTAGGAGCTAGAAGAAAAAGAATTTACGGCAAGTTAACAAAAATTCTCTTTTTCGCTCCATTGGGAGACCCAGACATTGGGATGTCCAAAAGCTATCCCTGGGTGGGAAAAGACCCAAGCGTGACAGTAACTTCAAATGTGAGCGACCGCCGCCTGAAGGATCCGTCTGCCCACATTAGCGTCTGCCGAAGCATACGCATGAATCTGATGTTTTGTAAAGGTGTGTAGACTGGACCATGTGGCCGCCTGACACACCTGTTGTGCCGTGGCCTGATGACGCAAGGCCCACGAGGCACCCACAGCTCTTATGGAATGTGCCTTAATCCCTGCAGGTAAAGGCGTACCAGAGAGAAGGTAGGCTTCCTGAATAGGAGCATTGATCCACCGAGCCAAGGAAGACTTGGAGGCCTGCGTTCCTTTTTTCTCGCCTGTCGTGAGAACGAACAAGGCATCCGTGCGGCGAAAAGAAGCCGTGCGGGAGACATAAATCCTGACAGCCCTGACCAGGTCCAAAGTATGCAGAGACTTCTCATACTGATGAACGGGATTAGGACAGAGACGGCAGGACAAATGTCTTGATTCAGGTGAAACGGAGACAGCACCTTAGGTAAGAACTCCGCCACAGGCCGGAGCACCACTTTATCCTGGTGAATCACCAGGAAAGGAGACTTGCAAGACAGGGCTGCCAGCTCTGAAACTCTTCACAAAGAAGTAATGGCCACAAGAAAAGCAACTTTCTGCGAAAGTCTAGAGAGGGACACCTCTCTCAGAGGTTCGAAAGGCGGCTTTTGTAAGGCCGCAAGAACCATATTAAGGTCCCAGGGTTCCAAAGGACGTCTGTAGGGGGGGAACGATGTGATTTGCCCCTTGCACAAACGTCTTCACCTAAGGAAGGTTAGCCAGACGCTTGTTGAACAGCACAGACAGTGTGGAGATCTGACCTTTGAGGGAACGAGAGCCAAACCCTTAGTCAATCCAGATTGTAGGAAGACAAGAAGGGTTGGAAGAGAGAAAGGCCAAGGAGTCTTTCCGTTGAGACGACACCAAGAAAAGAAGATTTTCCAAACTCTGCGGTAAACTTTGCCGATGCAGGTTTCCTGGCTTGTCTTATGGTTGCGGCGACTTCAGAAGAAAAGCCGCAAGATGTTAGCAACCAGTCTTCAAGTGCCACAAATTCAGGCTGAGGGCCGCGGAATTGTGGTGGAAGAACTGGCCCTTGAGACAGAAGTCTGGTCGGAGTGGGAGCCTCCACGGATCCCCCGTCGAGAGCTGTAACAGGTCCGGACACCAGGCCCTCCTGGGCCAGTCTGGGGCGATGAGCAGGGCTTGTCGACATTCCGTCCTGAGTTTCCGTAGAACCTGGGTAGTAGAGGGAATGGAGGAAACACGTAGGGAAGGCGAAACCTGGAACAGTCCTGGACCAGAGCGTCCGCCCCCACAACCATGCTGTCTCGAGAACGAGACATGAAAACCGGAACCTTGTGGTTCAACCGGGAGGCCATCAGGTCCACGTCTGGTGTTCCCCATCTGTCGCAGATGTGCAGAAAGACATCTGGGTGGCGAGCCCATTCTCCTGCGTCCATACCTTGCCGACTTAGGTAGTCGGTCTCCCAATTGTCCACTCCGGGAATATGCACTGCCGAGATGGACGAGTCGTTGTCCTCGACCCACTGTGGATACGTTGGACCTCCGCGAAGGCTTGAGAACTGCGAGTGCCTCCCTGGTGATTGATGTAAGCGACAGCGTTGCGTTGTCGATTATCCGAATCTGATTCCCCGCCAGGAATCTCTGAAAAGCCAGAAGAGCCAATACATGGCCCGAATCTCCAGAACATTGATATGAAGGGAGGATTCCTTGTCCGTCCAGTTGTCCTGCGCCCGGTGGTGAAGAAAGACGGCACCCCAGCCTAGGAGACTGGCGTCCGTGGTCACTACCAACCAACCAAGAGGGGGGCAGAAAGCATCTGCCTCAAGAAAGGGAGGTGGGAGGCAGCCACCAATGTAGAGATTCCTTCGTGGACGCCAACAGAGGGATGTGCTGGTCAAGAGAGGATGACTTCTTGTTCCCTCCACGCAGGATCTGCAATTGCAGCGGACGTAGGTGGAATTGCGCAAATGGTACTGCTTCTATGGTCGCCACCATCTTTCCCAGAACGTGCATCAGACGCCTGATGGATACAGAGTCTGATTGCATGAGAGACTGGACTTCCTCCTGAATCGACATCTGCTTGTCGACAGGCAGGACGATCAGAGCCAGGGCAGTATGAAACTCCATGCCCAGATAAGTTATTGACTGAGCGGGAAGGAGAACAGACTTGGGTACGTTGATCAACCACCCGAAGTGCTGCAGAGTGTCTAGAGTTACTGAGAGACTCAGCTGACACTGCTCCCAGAGGGGGCTCTGACCAAAAGGTCGTCCAAGTACGGAGTCACTGCATGGCCCTGGGAATGCAGAACAGCTACCATTGCTGCCATCACTTTGGTGAAGACCCTTGGTGCAGAGGTAAGGCCGAAGGGAAGAGCCACGAACTGAGAGTGCTCCTCCCCCACTGCGAACCTCAGCCAGCGTTGATGTGCAGGAGCGATGGGGACGTGTAAATAGGCATCCTTGACATCCACCGAGGCTAGGAAGTCCCCCTGAGATAGAGACGCTATCACAGATCTCAGGGACTCCATGTGGAATGACCTGACCTTCACGTGCCGGTTGAGAAGCTTGAGGTCCAAAACCGGTCTCACCGAACCGTCCTTCTTGGGAACCGTGAAGAGATTCGAGTAGAACCCCTGGAAGCGTTCCCCGGAGGGAACCTGGGTTACCACCCTGTCCTGTCTCAAGGCATCCAGCGCCTGACGAAAAGCCGAGGCCCTTGCCGGCGGGGCGAAGAGAGACAGAAACGAGCCGTAGGACGCGAGGTCAGCTCTATTCTGTAGCCGTGGGAGATGACATCTACTACCCATCGGTCTTGGATACGACTGCTCCAGACGTCTCCAAAATGGGAGAGCCTGCCACCAACCGAGGAAGCTGCTGGGAGAGTCATGAAGAGGCAGCCTTGGCGGCTGCGGCGCCGGCTGGCTTCTTTTGCTGATTCTTGGACCTCCACGTCCGGCCTGACTTCTGATCCTTGTCTGTACGGAGGAGGAGGAGGACATTTATGAGGAGGACGAAAGGCCCGAAACTTGGCGTGCATCTGACGCTGACCAGACTTCTGCACCTTAGATTGAGGCAAAGAAGTTGACTTTCCACCTGTGGATTCCTTGATGAGGTCGTCCAATTGTTCACCAAAAAGCCTGTTCCCCGCGAACGGGAGTCCTTGGAGAAACTTCTTGGAAGTGGCATCAGCCTTTCAGTCTCGCAGCCACAACATCCTGCGGGCTGCGAGCGAGTTAGCCGAAGCCACTGCAGTACGGCTGGCGGATTCCATGATCGCCGATCTAGCGTAGTCAGTAAATGCAGAGGCCTGAGACGTGAGGGTAGTCACCTCGGGAATATCTGAGCTACAACATTTAGTTCTGCCAAGCAGGCAGAAACTGCCTGCAGGGCCCAAACTGCAGCGAAAGCCGAAGCAAAGGAAGGCTCCTGTAGCTTCATAGATTGAACTTCTGCAGAAGTTCAATCTGTCGGTCAGTGGGATCCTTTTAAAGAGGAGCCATCTACAACCGACATGACAGTATTGGCAGACAATCTGGAGACTGGGGGGTCCACCTTAGGAGAAACCGATCAACTCTTTACAACATCAGGAGGAAAAGGATACAGAGTATCCTTCTGTTTCCTGGAAAAGCGTTTATCAGGGCAAGCCCTGGGAGTCTATACAGTTGATCGAAAGTTTGAATGATCAAAGAATGAACCCGAGGCCTGGATGGAGGAAGGAACTGATACAGTTCCTCTGAGAGCGAAGTCTCCACTGTGGGAGGGGGAGCAGTTAGATCCAGTACAGTATTAATGGGGGACACCAAGTCATCCACCAAGGAATCTTCTTCTGAGTCTCGTCCGAAGGCCTCACGGAATCCTGTCTATCTTCCCCATCAATCTGAGAGCCCTCAGCATGAGACTCCGTGTGATGAGAGGAAGCAGGAGAGAGAGCTCTACGTGGCCGTTTAGGAGGCCTAGGAGAGGGAGCTATGTCTGAGACCCCTGTATTGTCTCCAGAGTCCAAACCCCCAGAAGGGGACGACTCGCTGTAGCGCCTGCGGCGTGAGGCAGAGGGACCGCGGGCACTTTCCCGGTGACTAGCCTGTAAAGACTCCTGCAGGACTCTGGTTAGAGTGGACTGGGCAAAAGAGTCCGAAAAGGACCTAGTGAAAGCTACCGTCCAAGGAGGAGGCACTGCCTGGTCCCCCGGGCTAGGAGAAGGCTCTGTAATAGCAGAGCTAGGGGGAGCCCCGTGTGCCACCTCAGTCTCATGTGAAGTGCAAGCAGAGCAATGAGGGAATACAGACCCAGCAGGCAGCGCGATCTTGCAAGCAGTGCAAGATGAATAGAATGTCTGCACCTTAGGGGCTTTGCTCCTGGTGGAAGACATGTCGCCCCTAGTAGTAATCCTCCAAAAAGGATACACTAGAGGGAGGAATAGGGGTAGGAAGGCACCACCAGGAAACCTGTGGTGACTTACCAGCCTGATAAGGAGATTATGTGTGCCCTCCGGATGCCGCGCTCCTTCCTAACAGCGCAGAGTGCAGGGAGAGATGCTGAGAGAAGTCTCAGTCCCATACACAAGATGGCCGCCGGAGCGAGTGAGGGGGCGTGGCCTAGTGGGCAGGAATCCGGAGGGCAACTCCCCTCCCTAGCTGAGCTAGGATGCGGCCATAGGGATGGGAGCGGCCGAGCTCTAAGACCGCCCCCCAAGGCGGCCGGGCATCCAGGCAAAATAGAAGGCCGCAATGAAGCCGGGGCCTAGATTTACATGGCCGGCCGGCGCTCGGGAGCGCCGAGCGCGGTACCTCCCGGAGACATCGCAATATCCGGGCGCTGCAGGGACAGGACGCCAGGGTCCAGGGGAGCCTCCAGCGACCAACGCAGGTGCATAGACCGGGCTTCAGTCGGCAGCATAAACCCCCAGAGTACCTTGTATAGGTGCAAGGCCGATCCCTGGGGTCCACAACTCCAGCCTACAGAGTCCAAAGGGGCTGTGGATGGAGTCAGAGCTCCAGATGTCCTGGGAGCCCGTAACTTCTCCAGAGCCCCGAGGGGATGGAGAAGGAAAGCAGCATGAGGGCTCCAGCCCGTTGTACCCCAAGGGTACCTCAACCGCCTCTGCCCAAGGGTGAGTAAGGAGACATGCTGGGGATCCTATGGATCCTCTTTGCTTCCGTCCGACACTCTCCAGGGAGAGTGAGTAAGACTAAGTGAGAGTGCATGAGTGCAGAGTGCGCCTCCTTCAACACAAAGCTAAGAACGGATGGGATTTCTCCTAGAGGGGGTGTATAGGCATAGGGAGGAGTTACACTTCTTGTTTTAAGTGTAATACTTTGTGTTTTCCTCCGGAGGCGGAAGCTATACACCCAATGTCTGGGTCTCCCAATGGAGCGAAAAAGAAAAAGTGTTATCTGGCACAGAGTGGTGCCATGTCTACAGAAATCTTTCAGGTATGGGTTAGAAAGGCAGCCATCAGACAACTGTCCTGACCCAGCAGACAGCTAGACACAATGCCATCAACTTTGCTCATCCCCAGATGCAAAAGTGAGCAGGACCAGTGATAACCCCGTCTATTAACATATGGAGCAAACAAAAGGAAGATAAAGAAAAACAAAAACAGAAGAGAAAAGGGATAGCCACCTGCACAGTTGTCATCTCCATCTTCCAGCTTTCTTTTTTTAAGAGATGGCTGAAAAGGAAAATTATTTTGGTGAGTTCTGTTAATGATTTAGATATGAAGATGACATTTTAACCCAAGTTATAATTTTAGAGATTAGAGTTTTAATTATTGTATCTGAAAGTGTTATTCTCCCTAAAAATAGAGATATTCCCTACATAGAGGATAATGTGCTGTTCACTGTGAGTCCAAAATGCTGGAACCCGCAATGATTCCAAGAATGGGGCTCTAGAACCCCAACAAGTGTACAGCCCCATGGTGAATGGAGCAGTGGTGTGTATGGTTGCCCATGGTACATTCATTGGCTATGGAAATAGCAGAGTGCGGTACTCAGCAGTGAGCAGAGGCAGACTATGCACACCTCTGCTCCATTCAGGAGGGGCTGCAGAGGCCCTGTGCTCAAGGGTTCCAGGACTAGATGTCATGTTTCCAATAGTCAGCACACAGATGAAATCTTACGGTCTTTTTGCAAAACAAAGAAGCAGCAGTATGGGGGACAGTGCACAAAATCACTGAATTGTGTATCCACAGGAATAACAAAATGCTTTATAGAGAGAAGCAACCTCTCTGCCCTTTTCATTCTATTCCAGTCCTCAGATACCTGGTGGGGTGTGCGGCGGGGGCGAGATACAACAAGAGTGTTTCTAACTAGTAACTTACAGCATCAATGCCATCATGACTGTTTGACAGAAGAATTGGTTCTGGAACTGGCAGATTCATTTCAGAGTGGATTTTTGATAGATCTTGAACATTTAGCATAGGCTCCTGAAAGAAAAAGGCAGAACATAACAATGGAACAGAACCAAGCCTCCATATCTAGTGCATAACTAATCATGTCAACTCCATAATCACTAGGCCTCTGAAAGCCTTTATAGCTGGCATTTTTTTGTTTTCCGAAGCTATACCTTTATTGTTTTCATGGACGTAGATGTATAAGGCTTTGTTTTACGCTGGATTGGTGCAGTTTTGGGATACACATAAATTAGAATGCATTTACCTACATTTTTTGGGTGATGCAACTATAGAAAACAACGAAATTCTTGGGTTGCTGACAAAAACCTTTTTTTTTTTTTACACAGTGAAAGGGCAGTTTTAGCACAGAGAGGGATAGTTAAGAGTTAGGGCTGGGCGATTTTGGAAAAAATCAAAATCTCGATTTTATTTAAACCTATGGACGATTTTCGATTTAAATCTCGATTTTTTTTCTATTTTTTTTTTTGCTTTTCTTTGATGAATAAAGAGGGGGCCCCCGTGACAGAGGAGAGGAGGGTAACTGAGGGAAGCGTCCTGCTTCCCTTGGGTGTTCCCGCCTCTCCTCTTGTCTGCAGCCCAGGCTCTAACCCTAGCCCTAACCCTAGCCCTAACCCTAACACTAGCCCTAACCCCAACCATAGCCCTAACCATAGCCCTAACCATAGCCCTAACCATAGCCCTAACCATAGCACTAACCATAGCACTAACCCTAGCCCTAACCATAGCCCTAACCACAGCCCTAACCATAGCCCTAACCACAGCCCTAACCATAGCCCTAACCCTAGCCCTAACCCTAGCCCTAACCCTAGCCCTAACCCTAACACTAGCCCTAACCCCAGCCCAGTGGCGTAGCTAGCCTGCTCTGGGCCCGGGGGCGAAATCTTCACCCAGGGCCCCCATGTGAAGAGCAGGGGGGGGGGGGGGGGTAGGAAGGGGTGCTGTGAGAGAATTCTCGTGCCACCCCAAGTGGCGTAGCAAGTGTTTGTGGCGCCCTGGGCGATGGAAAAATTTGCCGCAGCTGCCGCCCCTAAGAATTGGGCCAAATGGCCACTCTCCTCCTGAACTCTCCATCCTTCTGCACTCCCCCCCATCCTCCATCTTCCTGCACTCCCCATCCTCCTGCACCCTCCATCCTCCTGCACCCTCCATCCTCCTGCACCCTCCATCCTCCTGCACCCTCCATCCTCCTGCACCCTCCATCCTCCTGCACCCTCCATCCTCCTGCACCCTCCATCCTCCTGCACCCTCCATCCACCTGCACCCTCCATCCACCTGCACTCACCATCCACCTGCGCGCTCCATCCTTCTGTGTGCTCCATCCTCCTGCGCTCTTGATCCTCTTGCGCTCTCTGTCCTCCTGCCATCCTTCTGTGTGCTCCATCCTCCTGCACGCTGCATCCTTCTGCGCTCTCCATCCTCCTGCACTCCCCATCCACCATCCTGCAGCACCCTCCATCCTCCTGCACGCTCCATCCACCTGCGCTCTCCATCCTCTCTTGCATTCCCTGTCCTCCGTCCTCCTGCACTCCCCATCCTCCTGCAGTCCCCATCCTCCTTCGCTCTCCATCCTCCGTCCTCCTGCGCTCTCCATCCTCCGTCCCCCTGCGCTCTCCATCCTCCGTCCCCCTGCAGATCCCATCCTCCGTCCCCCTGCAGATCCCATCCTCCGTCCCCCTGCAGATCCCATCCTCCGTCCCCCTGCAGATCCCATCCTCCGTCCCCCTGCAGATCCCATCCTCCGTCCCCCTGCAGATCCCATCCTCCGTCCCCCTGCAGATCCCATCCTCCGTCCCCCTGCAGATCCCATCCTCCGTCCCCCTGCAGATCCCATCCTCCGTCCCCCTGCAGATCCCATCCTCCGTCCCCCTGCAGATTCCATCCTGTCCCCCTGCAGATCCCATCCTCCAGCCTCCCTGTATCCTTCATCACCCTTGCACAGCCTGACACCCTCAGCACCCCTCTCTCACACACCTCTTGTTAAAGGTGCAGGGGGGCTGTTGCAGACTCACCTCCTCCCTCCTCTCCGGCCGGCTGGCAGCACGGGGCACGGGGGGCACTAATCGCTCCCCCCGGAACTCGGCCGCGGCTGGTGTAGCAGGGGCGGGGGGGCACTAATCGCTCCCCCCCCTGGAACTCGGCCGCGGCTGGTGTAGCAGGGGCGGGGGGGGCACTAATCGCTCCCCCCGGAACTCGGCCGCGGCTGGTGTAGCAGGGGCGGGGGGGCACTAATAGCTCCCCCTCCGGAACTCGGCCGCGGCTGGTGTAGCAGGGGCTGGGCTCTGACAGCACCCCCTCCCCTCGGCCTCACAGTGAGCAGCGGCAGTGGCCGCGGTTATACCGCTAGGAAGCCACTACTAGCCGCCCGCATCTCCTAAACAGCGCTCCGGCGGCCATTTTAAATCGAATTACACGATTGTTGGCAAAACCACAATCGTGGCCACAGCAGGGGGCGAATTAATTCGATTAATCGCCCAGCCCTAGTTAGAGTACTAATAGGAAGATGCAGGGAGAGGTAGCGATAGCCTGGGGGGCTTTAGGTAGGTGACAGGTTTCCTTTAATCTTCAATGTTTCCATGATAACTGATGCATGTAAACACAGGAGCTTCAGTTAGTTACCAGAGCAAAAACGTCTTCTGTGTCACATTATAGCAGAACTGATCTGGTTCTTTTAGTACCCAGCATCTGGAGATCATTTGATGTTTCTGCACACACTGCTAAGCACTATATAGCCAGTGAAATAGAAGGTAGAAGCAGTAATAAACCCTTTCCGTCTCATCTTCGGGGCCCTAAGCTGAATCCGACTGCCAATAACTGGACGTGCTCCTGCTACAACGCAGGTGCTTTCTTGAGGCGCTGCGAATTCACAGATATGTGGTGCTAAAGCCAAGAACCAAGCGCTCTCACCATAGCTGTTATCAGGATAAAGATTTTGGCACAAATGACATTGTAGCCGTCTTCACAAGTATACATTTTCTCAGAATACTTGTGGCCCAATTCATCAAGATCGACATTACACATGCCAGTTTGACTGATTGGCATGGAGAAGAAATATGCTCCAAATTAATTCAGAGGTGCACACACCTGGGGCAGCTTAACACTGGTGTGCGCCTCCGTGTGCCACTCCGGAAATATTACTCCAATTAAGGACTGGAGCACATTGCTATTTCAAGTCATGTCACTGAAATCCCACCCATTCCCCAACCACTTTGGCAGATCTTGCCAAGACTGGTGTGAAAACACCAAAAGTTGCAACATTTTAAGCAGCTTCAAATTGTGTAGGAGTTGGGTGACTATTCAAAATGTATTACGCCAGAAATCTAGCGAAAACACTTTGTATGGACAAAGTAAAGCTCAATTCATCACAGTCATTTCTGGAGTGAAAACAATCAAAAAAATGTCATCACAGGAGTTTTCTGGTGGGATACATTACCTTAAGAAAAGCATCCAGTTCCAGCAATTTCTTTGGGAAAAAACTTGCTACCAGATCTTCAGCCTTAGGAAAAAGTAGTAATTATCATACAATTATCAAAATCATATGCCCTGTTTATTAATAAAGCATCACAGATCCCATAACTAGAGAGATATAAGAAATATATATTATAATAATTGAACTAAGTATTAGCTGTTTTATGAAAATGATTACTATAATCCACATAATCTATTGTAGGTCTTTTAGCAACAAGGTAACTATTGATACAAATTCATAGAAATGTCTGTAAAGTGCCATGGAATATGATGGTGCTATACAAGAGTCAAATAAAATACAAAAGTATAAATATATCTTACCTCAGTTGTTATTCTCTCTCGGAAACAATCGACCTGCGGTCAACACAAAATAAAAAGGTGAATAAATGACAAATCCTCTCAACCCACACATTTCCTGTACAGAAAGGAGTCTATCCCAGACATTAGTAGTTTGTTTCTAAATGTGAACGAGGGCCCCGGTCGTTAGACGAGCACTTTTTGTGCAGATCACATGACAGATTTTCAGCCAAAATTGCCAATGCATTTTCCAAGTATACAGAACGACTGTTGTATGATTAATATGTGCTTAAAACATTAATTTACCGTAGTATATACAATGCCATGAAAGCATGTGAAAGATATTCTGGTAGATTCCAGCTTCACAGCGAGAGTCTGTATGGAAGTGACCTGCACAAAACTAGCATTCTGAGAAGTTATTCAAGGATTTACCTGAAGTTGATTAATATGTCTTTTATAAGTAAGAACGACTAACAGGCCAACACGGCATAACTCATACCTTACACTGGAGCTTAATTAGCAGCCATACACCTCAACGCACATAGCAGAAAGAGCTGTCGTAAAACTAATGATCATTGCCATAATGCTCCCGCCCAGGTTACATCTAGCTGATGGATGGAGCAGTCGGGTCCGCACCAATCAGACTGATTACCATCAAGATCTCATTAGTAAACAAGCCCGTTGGCTAAAGTTTTTATAATATAGTAAATATACAGTGCTGTATCATTGATACAGTCATGTCCCTGCACAGACCATTCTTGTACTTGTGACGTGCTGAAATGGACTCAGTATAGCAACTGAGGGAGGGGAATGATGGTCGGTGGCCTTACCTGCACCATAAACAGAGGTTTACCTACTACTCAACATTATATGAGCAATAAAAGGACAACAGATTACTCATTGTAATTTGTATCCATTTTGTAGCCATGTCTTATGCCACTAGTGCAGGGCAACTTAGGACCCGGATAGTCGGTGAACCCCAATATTATTTAAGTGCTTATTCACATGGACTACAAAACAAATAGAAATCAAATACCATTAAAAGAAAAATAAGTGAAGAAGGCTTCTGTGTCTGTGAGCCGTCTTCTGCACTTTCGTAGACCGATGGCTATGATGTGGGATCTTGTATAGCATGTTATCACACCCAAAGGAGCAAAATAACATGCTAAATGGGCTGACTAGTCTGGAGAAACTAACATCCCCTTGACTAGTCAATTGCTTCATTCGCATATCATAAACAAACTTTAGAAGTACTTTTTCTAAAGATTTGCTTATGTGTCTTATGTAATAAAAATGTACTGTTAGGCAGGGAATTAGCATTACGTAGACAACTGCTGGTGGCTCCGGGGGCACAAAAGATCTGTCAGGTTCCTTTTAACTGTTAATAGCAAGACCTACACTGTAAAAAGGAATTACCGTATATACTCGCGTATAAGCCGAGTTTTTCAGCCCAAAATTTGGGCTGAAAAGTCCCCCTCGGCTTATACGCGAGTATATAAAAAAATAAAAAAATACCGCAGCAGCCCCGGAGGTATACAGGCCCCCCATCAAGTTCCAGGGCCCCCCCTACCTTGCGCGCCAGCCTGTAAAGGAAAATCATACTTGCCAGTGTCCAGTCGCGTCGTCCGCAGCTGCCGACACGCGATCCCGGGCTCCATTCAGCGTCTTCCGCATTTCCTGTAGTCGCGGGGCAATGACGTCATTGCCCGCGACCACAGGAAGTCAGAAGCCGGAAGACGCTGAATGGAGCCCGGGATCGCGTGTCGGCAGCTGCGGACGGCGCGACTGGACACTGGCAAGTATGATTTTCCTTTACAGGCTGGCGCGCAAGGGGGGGGTGGGCCCTGGAACTTGATGGGGGGCCTGTATACAGCCCTGGGGCTGCGGCTGTATACAGCCCTGGGGCTGCGGCTGTATACAGCCCTGGGGCTGCGGCTGTATACAGCCCTGGGGCTGCGGCTGCTGTATATACCTCTGGGCCTGCATATACCTCTGGGCCTGCATATACCTCTGGGCCTGCATATACCTCTGGGCCTGCATATACCTCTGGGCCTGCATATACCTCTGGGCCTGCATATACCTCTGGGCCTGCATATACCTCTGGGCCTGCATATACCTCTGGGCCTGCATATACCTCTGGGCCTGCATATACCTCTGGGCCTGCATATACCACTGGGGCTGCTGCTGTATACTACCACTGGGGCTGCTGCTGTATACTACCACTGGGGCTGCTGCTGTATACTACCACTGGGGAGGCTGCTGTATACCTCACTGCTAGGGGTTGTATACCTGTGCTGGAGTCCACCCTCGGCTTATACGCGAGTCAATAAGTTTTCCCAGTTTTTGGGGGCAAAAGTAGGGGGGGGTCGGCTTATACACGGGTCAGCTTATACACGAGTATATACGGTAGTCAAAAAAATACTTTAAAAGCAGGGCTGGGCAAAGTGTGGCCCACAAACCAAAACAGCCGGAGGACTCAAAAAAGTGGACCACTGGCCGCACCCCTCGCCGCCCAGTCAACGCTGCTGCCCGCCTCCCTAGGTCACCGCTATCTGTATCTTTGAGTCTGAATGTGGGGTCATACAGTATACAGGAAGCTCATAGTGTATGGTGCCATGTGTGCGCTCATACAGCATATAGGGTGAGGTCAGCATACTTAAACATGCTCAATATTAAATACAATTAATATAAAGTAATTATGGTATAATTTCAGCCTATTTGTTTGGCCCTCCACATCAGTCATGGTCTCATGTGGCCCTTCTGGAAAATTAAATTGCCCACTACAGCATTAAAGTAAAGCTGTCAGCTGAATTATGCTGCACAGACCAAGCACTAGGTGTTAGAGCGGAGTCAGACACAGAGAGAAGGGTCCTCTGGGAGGAAGAGACCTGTCAATCAAGGCAAGTCAGGTGGGGAGAAGCTGGAGAGAGACACCCAGTGGATCTGGCTCCTTGTGCCCACATCATTCATCAAGCTGCACTACTGTTCAAAGATTTGGGGGTCATTTAGAAATTTCCTTATTTTTGAAAGAAAGGCACTTTTTTTTTTTTTTTGTCAATGAAGCTAGTGAATCAGAAGTACACGCTATACATTGTTAATGTGGTAAATGACTATTCTAGCTGCAAAAGTCTGGTTTTTAATGCAATATCTACATAAGTATAAGAGGCCCATTTCCAACAACCACCACTCCAGTGTTTTAATGGTACATAGTGTTTGCTAACTGTTTAAGAAGGCTAAGGCTACTTTCACATACCGATTTTGAGGGAGCCGATGCTGTCCGATATAAATCGGACAGCATCGGCTCCCTTCTGATGCCTGGAATCGGGTGCCAAATAGGCACCCGATTCCGGCATAAAATCGGTGCCTCCAGGGTGAAAAAAAAAAAAAAAAAAAAAAAAAAAAAAAAAAAAAAAAAAAAAAAAAGTTTATTCTCACCTCTCCACGAGCCCCCGCCGTCTCCCGCCATCTTCTTGGAGGCTCCCGGTGGCTTCCGCAGGCTGCCGGTGTCAGCAGAGCGCTTCCTCTGCTGTTCAGGACCTGCGGTGACGTCAGTCACGTGACCGCGGGTTCACCATGGTAACCCGCGGTCACATGACTGTGACATCACCGCAGGTCCTATAAGGCAGAGGAAGCGCTCTGCCGACACCGGCAGCCTGCGGGAGCCACCGGGAGCCTCCAAGAAGATGGCGGGAGACGGCGGGGGCTCGTGGAGAGGTGAGAATAACATTTTTCTTTTTTTTAACACTTGTGCTCCTAGTTAGGAGCAGTTTTACTGTACTGAGCATGCTCAGTACAGTAAAACGGGGTCCGAGGAGACATCCGATGTTTCCTCGGACCCTTCTCCATAGGGCCCCATGTTATAGGGATCGGACCTAATCGGATGTGCACTAAATGCCATCCGATTTGGTCCGATCTGAATCTGTCAGATTTTATTTTCGGTGCTAAAATCGGAGCATGCTCCGATTTTAGCACCGATAATAAAATCGGACAGAATCGGATCGGACCAAATCGGATGGCATTTAGTGCACATCCGATTCGGTCCGATGCCCATAGGGATGCATGGAGGCCCAATTCGGATCCGATGCTGTCCGATTTTGATCGGACAGCATCGGAAATCCGAAAATCGTAATGTGAAAGCACCCTAATGGATGTTTAGAAAACCCTTGTACAGGTATGTTAGCACAGCTGAAAACGGTTTGGCTGATTAGAGAAGCTATAAAATGGACCCTTCTTTAAGCTAGTAGAGAATCTGGAGCATTACATTTGTTTGTTCTATGAAACTCTCAAAATGGCCAGAAAAAAAGAACTTTCATGTGAAACTCGGCAGTCTATTCTTGTTCTTAGAAATGAAGGCGGCGGGAGTGTCTTGGGCATGGAGCTGTGCCCTGTGAGCTCTGGTCCCTGAAGCCCCTACAGCACATAATCAGCCACCATCTGCTCCACTCACCCTCCAGATGAAGAAGGGGAAGCCTGCCCTGCGCTCCCAGATATCCAGGGAGCTGACTGCGGGCCCTGACGGCTCAGGAATCACCAGGTCCCTGTCGGCCTCTGAAGGAGCAGGAAAGAGAGCACAGCACCCTGTAATGGCAGGCAAGGATGGTGCCTCCTCCACACCACAGCCTCAGGGTAAGCGATCATCGCTGAGCACCCTGGGCACTCAGAGGAGCAGTACTGCCTCAGTGATAGCAGCAGAGGGTCAGTAGACGGCTGCAGCACCACGAGCTGGAGGTTTTCCCCGGGGGAAGGCAGGACGTAGAGGTGCACAAGGAACAGGAGAGGTTGGTGACAAACTCCATCCCCCCATGCCTGGGAGCACATCGCAGCAGGCTGACACACTAAGTGGCCTTAACCCCCTCACACCTGGAAGCATATCTCCACAGGCTGGAACACTGCGAGGCCCTTCTCCTACACTTCACCCTTATCAAACCTATGACTCTGAGCTGTTTATACCATCAGCAGCAGGGGGATGTGAGGAGGGAACCTCTGCTAGCAGGCAGCCCCAGGGCACTACACCTCTCATCAGTGTGGCTACTGGACTTTGCTTACAGACTCACACTGGTCCGGAGGCTCCTGCTGACCCTATGTTCATGCCTATAAATGCCCTTGATCTGAGAGCCCAATTAAGTGCCATCCCTACCAAGGCTGACATGGACGGTTACATAACAAAGATTGGAGGCAGTGTGCAGAGGTGAGATGGGGTCCCTTAAAGAGGATGTGTCTCAGCTTAACACTACGGTTACTGCACTAGAGGCCAAGGTAGAGAAGCTCTCCTCACAATTAAACACCCACCAACAGCTTCTTGACCTGCACTCTGAGAACTTTGATGTGATCCTTGATACGCTAGAGGACACCGAGAACAGAAACCGGAGGAATAATATCAGGGTCCGTGGGATTCCAGAGTCCGTGGCCCCGCGTGACCTCTCCTCGGCCCTCCATGGCATCTTCAACTCCCTTCTAGAGAGGTCACCCACCCAACACATCGAAATCGATAGAGCCCACCGCTCGTCAGGACCAAGAAACCCTGATACGGATAAGCCGAGGGACGTCATCTGTAGGATTCACTATTTCCAAATCAAAGATGACATCATGCGCAGGGCGAGAGACCACGATGCTATTGATTTTAACGGATCTGACATTCTTCTCCTGGCTGATCTCTCGTGCTTCACCCTGGCTAAACGGAGGGCCATACGCCGCCTCTTGGAAGTGCTGCGGGAAAATAAGATCCCCCTACAGTTGGGGCAATCCTTTCCAACTACAGGTCCGAACGGATAAAGGATTGACAGTTTTGAGATCCCCATCGGATTTACAGAACTTTACCACCACACTGGGCTTGCCCCACTCACGCTGGGAGACTGGCCTCGCCTTACTACATCTGATTTATGGGGTCTGCGTCAGAGTGGAAGACCCCCTACTGGATCTTTAAGAAAGAGGAGGAGGGGCTCCCGAAGTAGACGTGGCTCTGTTAACTCAGCTGACGACACTTGAGCGTCGAGTGTAGTCCTTTTGGTTAAATCAATTTTTATTAACAAATATTTGTATATGTACATATTTCTCATATTGCAACATACAACATTCAGTTTTGTATATCTCAAAAATGTGTCTCATTTTAATGAAAATCAGATATTTTGTATTTATCATAACTATAAGACTTGTGTTATTAGTATCAGGCTTATATACTTATACGGATTCCAATTAGGAATGTAGGAATAAATCAGTTACTTATAAAAACAGAAACATCTATAATTGGAGAATATGGAAAATTCAGAAACAGAAGAAGAAAGGGGGAAGTAATCAGTATTGAGTTTCAGGTAGAAAAGATAGGAAAGAGAAAGAGAGAGAAAGGAGTCGGATCAGGGTGGACACTTTTGTTTAAATTATCTGAATTGTTGGTCTACGAAGTGCCGACTTCACAGTGTCTAGATTTCTTGAATATTTAGGTATGTCAGGGGGTCCTGAAAATAGTCGCGTCTAGTCAATGGTGTTGCTTTTCATTCTAGCGGGCCCAGCTCCCCACCTGTTATTTGTTACGGGGGGTGTCCTCTGCCCGGCCCGCCTGCAGCCCCTCCGGATCCCCGCCCCGCCCCCCGCCCCCCTCATGACAGCCAGTCTCTTATATTCTCAGATTCTCTGAACATAATCCAGGGGGTCCAGAGGCGAAAGTGTCTATCCGCACTATTCATATCTGGAGAGCTTTGGCTAATGTTTTCCTCCATCCTGCACACATGATTTAATTCGGCTACTAATTCCGCTTTGGTTGGTCTCCCTGTGTTTCTCCACCTTCTGGCAATCAAAGTTCGTGCCGCAGATAAGAAATATCTAGTCATGTCACTTTTGTAATTCGAGATTGGGGTATCAATAAGATTTAGTAGGGCCATGGAAGGTGTAAGGACCAAGCGGGTCGTTGTGGATAGTTCCAATAGGTCAGACACCTCCTTCCAGAAAGGTTGAATCTGTGGGCAATCCCACCATATATGTAGATAGGAGCCACGAGCTATGTTACATCGCCAGCAGCGATCAGATAATGAAGGGAAGATTTGATGTAGTTCTGCCGGGCTTCTGTACCACCTTGCCATTACTCTGAAATTTCTTTCCTGGAATGCGGCCGCCTTAGCTGATTTGTGTGTGTACAATAGTATTTTATCCCAATCCAATGGAGAGAACTCCCTCCGGAGGTCCCCTTCCCACTTCGTTTTGTACTTAAGTGAATATTAATCTGGAGTCTCCAGAGCGCTTCGGAACAAAGCATACAATATTGAGATTGTGTGTGGGACTGGGCCTTCTTCTAAGCAAAGTCTCTCAAAGGCTGTGGGTTGTCTGGCGGCCACATTCCAACTTATGGATTTAATATAGCTACAAAGTCTGGCGTGGAGAAGCCATGCACCCGGAGGAATCGAGGAATCACAGTATAACTCTGCGAGGCTTTTTATACCGTTCGGGTTAGTGTAAGTCTGAATCATGGGATGTGTTCTTTTGTGTCTACCTAAAAATGTTTTCCTATCCGTTTCCAAACCTAAGGATGGGTTATTAAATATTGGAGTAAGAGGACCTGGGTTTGTGGTCATGTGTAGCGATGGGTTATGTTTTTTTAGAAATTGTTGTAGGTGGTTTGTAATGAATGAGAGGGGTCGAGGACCGCCCGTGCCAAAAAGCCACACTACCGACAGAGGACTAGCGTCACTAAGCTCTGTCTCCGAGTGTAGTCCTTTTGACCACTTCTTGTTTTTGTCATTTATAATACCTCTTCTGGTCACCGGGTTCCCAGGTGTGATCAGGTTGTGACATTGCCTTGACTCTTTACGAGCAGATAGGAACCATGTGTTCGGAGGTGACGGTGCCTATTTTAGACGCCATCCAGGGATCCTGTGTGGAGTCGCTTGGGGGGCTTGTTTTGCACGGTTCTCTTTGACTGTTCATACATTTTCGTAAGCTTTTTGTACATTGTGCTTTTCTCCTAGATTAATGATACTTTATAATAACTGACACTCCTCCTGCATCCAATTTTGACATATGTCAGTACCCCTCTTTGGGTTTGTTACGTACTGTGCCCATTTATATGTATATGCTTGGCCCATGAGCAGGTTGGTTGTGTTCCACAAATGTGTTAGCCCTGCTGGGGTTCCGGGCCTACTGAGGGGAGCAATATTACCCGCTGTAGGGGCTTGGCTAGTTGCTCTTTGTTCAATCACCTTCCCCACTAGGGTGTGGTCTTTGGCACTACTTTTCAGAGTTCTCTCTGATATTTCCTTACACCTAGAGGCCTAGTGGCCTCTTGGGGTGTTTAGCCTGTCTTCCGGCTGAACTGACTCTTACTCTCTCTTTTTCTCCTTTTCTTGGTGCTACATTCTTCTTTTCCTCTCTGGTCTTTTCTCTTCCCTTTTTCTGTTTTTTTTTTTTTTTTTCTTTTCTTTCTCCCTTTTCCTCCCTTGTTTATACCTCCCCGCGCTTCCCACTTTTCCCTGTACCTTGCTGACCCAGTACTGCTCTACGCCAGATCCTAAAAGTCTCATGGCAACCCTACAACTTTGCTCACTTAATGTCAGAGGATTTAATGTCCCTGAGAAACGCTCGAAAGTACTATATAGCATGCATAAAAAAACGGATCGATGTCCTCATGTTGCAAGAGACACATTTTCGATCAGACAGAATCCCTACACTTAACCATAGATACTACACGCAGTAGTTTCATGGTAGCAATTCCGACTCTAAATCTAAAGGAGTCAGCATTGCACTGCACAAGTCTTTGCGGGCACAGGTGGTCGCCTCTAAATCGGATCCGAATGGTCGATATGTGTTCTTGAAACTAAGAATTGTTCATGATACGTTCACCATAGCTAACATTTATCTGCCCAACCAGGATAAGGTCCGAGCATACAGAAAATACCTATGGGACCTCTCGGCCTTTGCTGAGGGCTATGTGATTGTGGGAGGGGACTTCAATATGGTGTTGGACCGCACTATTGACTCTTCCTCGGGCAGGTCGGCGGTGTCCTCCTCACAGCTGGAGAGACTGCGGAAGGCCTTGAGGGACTCGAGGTTAGTTGATGTCTGGAGACTACTACACCCCACTGCTCGCAATTATACCTTTTACTCACCAGGTACATAATTCTTATAGCAGATTAGACTATTTCCTGATTGGGTTAAGGGACAAAAGCCGATGACTAAAGTCTGATATTGACACGATGCTATGGTCAGACCATGCTCCGGTCTTGCTTTCCCTTCGGCTACTGAGCCTCTCTCCTAGAGAATGGACTTTGTCCCTAAACCCTGGTGTTCTCGAAGATATGACTTGTCAGGTGGCCGTTCGGACAGCAATCACGGACTTCCTAGATTTTCACAAGAATGATCTCACAGCTCTCCTGTATCAATGGGAGGCCTTGAAGGGGGTTATACGAGGAGTATTTATCCAACAGGGGGCCCGACTGTAAAAAGAAAGAACGGCTAATATTATGGGATTGTTGACCCGTGTCCAGACCTTAGAGTCGGAAGATAAACAGTCAAGAGATGTCAAGGTACTTGCTGACCTCTTACGGACACGTAGTGAGTTGAGCACTCTGTTGGATACGACGTTAGCAAGGCAGAGGGACCGCTTCCATAAGTATCTATATAAGTAGTCTGATAAACCCGGTAAAGCTCTGGCGAGGTTCTTACACCCCCGCGCTCCCACCACTTACATCCCTACCATGAGGTCTGCTACGGGTGATTTAGTCCATCTTCCTGCAGAGATTGTGGATTTATTCAGAGCATATTATGACTCTCTCTACAACTTGAGGGGTCCGTTGTCCGATATGTCCCCTACCGAGTTTCAGTCTCGAGTGGATGATTACATCCGTGACACGGAGCTCCTGCCTATGACAGAGATAGAATCTGAGGCCTTGGAGGACTCCCTCTCGGAACAGGAGATATCGGATACGATAAGATCCTTGGCCAACGGTAAAAGTCCGGGTCCAGATGGATTCTCTCTTCTTCTACAAATTATATGCGACTTCCCTAGCACCCCTTTATGACCAAACTATTTAACTACATTTCGGCCACCTACCCCTTTGCTACCCAAACACTGATGGCTACAATTACTGTGATCCCTAAACCGGGCAAGGACCCCTATTGTGCGCAAGCTATAGACCAATTCCCTAATCAAAGTGGATGTAAAAGGTTTTCGCAAAGGTGTTGGCTAATAGACTGAGCCCTATTCTTCCTGGGTCCATCCACAACGATCAGGTGGGTTTTGTGCAACATAGGGAGGCCAAGGATAATACAGTAAAGACTCTGCTTCTGACCTCGTATAGGCGCACGGGAAGGATACCAGCCTGTTTATTATCTATTGACGCTGAAAAGGCGTTTGACCGCCTAGGCTGGCCCTTCCTACGTGCATCTTTGAAGCAATTGGGGGTGGGACCTACCATGTTGGAGAGAATCTTTGCTCTATATCATAGACCTACTTCCCGTCTTAGGGTCAATGGCACTTTATCCTCGCCCATTGACATAAGAAATGGGACTCGTTAGGGCTGCCCCCTCTCCCCTCATCTAGCAGTGGCATTGCAGAAGGTACCAGATGTCGGGGGTCTGCAGATCGGTCAGCATGAGTTTCAGTTGTCCCTATACGTGGATGATTTATTGTTTTTTTTTTTTGTTTTTTTTTAAATACCAGACCAAATTCCTAAATGGGAAGACCGATTGAATTTCCTCCTGCGACAGTTTACCCTCCCATGCATTAGATGTCGGGAAATGAAATAACCATGTCTCAACATCCAAGGCAATGGATCTACCACTGATTTCACCAGCTAATGTTCAACTCGTTTCCACAGTTTCTTGACCTCCGTGCATGACCATAACCCATGGACCATATTAGTCTTTGGATCACCACATTTTGGGCATTGTTGCCGCCTGTCCGGGTACGCGGTAGTCGGGGGTAATGTAAATCCGTATATTGCTCTATAAATAATCCGTATTGAACATCCCTCCATTTTTCATTTATTATATTCTTCCTCAGGGTCGCCCAACCCCTCAAAATTTTGTCAGCGATATCATCTTGGGGAATATGTTTATGCCAACCTCTAAAGGTGGCGTCGTCTTTCTGGGCCAATAACGTATCACGCAAGCTTCCATAAAGTAAATCACATTCACGGTCATTGGATCTGCCCCCAACCAATCATTCGAATACTCTGTCTACACTCCTGGGTAACGTTTGGGAGGTGTTTCAATACATGGAAGTGGATTTGCTGGTATTGAAGTATGTGGAATGGTCTCATATGATATTTTTCCAGCACCTCCCTCCCAGTTCGCCATCTCGTTCTTGTGTGTGTAGCAGGTCGCCCACGGTGTATATCCCTTTATTTCTTCATTCCTCAAATAGAGAATTCTCACGTCCCAGTTTGAAACCCACGTGTGTCCATAGGTTGAGATATTTCGAGGTCCTCCAAAGTCATGCACAACTTTTTTCGCACTGCCTGCCTTCCAGCACATGGCTGTTTTTGTAAATTACTGTTTGTTTAATATGTTGGGGTACGTCTGACCATGACGAGTGAAGTAGGCTAACTGGATCCAAGGTTCTGCATAGTTCAGCTTCAACCGCGTAATTGGAATATCTACTGGATTTTTTAAGCCAGTCGACTACGTGTCGGAGTAAGCATGCCATATTATATCCCCTGATGTCAGGTAAATTTAGTCCCCCGTATAATTTTGGGAGCATTAAAATACGGCTATTGATCCGGGATCTTTTTCCTCTCCAAAGAAAGCTGGAGAAGGCCATCTCAAGTCTACGGACGTCCGCTCGACGCAACAACAAAGGTATAGTCTGTAGCGGGTAAAGCAACCTGGAAAAACTCATCATCTTAATCAGATGGCATCTCCCCAGTAGAGTCAATGGCAGGGTTCTCCACCTCTCCAATTCCTGGATGATTTTATTTATCAGTGGGTTATAATTTAACGGATATATTTGGGTGGGGTTACTACTTAATAGTATGCCTAGGTATTTTATGTGTTGTCTTTTAACTTGTATTCCCTCTATGTCCCCCCTACCCCTCCTCAATGCTCTGAAATTGCTGTCTTCCCAGTTGGACAATCTCGCACTTAGCTTTGTTAAGTTTGAAGCCGAGAATGAGCCAAATACCTTAAGGTGTTGGAGTACGCCTCCCAAGTCCTTTTCTGGCCTGTTCATATAAAGGATGATGGTCATCGGCAAATAATGCCAACTTCACCGTTTTACTGCCAATGCCTATACCTTCGTACAGGTCCCCATCATTCAGGAATCTAGCTAAAGGTTCAATGGCAAGATTAAAGAGCAGAGGTGAAAGAGGACATCCCTGCCTCGTACCCCTTTCCAATGGGAAGGAGTCTGAGACGAAACCCGGGGTGTGTATCCTCGCCCTTGGATTCTCATATAACGTCGTTAGGAACGTCCGAAAAGGACCCTGCAGACCAATCGTGTCTAGCACTAAGTTAAGCCAAGTCAAATTGACACTGTCAAACGCCTTTTCGGCGTCCAACAGTACCAATGCCGGTCGGTCACTATGTTGAATCGTATTGTGGTCCACTGCGTCCGATATCAGCATTGTCTATCGGATGTTACCTACTACCGATCGTCCCCTGACAAATCCCGCCTGTTGTGGGCCTATGAGGTATGGCATAGCCATCGCCAGTCGGTCCGCCATTATTTTGGCTAGTAACTTCAGATCTTGATTTATCAGGGAAATGGGACGGAATCCCGTGGGGTCAGTCACGCCTGCAGTCCCCTGCGGTAGCAATTTGATATACGCTGTATTCGTGTGAGATGAGATCTTTTTACCTTTCAGGATATCATTAAAGAGAGCTACCAGGCAAGGGCTACCTTGTCACATAGAGATTTAGAATATTCACTGGTGAACCCGTCGGGTCCCGGGTGCCTTGTGCGTGCTCAGATCTTTCATTGTCTTTTGAACGTCTTCTAGGGTTATGTCAGCATTCAAGCTGGACAACACTTATTCCCCGATGCCTGGCAAAGAAATCTTCCCAAGCCACTCCCTTCCCAAGCTAGCCGCATCTGAACATGGGGTCTGCCTGTATAGCTTCGCAAAGAATATACCCAAGTGAGAATTGATGTCTTTTGGTGCGGTTAGCGTTAAAGTCTAACAGGGAATTAATAGTTAGGGGTTTAGTTTTGCCCCTGGCCAGGTTTGCTAATAGCCTGCCTGCCTTATCCCCAAACCTGTACAGGTCCACTTCCCATTGTTCCTTGCTCCACATTTCACGTCTTTTTGCCCAAGTGTCAAATTCCCGCTTGGCTCTCAGCCAATCCTCCCTTATTGACGCTGACGGGTGATTCATAAAGTTTACGTATGCGATTCCTACTTTGGAGCTGGCTAGACTAAATTGTTCAAGTGTTTTTGTTTTTTTGGGTCCTAGTGTACGCCAGTATTTTCCCCCTCATAACTGCTTTACTAGTCTCCCAATACAATTGGGAATCTGTCTCATGTTCCGCATTGGCTAGGACGAAGTCGGTCCACCACTCTCCCAATAGCTTGGCAAAATTGCTATCCCTTTGCAAGTATGACGGGAAGCGCCATAAATAGTCAGTTCCCCTCTGATGTATGTCCCTCAGTCCCAGGACGACGGGGCTATGGTCAGATATCACCATAGGTTCGATATCCACCTTATCTATTCTACTCGTCAGAAGATTACTGACCAGAATCATATCAATACGTGACCAAGACCCATGGGCATGGGAGTAGTGGGTGAACTCTCGGTCCAAAGGGTGAAGGAGTCGCCATGCATCTTGTAGTGCCAGTCCCCCCATTAAAGTCTAATAAACCGGGTGATCCGTCATCAGTTGCGTTTCTATCTTTTGTCAGGTCCCGTCGTCTGTCCTCACCTACAGAGAGTACAGTATTGAAATCCCCTCCCACGATTCTGAGGTGTTCCGCATCCCCAAACATTTCTACTTGTAACCGAGAAAAGAAATCACCTGCGATTGATTAGGGGCATAAACATTAGAGATACTTAGCCGACCTGTCGGACAATCTATGACTAGACGTATGAATCGGCCTTCATCATCCTTCGTCTCGGAAATTATAGTATAAGGGAAATTTTTATGGAGCAGGATCAAAACTCCCGCTCTCCTCCCTAGTGCCCCAGACCCGTAGACCGCTCCCACCCACAGCCTGTGCATCCTAAAAAAGTCTGTGGTGTGAAGATGTGTCTCCTGTAGTAGCGCCACATCTATCTTTAGCCTCTTAAGATGTTTAAGTACCATCGATCTATCTGCGGGTGATCTAAGGCCCTTGACATTCCATGACACCAGATTAACCATGATCAGTAACCACCCAGGTATACATGTCATTCTCAAATATGAACATAGCTGGTACAATCAGATCACTGAAAGATAAACACAATAAACAGTGTGACGTATTCCCAAAAAACAACCTCATTTCAATGCCCACCCCTCCCCACCCTTTGCAGCTTTCCAATTTCCCTTCAGCAACCATTCAATTAGCCTCCCAGAAACATCAGCCCTTCCCTTCCCCCAACCTCCCAAACCCCATCCTCTCCAAAAGTCGGTAAGACAAGTAAAATAGACCCCCATATTCTGACGGGTGAACCCACATTCTCACTCCCGCCCGATGGCTTAGGTGTCCTGAGGTATAACCCGTGTACTACCATGCAGATGTCCAGCTGTTTCAAAAGTTGTGTCTCCCTGAACGTCATATTAGGGAAAAGCAGGTTATATGTCTGGCCACAGAGAAAGGGTAGACAAGAATCGATTAGATCAATGTATATGATGTCTTTTCGGCATTCGTTTCCTGAAACATGAATCCCAAAACAGCCCCCTACGCTTCCATCACAAACGGATAGTCTGCCTTTGAGATCTCTGCTCCTTGGGTGAGCGACTTCCACTACCACCTCCAGGGGACCGACGGGATACCTCCACTTGCGACGGTGAATTCTCCAGGTGAGACTCTGAACTTTCCTCCACTGTTCCCTCACGTTGTCCTTGAAGTCCTCCGTTCTGCCCGCCACCTGGACTCTTCTGGGTTAAGCGTCTAACGGCCTCCCTGGGGCACCGATGGACTTTAACAAAGCCATCAGGGCCTCTGTATTTTAATATAGCCGGTTATAAGAGTTGAAAACGTATAATGCGCTTATAGAGGATGCTGCATGCCTCCCCGAAGGCTCTTCGCCTTTTCGTAACTTCTGCCGAGTAGTCACCAAACAATAGTACTTTGTGACCCCTGATGATTAGGGGGGTCCTCATGCTCTTATAGAGACACAGGAGATTCTCTTTGTCCCGGTAATTCAGGTAACGGGCAATTGCCTGCCTGGGTTTGGCTCGTCCCGATGGTGTCAAGTTCCGGTCAGACAATTAGTCAGGCGAGGGGCCTACACGATGTGCTCTTTCCGCTATGCAGGGTCTCCCAGCACCCTTGGTAGCTCTGTTTCAAATATGTCCATAAGTGCCGTGTGTGTGACGGATTCTGGAAGTCCCACGAGCCGCAGGTTATTACGGCGAGACCTGTTCTCCAGGTCTTCTAGCTTATTTGCTGAATATTCAGCCCGTTCTCTGTAAGCAGCCACTTGGTGTTCCAGCTGCGTCACCCTGTCCTCGGCCTCCGAAAGTCGTTGTTCTAATGCCTCAATCTTAAGAGTCTTGTGTAGCTGATGCAGTCCTGATGTCTGCCAAGGACTCCCGCAGCAGCTCCTGCACCAGCTCTTTGAAGGTCTGCCTGAGCTCATCCGCCAAGCCCAAGGAAACCTCCAAGGCCAGCCTCTTATAATCGATAGGGGCTTCTGTTTTATGCCCCCCTGCTCCTTCTGATCGCACACGTCCTTCTCCACTTTTGCGACCGGGGTGTCCAGGGGGCTTCTCTCCCTTGTGACTGGGGCTGGCACTTGCCTGTCGTCTCCCTGCCTTTCCCGCTGGGCGCCATCTTTGATACAGTCCCGGATTGTCTTGTCGGAGCTGTTGCTGCCTCTCGCCCGCTCTCCGTGCTCCGGAGCCACCGAGCATGCGGGGACGATGCTGTAAGAGTATGTTCTGCCTCCGGTAGCGATTAGCGGCGAAATAGTCGCCTTTGATACGGGTTATCAGCCACGGACTCTGCGAGCTCAGTCTCTTCCCTCTTCATCCATCAGGCCGGAAACCGGAAGTTGATGATTTATTGTTATATATTACCAACCCAGCTGTGGCTTTCCCTGTACTCTTCAGAGAGTTCCGTAAGTTTGGTGAGGTCTCCAATTTTAAGGTCAATTTGTACAAAAAGGAGGCCCTCAACATCTTCCTGCCGGACGACCTGGTCTCTCAACTGAAATCGTCCTTCTCCTTTAGGTGGCAGACCACTGCATTAAAATATTTAGGAATCTTAATACCGGCTGACATCAACGCAACATATGCTCTGAACTATGTCCCGCTCCTACGGAAAACTATCTCGGACCTTAAACGGTATAGCAGACCTCAGCTATCTTGGTTCGGGCAGGTGGGAGTAATCAAAATGGATATTTTACCCCGATTCCTCTATCTCTTTCAGACAGCTCCGATGCAGGTTCCCGATTGTTTTTTCAGACGCCTGCAATTGGTCATTAACAGCTTTATTTGGGGAACTAGGAAGCCACGGACACTGTTCTCAGTACTAGTGAGACCTAAAGCTAAAGGGGAACTAGGCCTTCCTGATCTTAAACGTTACTATCAGGCAGTCTTACTTTTTAGGATTGTCGACTGGAGGTTCAGTGATGCACATAAACAGTGGGTGCTCCTGGAAAAAATGTTATCACCCTCCTCCTTGTACTGGCTGCCTTGGCTTGGAGGGACCGGATGCCCACCTGCGACGGGCTTCCCTCCCCTCACGCAAACAGTTTTAAGGTTCTGGGATAGATCATACACGAAATTACATTTGACTTCCTGATTGAGCAGACTGAGTCCCCCTTTTGACAATCCAGCCTTCCCCCTACAATGAATAAATCTACTTATCTGTGCTGGTCACAACTAGATGGAGTGGGGTTGGGTCAGGTGAGGGATAGGCTTGTGGGGCTCTCCGATGTGGGGAGGCTGCGGGGACCTGGTCATGCGACTCCGGTGTCCTGGTTGGAGTTTATGCAGTTACGAAGTTTTCTCTCTAATATTTCAATAGGGGCGCTAACTCCGTTTGAGTCCCTAATGCTCCCCACTGAGGGTCCTTCCCATGTAGTTTCGGTGCTCTATGGCCTGATCCTGAACTCGCTCCACACTGACACGCTTGGATTTATGGAGGCTTGGGAGAGGGATCTGGGGATCACCTTTTCTGAGGCAGACAGCTTAAAAATGTTTACTCTTGCACACAAGATGACAATGTCCAGTCAAGCGCAAGAGACAAATTATAAAATTGCTGACGCGTTGGTACAGATACCCTACCCTGCTTCACATGATTAATCCGGAGGTCTCAGACACTTGCTGGAGATGTGGTTCTGCTGTGGGCTCCATGCTTCATGCATGGTGGTCCTGCGATCTCCTACAATCCTTCTGGGCCTCGGTTTTCGTTGCCTTCCATCTAATGACTGGGGTCCGTCATGAACCCTCTCCACAATTGGCTCTCTTGTCTCTGACACCTGGCTCTGTAATCTCCATCAAAAAGGGGATTCTGAGGTTCTGCCTAATAGCTGCCAGGACAGTTATTCCCCGACACTGGAGGTCCGCTGAGATCCCCCCTACAGTGGAATGGATATCTGAAATGGATAGGTTGCACCGTATGGAATCGTTTGCAGCGGGAGATAATGACACCGAGCATGAACAGGGACACACTTGGTTCCTCTGGCAGTCCTTTAAGGAGGGCCCGAGGTTCCTGACTTGGTTGCGTACATATTTGTAATTTCCAACACCTGGGCGTCTAGACTGCTGGGTTTTCCCTCCCCCCTTACCCCCTCCACCCCTCCTACCCCTTTCTAATCTCTCTCTCTTTTCTTTTCCCTTCTTATATCTCAGTATATGCATTTCTCATTGGCTGTGTGTGGTTTCTACTAAGTTTTGGTCCAGACGTGATTTTCAGGTTATGAAATATGCACTCCATGTTGGAGCTTTTACTGGTGTACTTTTGGACCTGATTTCAAACAGCTGTAATATGCTGCTGTACAAGGCTCTGGACTCTGTATTGGTTATTTCTATTGTTATGCTTGTTTGAAACTTTAATAAATATATTTACAAAAAAATAAGAAATGAAGGCTATTCAATGCGAGAGATTGCCAAGAAACTGAAGATCTCCTACAAAGGTGTGTACTACTCCCTTCAGAGCACAAACAAGCTTTAACCAGAGAAGAAAGAAGTGGGAGGTCCTGCTGCACAACAGAGCAACAAGACAAGTACATTAAGGTACTGTCATACGCGGCAATATTGCTAGGCAATTTGCAATTTGGAAATTTGCTGGTTGCAGTGAAATCATGGACACATTGTTTTATTTTGTTGCCATGTACAAATGGAACAATGTGTCCATGAATCACTGCAACCAGCAAAGTGCCAGGGAAATTGCCTAGCAATACGACTGTTATAAATGCAAGATTGGTCAGAGAGGGATAGTTAGGACAGTAGTATGTGGCTGTTTGGACAGGTAGGGATAAGTTAGAAGGTCTAAAACAGCTGACAGGTTCCCTTTAAACTGTCTGACTAAATGCTGCATTTACTCTGACCTACCTGTGTCTGTTGAACAACCACCAATTGGCTACAAACAAGCAGATCAGTGCTCATTCATATGACTGTATAGATAGGCTGACCTAATTTCCAAGAAGGGCAACAAATCACTTTGTGTGTACAGAATATCCCTGCACTCGGCAGCACTCATACTGTTTCCAGAGAATAATGTGCTGCCAAAAATTATCAAATTATTTAAGGCATGTCTTAAAGTGAACAAGCATTTTGCTCAGTCAATGGGTGGTTGGCAGGTTTAGACAGGCCAGTAATTGAAAAATTAAGAGTTTTCTAAGAACTGTCTATTGTAAGTGTTCCCCAAGGCCGGGGCTACTCAGCAACTTGGGCCACAACCAAAGTTTGCTAGATGTTTCTGCTACATCTCAGCACAAATTCAAGAGAATGTGATTACATAGTATACCCTCTGGACCTCGCAGGTTACAAACAATCTATGCAGATGAACTTCTGGCTTGCTTTTTGTATTACTCTTAGTGTTGAAATGTGATCACTTATATTGTGCCAAGATGTAGCAGCGACTCATAGTAAACTTTGGTCGCAACAGGTGTTGCAGCCAGTCACTTTTTAGCCCCAGTCTAAGTATTCTGCTTTCTGCCCAGAGCTACTTTCAGTGTCTGTCTTACAATTTCATGCATCCATTATCTTATCTCCCCGTACCAGTTGTTTTGTGAGGTCTGCTCAGTCCTTTTCTTTTTTTTTAAGCAGAATATGGCTCACAGTATTAAGTGTAAGTATAAAATAGCGCCACTTCTATGTAAGGTGGTAGTGGGCAGTCTTCCTAATTTTCCCTGGCATGTTCAGTCATGCATAAGCATATTCTAACCCTGATGCGGCCTGTAGAACATGTTTGATGGTAATACCACAGTGCTGTTATTCTGCCATAATCTACTATATAATCACGAATGGATTTCGCGCACCACACTCGCATGCGACTCAGCGTGGTCATGTGGATACGAACGAAGCATTGGCCGCGCAGCGGCCATTGCGAGCAGCTCTAAGGCGACTCGCTATGCCCGCGCAGCGGGCATGGCGAGTCGCCTTAGCGGCGCGAAGCATTGGCCGCGAAGCGGCCATTGCGAGTCAGAGACTCGCTCTGCTAGAATCCCGATGCATTGTGCATCGGGCACCCATCTAGTGAATTATAAAGATGTATGACAGATCTGCTAGTTATTGGTAGAGTTAGGCTGCCTTCACATTTGCGGTTGGAACGCAGCGCACCGAACTCAGCGAAACGCTTGCGCACATGCGTTCCTATGTCTAACATGGGAACGTATGTGCCTGCGTATAGCTGCGTTTGCGTTCATCACAGGTCCTGTTACCGAGCAGGAAGCTGATAGAGACGCTGGGGAGCGCTGGCAGGTGAGAATAAAGATTTTTTTTATTTTAAACACTTGATTTTAGTTATATTTCACTTCCGCAATGTATGTATATACATTGTGGAAGTTAAATTAGGCGGCACACAATAGTTTTAGTGTACTGAGCATGCTCAGTACACTAAAATCAGGTCCGAGGAGACATCAGATGTTTCCTCGGACCCTGCTCCATAGGTCCCCATGTTAATAGAATCGGATCGGATTTGGCATACCGTATATACTCGCGTATAAGCCGAGTTTTTCAGCCCAAAAATTGGGCTGAAAAGTACCCCCCTCGGCTTATACGCGAGTCAGTGCTGTATACCGATGTATACATCGGTACATACCGATGTATACATCGGTATACAGCAGCCCCCGCATCCCCAGTAATCCAGGGCCCCCCCAGCGTCTCTCCGGTCACCTGAAAAGCAAGCTATACTTTTCAGTGACCGCTGTCCGCGCCCGCTCGCCTCTGCCCGGTCTGCCGTCTGCGATCCTCCATCTTCATGCGGCGTCTTCCGGGTTCCTGTGCTCGTCGCAGGGAATGATGTCATTCCCTGCGACGAGCACAGGAAACCGGAAGACGCCGCATGAAGAAGGAGGATCGCAGACGGCAGACCGGGCAGAGGCGAGCGGGCGCGGACAGCGGACACTGATAAGTATAGCTTGCTTTTCAGGTGACCGGAGAGACGCTGGGGGGGCCCTGGATTACTGGGGCCCTGTATACTACCGCTGGGGCTGCAATCTTCTACCACTGGGGCTGTATATACTACCACTGGGGCTGTATATACTACCACTGGGGCTGTATATACTACCACTGGGGCTGTATATACTACCACTGGGGCTGTATATACCACTGGGGCTGTATATACTGCCGCTGGGGCTGCAATCTACTACCACTGGGGCTGTATATACTACCACTGGGGCTGAATATACCTGTGGGGCTGCTGTATACTACACTGGGGCTGTATATACCTGTGGGGCTGCTGTATACTACCACTGGGGCTGTATATACCTGTGGGGCTGCTGTATACTACCACTGGGGCTGTATATACCTGTGGGGCTGCTGTATACTACCACTGGGGCTGTATATACCTGTGGGGCTGCTGTATACTACCACTGGGGCTGTATATACCTCTGGGGCTGCTGTATACTACACTGGGGCTGTATATACCTGTGGGGCTGCTGTATACTACACTGGGGCTGTATATACCTGTGGGGCTGCTGTATACTACCACTGGGGCTGTATATACCTGTGGGGCTGCTGTATACTACCACTGGGGCTGTATATACCTGTGGGGCTGCTGTATACTACCACTGGGGCTGTATATACCTGTGGGGCTGCTGTATACTACCACTGGGGCTGTATATACCTGTGGGGCTGCTGTATACTACCACTGGGGCTGTATATACCTCTGGGGCTGCTGGATGCTACCACTGGGGCTGTATATACCTGTGGGGCTGCTGTATACTACCACTGGGGCTGTATATACCTCTGGGGCTGCTGTATACTACCACTGGGGCTGTATATACCTCTGGGGCTGCTGTATACTACCACTGGGGCTGTATATACTTCTGGGGCTGCTGTATACTACCACTGGGGCTGTATATACCTCTGGGGCTGCTGGATACTACCACTGGGGCTGTATATACCTCTGGGGCTGCTGGATGCTACCACTGGGGCTATATATACCTCTGGGGCTGCTGTATACTACCAATGGGGCTGCTGTATACTACCACTGGGGCTGCTGTATACTACCACTGGGGCTGCTGTATACTACCACTGGGGCTGCTGTATACTACCACTGGGGCTGCTGTATATACCTTTGGGGCTGCTGTATACTACCTCTGGGGATGCTGTATACTACCTCTGGGGATGCTGTATACTACCACTGGGGCTGTATATACCTCTGGGGATGCTATATACTACCACTGGGGCTGTATATACCTCTGGGGATGCTGTATACTAACTACTGGAGCTGCTGCTGTATATACCACTGGGGCTGCTGCTGTATACTACCACTGGGGAGGCTGCTGTATACTACCATTGGGGGGCCTGTATACCACACTGCTGGGGGCTGTATACCTGTGCTGGAGTCCACCCTCGGCTTATACACGAGTCAATAGGTTTTCCCAGGTTTTGGGGGCAAAAGTAGGGGGGTCGGCTTATACACGGGTCGGCTTATACACGAGTATATACGGTAATTGCCATCCGATTTGCTTCCAATCCTATTCTCGACTTTTTTTTTCAGGAGCCAAAATCTGAGCAGTCTATGATTTTTGTACCGGAAAGAAATCGGATGCAATTCAGATGCCATTTAGTGCACATCCGAATGGGTCAGATCCCCATAGGATTACATGGGGCAAATTCAAATCCGATGCTGTCCGATTTATATCGGACAGCATCAGATTTCACAATGTGAAAACCAGCCTAAGGCTACTTTCCCATTACGATTTGAAGGGAGCCGATGCTGTCCGATATAAATCGGACAGCATTGGCTCCCTTCTGATGCCTGGAATCGGGTGCCAAATAGGCACCCGATTCCGGCATAAAATCGTTCCCTGCGGGGTGAAAAAAAAAAAAAAAAAAAAATGTTATTCTCACCTCTCCACAAGCCCCCGCCGTCTTCCGCCATCTTCTTGGAGGCTCCCGGTGGCTCCCGCAGGCTGCCGGTGTCAGCAGAGGGCTTCCTCTGCTGTTCAGGACCTGCGGTGATGTCACAGTCAAGTGACCGCGGGTTCACCATGGTAACCCGCAGTCACATGACTGTGACATCACCGCAGGTCCTATACAGCAGAGGAAGCCCTCTGCAGCCACCGGGAGCCTGCGGAAGCCACCGGGAGCCTCCAAGAAGATGGCGGGGGCTCGTGGAGAGGTGAGAATAACATTTATTTTTTTATTTTTTTTTTAACCCTTGTGCTCCTAGTTAGGAGCAGTTTTACTGTACTGAGCATGCTCAGTACAGTAAAATCAGGTCCGAGGAGACATCAGATGTTTCCTCGGACCCTTCTCCATAGGGCCCCATGTTATAGGGATCGGACCGAATCGGATGTGCACTAAATGCCATCCGATTTGGTCCGATCCGAATCTGTCAGATTTTATTTTTGGTGCAAAAATCGGAGCATGCTCCGATTTTTGCACCGATAAAAAAATCGGACAGATTCGGATCGGACCAAATCGGATGGCATTTAGTGCACATCCGATTCGGTCCGATGCCCATAGGGCTGCATGGGGCCAAATTCGGATCAGATGCGGTCTGATTTTGATCGGACAGCATCGGATCTGAAAAATCCGTAATGTGAAGGCAGCCTAATACGTGGACATTACTGGGGTAAATTGTCATAATGAATTAGATCTCCCCCCTCCCAGGGCCCCGCCTCCCTGTATCACTATCCTCATAGCCCGGGCTGGGGAGACGTTGCACCACGTGACTGACGATTCTCCTCTCTGCCCTCCACGTGGGAGCAGCACAGCCGGCTCCTGTCACCAGAAAGTCCGCAGCACAGCGCACACAGCCGGCTCCTGTCACACAGCGCCCCCTCTGCCCTCACACGCTTCCTTCACCACCTGGCCACACAGCTGCTCCCCCAGGCCTACGGCCCGTCCGGCTCAGTGCAGCACGTCTGCGCTCCCCCTTTCCCACTCAGCCATCACCATTACCACCACCGCCGCCGCCCCTCACCTTCTTCTTCAGCTCCTGGTCCACTTTCAGTAGGGAGGACATGATGTG
The DNA here is from genome assembly GCA_033576535.1 of Allobates femoralis. NCBI lineage: Eukaryota > Metazoa > Chordata > Amphibia > Anura > Aromobatidae > Allobates > Allobates femoralis. The sequence goes on from JARQOC010000006.1 coordinate 347,160,361, forward strand.
TCCGGACGAGATCTGCCTTCAGGTATAACACCGGCTCGTGCACCGCGGCTCCGGAAGTGACGTTTTACTTTGCGCGCCGTCAGCAACCGCGACGAGAGTGGGCGGGAACAGGAACAGCCAATCAACAGTCAGAGCTTGCCAAAGCACAACCAATCAGAAGGAAGAGCCGGATGGGCAGAGCGCGTCCTGCGGACCTGTCAGTCACTGTGTCCCCCCATGTGTTTCTCTCGTGTTGCATTGTCTCCATTAACCCCTTTATGACCGGCATCACATGTCACAGACAATGGCTCCAGATGGCACATCCGGGCATCACTGGAGACATGAAGCATCAAAAGACTCATCCGTGATCAATGTACCATCCGCTCATATACATATTTATAATAAATATATCAGCATTATAAATTGTACATGATCAAACACAGGAGGTTCAGCAGCTGGCCATCATTTCCTATTGAGAGCTTGTTTGGTCTAAAGTGTCCTCCCTTGTTGTGTATGGGGCCATCCCTTATTATATAGTGTCCTCGCTTGTTATATATGGGGGCCATGCCTTGTTATATAGTGTCCTACTCCCTTGTTATGCATAGGGCCATGCCTTATTATATAGTGTCCTGTCTTGTTATGCATGGAGTCGTCTCTTATTGTATAGTGTCCTCCCTTGTTATCTATAGCACTGTTCCTTATTATATAGTGTCCTCCCTTGTTATGTATGGGGCCGTGCCTTATTATATAGTGTCCTCCCTTGTTATGTATGGGGCCATGTCTTATTATATAGTGCCTTCCCTTGTTATCTATAGCACCATCCCTTATTATATAGTGTCCTCCCTTGTTATGTATGGGGCCGTGCCTTACTATATAGTGTCCTCCCTTGTTATCTATAGCACTGTTCCTTATTATATAGTGTCCTCTCTTGTTATGTATGGAGCTGTGTCTTATTATATAGTGTCCTCCATTGTTATGTATGGGACCGTGTCTTATTATATAGTGGCCTCCCTTGTTATGTATGGGGCCGTGCCTTATTATATAGTGTCCTCCCTTGTTATCTATAGCACTGTTCCTTATTATATAGTGTCCTCTCTTGTTATGTATGGAGCTGTGTCTTATTATATAGTGTCCTCCATTGTTATGTATGGCACCGTGCCTTATTATATAGTGTCCTCTCTTGTTATGTATGAAGCCGTGCCTTATTATATAGTGTCCTCTCTTGTTATGTATGGGGCCATGTCTTATTATATAGTGTCCTAACTTTTTATGTATGGAGCCGTGCCTTATTATATAGTGTCCTCCCTTGTTATCTATAGCACTGTTCCTTATTATATAGTGTCCTCTCTTGTTATGTATGGAGCTGTGTCTTATTATATAGTGTCCTCCATTGTTATGTATGGCACCGTGCCTTATTATATAGTGTCCTCTCTTGTTATGTATGGGGCCATGTCTTATTATATAGTGTCCTCCCTTGTTATGCATGGAGCCGTGCCTTATTATATAGTGTCCTAACTTTTTATGTATGGGGCCGTGTCTTATTATATAGTGTCCTCCCTTGTTATGTATGGGGCCGTGCCTTATTATATAGTGTCCTCCCTTGTTATCTATAGCACTGTTCCTTATTATATAGTGTCCTCTCTTGTTATGTATGGAGCTGTGTCTTATTATATAGTGTCCTCCATTGTTATGTATGGCACCGTGCCTTATTATATAGTGTCCTCTCTTGTTATGTATGAAGCCATGCCTTATTATATAGTGTCCTCTCTTGTTATGTATGGGGCCATGTCTTATTATATAGCGTCCTCCCTTGTTTTGTATGGAGCCGTGCCTTATTATATAGTGTCCTCTCTTGTTATGTATGGGGCCGTGTCTTATTATATAGTGTCCTCCTTTGTCATGTATGGGGCCGTGCCTTATTATATAGTTTCCTCCGTTGTTATGCATGGCGCCGTGCCTTATTATATAGTATCCTCCCTTGTTATGTATGGAGCCGTGCCTTATTATATAGTGTCCTCTCTTGTTATGTATGGGGCCGTGTCTTATTATATAGTGTCCTCTCTTGTTATGTATGGAGTTGTGCCTTATTATATAGTGTCCTCTCTTGTTATGCATGGGGCCGTGTCTTATTATATAGTTTCCTCCGTTGTTATGCATGGCGCCGTGCCTTATTATATAGTGTCCTCCCTTGTTATGTATGGAGCCGTGCCTTATTATATAGTGTTCTCTCTTGTTATGTATGGGGCTGTGTCTTATTATATAGTGTCCTCCTTTGTTATGTATGGAGCCATACCTTATTATATAGTGTCCTCTCTTGTTATATATGGTGCCATGCCTTGTTATATAGTGTCCTCCCTTGTTATTTATACCACCGTCCCTTATTATATAGTGTCCTCCCTTGTTATGTATGGAGCCGTGCCTTATTATATAGTGTCCTCTCTTGTTATGTATGGGGTCATGCCTTATTATATAGAGTCCTCCCTTGTTATGTATGAGGCCATGCCTTTTTATATAGTGTGCTCCCTTGTTATGTATGGAGCCGTGCCTTATTATATAGTGTCCTCCCTTGTTATCTATAGCACCGTCCCTTATTATATAGTGTCTTCTCTTGTTATGTATGGGGCCGTGCCTTATTATATAGTGTCCTCCCTTGTTATCTATAGCACCGTCCCCTATTGCATAGTGTCCTCCCTTGTTATGTATGGCGCCATGCCTTATTATATAGTGTCCTCCCTTGTGATCTATAGCACTGTTCCTTATTATATAGTGTCCTCTCTTGTTATGTATGGGGTCATGCCTTATTATATAGTGTCCTCCCTTGTTATCTATAGCACCGTCCCTTATTATACAGTTGTGTCCAAAAGTATTGACACCCCTGCAATTCTGTCAGATAATACTCAGTTTCTTCCTGAAAATGATTGCAATCACATGATTGCAATCACAAATTCTTTGGTATTACTATCTTCATTTAATTTGTCTTAAATGAAAAAACACAAAAGAGAATGAAGCAAAAAGCAAAACATTGGAGCCGTGCCTTTTTATATAGTGTCCTCCCTTGTTATGTATGTGGCCATGCCTTATTATATAGTGTCCTCTCTTGTTATATATGGAGCTGTGCCTTTTTATATAGTGTACTCCCTTGTTATGTATGGGGCCATGCCTTATTATATAGTGTCCTCTCTTGTTATGTATGGATCCGTGCCTTATTATATAGTGTCCTCCCTTGTTATGTATGGAGCCGTGCCTTATTATATAATGTCCTCTCTTGTTATGTATGGCGCCATGCCTTGTTATATAGCGTCCTCCCTTGTTATTTGTAGCACCGCCCCTTATTATATAGTGTCCTCCCTTGTTTTGTATGGCCCATGCCTTATTATAGTGTCCTCCCTTGTTATGCATGGGGCCATGCCTTATTGTATAGTGTCCTCCCTTGTTATGTATGGCGCCGTGCCTTATTATATAGTGTCCTCGTTTGTTATGTATGGGGCCGTGCCTTATTATATAGTTTCCTCCGTTTTTATGTATGGTGCCGTGCCTTATTATATAGTGTCCTCCCTTGTTATGTATGGGGCCGTACTTTATTAAGGGCCACTTTACACACACCAACTTATCTGTCCAACTTCTGACCAACCTACTGGTTGCAGTGAAATCATGGACACATTGTTCCATTTGTACACAACCACAAAATGGAGCAATGTGTCCATGATTTCACTGCAACCAGTAAGTTGTCAGAAGTTGGACAGATAAGTTGGTGTGTGTAAAGTGGCCCTTACTCTTTTTTTTTTGTTTAAAATTGTTTTTTTACAACAGCTATTTCAGTGTGATATATGTAATAACTGATGGACACAGTAATATTTCAGGTTTGAAATGAGGTTTATTGTACTAACCGAAAATGTGAAATATGCATCATTTCAAAATTTGACAGGTGCCAAAGTATGGGCACCCTTCTGATTTTCATGATTTCAATACTCCCAACTACTCTTTACTGACTTAGGGGCCTTTCACCCTTGCGGTTTTTTCCTGATTTGGAAGTTCAGGAAAACACCTGATTCTTTTACAGGATTCATTTTTTTTGCCCATTCTCTTTAATGATTTCAGGAAAAAACATGAAGCAACAAGATTCTACCTGACAAAATGAAAGTGAATGTGCAAAATACTGTAAGGGTCGCTTTACACACACCAACTTCTGTGACCAACTTCTGAACAGATCTCTGGTTGCAGTGAAATCATGGACACATTGCTCCATTTTGTACACAGCCACAAAATGGAACAATGTGTCCATGATTTCACTGCAACCAGAGATCTGTTCAGAAGTTGGTCACAGAAGTTGGTGTGTGTAAAGCAGCCCTAATGGCCACTTTACACACACCAACTTATCTGTCCAACTTCTGAACAACTTACTGGTTGCAGTGAAATCATGGACACATTGCTCCATTTTGTGGCTGTGTACAAATGGAACAATGTGTCCATGATTTCACTGCAACCAGTAAGTTGGTCAGAAGTTGGACAGATAAGTTGGTGTGTGTAAAGTGGCCATAAGAATCGGGTTTTTGCCTGATCTTCCAAATCAGGAAAAAAACGCAAGTGTGAAAGGCCCCTTACTAAAGCACTAAATTGGTTTGGTGACCTCATTGAGCTTTGTACTTCATAGCCCGATGTATCCAATCATGAGAAAGCTATTTCAGGTGTCCACTTGCAAGTTGTTCTCCTAGTTGCATCTTCTCTGAGTAGTGGCATCATGGGCTCCTCAAAACAGCTCTGAAATGATCTTAAAAAAAAAAGATTGTTCAACATAGTTGTTCAGGGGAAGGATACAAAAAGTTGTTTCAGAGATTTAACCTGTCAATTTCCACTGTGAGAAACATAGTAAGAAAATGGAAGACCACAGGGACAGTTCTTGTAAAGGCCAGAAGTGGCAGGCCAACAAAAATATCAGAAAGGCAGAGAAGAAGAATGGTGAAAACAGTCAAGAACAATCCACACACCACCTCCAAAGACCTGCAGCATCATCTTGCTGCAGATGGTGTCACTGTGCATCGGTCAACAATACAGCACACACTGCACAAGGAGAAGCTGTATGGGAGAGTGATGCGAAAGAAGCCGTTTCTGCATGCACGCCACAAACAGAGTCGCCTGAGGTATGCAAAAGCACATTTGGACAAGCCAGTTTCATTTTGGAAGAAGGTCCTGTGGACTGATGAAACAAAGATTGAGTTGTTTGGACATACAACAAGGCGTTATGCATGGTGCCACAAAAACACAGCATTCCAAGAAAAACACTTGCTACCCACTGTCAAATTTGGGGGAGGATCCATCATGCTTTGGGGATGTGTGGCCAATGACGGCACCGGGAATCTTGTTAAAGTTGAGGGTCGCATAGATTCCACTCAGTATCAGCAGATTCTTGAGAATAATGTTTAAGAATCAGTGTCAAAGTTGAAGTTACGCCGGGGATGGATCTTTCAGCAAGACAATGATCCAAAACACTGCTCCAAATCTACTCAGACATTCATGCAGAGGAACAATTACAATGTTCTGGAATGGCCATCCCAGTCCCCAGACCTGAATATCATTGAACATCTGTGGGATGTTTTGAGGCGGGCTGTCCATGCTCGGCGACCATCAAACGTAACTGAACTGGAATTGTTTTGTAAAGAGGAATGGTCAAAAATACCTTCATCCAGGATCCAGGAACTCATTAACAGCTACAGGAAGCGACTAGAGGCTGTTATTTTTGCAAAAGGTGGATCTACTAAATATTAATGTCACTTTTCTGTTGAGGCGCCCATACTTTTGCACCTGTCAATTTTTTAAATAATGCATACGACTGCGTCCTCTCCCAGTCCCCCAAGCCAAGTGCCTCGGGGTAATCCTTGACTCCTCCCTATCCTTCAAGCCCCACATCGAGGCCCTCACCACATCCCTCCGGCTCCAGCTCAAGAACATCTCACGGATCCGCTCCTTCCTCACCCACGACACCGCTAAAACACTCATCCATGCTCTTATCATCTCCCGCCTTGACTACTGCAACCTCCTTCTCAATGGCCTCCCAGCTAACTCCCTCACACCTCTCCAGTCTATCCTCAACTCCACTGCCCGACTAATCTACCTTCCTCCCGCTACTCCCCTGTCTCCCCCCTCTGCCAAGCCCTGCACTGGCTCCCCGTCTCCAAGAGATCCCAATCCAAAACACTAACCATGGCGTACAAAGCCATACACAACCTGGCCCCACCATACATCTCCGACCTGGTCTCCTGATACCTACCCTCACGCAACCTCCGCTCCTCCCAAGAACTCCTCCTCTGCTCTCCCCTCATCACCTCTTCGCACAACCGAGTCCAGGACTTCTCCCGGGCACCTGCCTTACTCTGGAACTCCCTGCCCGAACACGTCAGACACTCTCCTACCCTGAGTAGCTTCAAGTGTCACCCGAAGACTCACTTGTTCCGTCAAGCCTACAACCTGCCATGAGACCCAGGCGACCGCCCCATACCTGACATTCCCCCATCCTACTGTATCCTAACCCGCCCCTCTTAGACTGTGAGCCCTCGTGGACAGGGTCCCTGCCCCTTCTGTACCTGTACGTCCTGATCGCCTAGATTTAGTGTACTTGTTCTTGTCTCCCTCATCCTCATCTAAAGCGCCATGGAACCTAATGGCGCTATATAAATAAATAATATTATTATTATTAATATTTCACATTTTCGGTTAGTACAATAAACCTCATTTAAATCCTGAAATATTAATGTGTCCATCAGTTATTACATATATCACACTCAAATAGCTGTTGCAAAAAAACTATTTTAAACAAAAAAAAAAGAGTAAGATTAAGAGGGGTGCCCAAACTTTTACATATGACTGTATTTCCAATTTGTAACCACCCCATTTTTGTACCAAATACCTTTTTCATCCTGTATTTCTCTCCTTTACCTGTACCACCACCTGTTTTTAGAGTGTTCACTAAATAAATATGTTTTTATTTGCATGATACTCGGCTTTCTGAGTTGTTCATAATTGATTTGAGTATGTCTTGCACAGTGTCACTTTCATAGAGCTATTTCCCCTTTTTGAGAGTGACGCATTTTTGTGATGCCAAACTGGATCTTATTGCCTCCACGCAAGAGGTCTAGAATTATTACTCTTAATGAAGATACAAGTCTGACTGTAAGAGAAATCGCTTCTAACGTTGGTATTGGAAGATCTACCGTTTCAAGAATAATTTGCACACACAATGAAACTGGATCGTTTTCTCCAAAACGAAAAGGGAAATGTGGAAGAAAAATGAAAACGACACCAAGAACTGATAAAACACTTATCAGAAATAGTAAAATAAATGCAAGAAAAACAAGTAAGACTTGCTTTGTCCCAATTAATTTGCAAAGCACTGTAGTATAATGCAGCCTCACAGCCCTCCATATAGTACAATGCAACCTCACAGCCCTCCATATAGTATAATGCAGCCTCCCAGCCCTCCATATAGTATAATGCAGCATCACAGTCCCTTCATATAATATAATGCAGCCTCACAGCCCTCCAGACAATATAATGCAGCGTCACAGCCCTTCACATAATATAATGCAGCGTCACAGCCCTCCAGATAATATAATGCAGTGTCACAGCACCCCATATAGTATAATGCAGCCTCATAGCCCTCCAAATAATATAATGCAACATCACAGCAATTCATATAATATAATGCAGCATCACAGCCCTTCGTGTAGTATAACGCAATAATGCAGCCTCATAGCCCTCCATATAGCATACATCCTCCCCACAGTCTCATTGCCCCCTGTACAACCTGCCCCAATCACCCAGTCACACTGCCCTCTGTACAGCTGTCCCCCCATACACACAGAAACACTGCCCACTGTACAGCCCCCCATACACACACACACACACACTGCCCACTGTACAGCCCTCCCCCCACACACAGACCTACACACTCCCTCCCCCTTCCTCTCTCCCTCTCCAGAAGCTATGAGAGGCTCTTCGACTCCTGAATGGAGCTTACACTCATCGCTTCGGCCAGTAGCTCCGTCCTGACTGTGATGAAGTCACATGACCTCATCACAGTGCAGCACGAGTGACCGCGGGAGTTTTAAAGTTACAGTACCTGCCAGTTCTCCAGCGGCCGTGATGAGCTGCCTGGGGACCGGCCGGGCAGACCACCGTGCAGTGACATGGATGTGCATCCTCAGGGATGCACATCCGTGTAAAGCAGGTGTAGGGGTTGCAGGGGTCGCAAGGTGCCGGGCCCCTGTACCTTAGGGCCCGGTCACACTTGCGACCCCTGCAACCGCTTTTGTTACGCCACTGGGTATCCCCAGCATCTCTTTGCACCCTCAATAAAGTATCCCCATAACCCATGGACACATACACACACTCAGGGACACCCACACAGGGACATGTACACACAGGGACAAGTGCACACAGGGACACGTACACACAGGGACACGTACACACAGGGACACGTAGATACAGGGACATGTACACACAGACACACACACACGCAGGGACACACACGCAGGGACACACACACACACAGGGACACAGACACACACATGGGGACACACACACACAGGGACACTACTCACCGGTCCACCCCATCGGTGCCGCTCTCAGCCTGCAGGAGCACGGCACTGCACTCATCTCCCTGCCTCGGATGCCGTTAGTGTACGGTGCCGCTGTCCTGGCCAATCACAGGCCACAAGCTGCCTGGGCAGCCAATCACAGGCCAGTAGCTGATGTCATGCGCCGACTGGCCTGTGATTGGCTGCCGAGCCTGTGATTTTCTATCAGTAGTCATTGTATGTCCAACAAGAGAGGACTATGTAGTAAAGAGAGTGAGTGTGAATAACAAAAATGCGCTAAGAGACGGTGCTATACATAACAAGAGAGGACACCATATAATAAGGGACAGTACTATACATAAAAAAGGACATTATATAATAAGGGACAGTGCTATACATAACAAGAAGACACTATATAATAAGGAAAATTGCTATACATAACAAGATAGCACACTATATAATAAGAGAGTATTATACATAACAAGAGAGGACACATTATAATATGGGATGGTACTATACACAACAAGAGAGGACACTGTATGATAAGGGACAGTGCTATATATAACAAAAGAGGACACTTCTTACCCCAAGACATAAAAAAACCAGGCTGGAGTTTGCCAAAACTTACCTGAGAAAGCCTAAAACGTTTTGGAAGAATGTTCTCTGGTCAGATGAAACAAAAGTAGAGCTTTTTGGGCAAAGGCATCAACATAAAGTTTACAGGAGAAAAAAAGAGGCATTTAAAGAAAAGATCACGGTCCCTACAGTCAAACATGGCGGAGGTTCCCTGATGTTTTGGGGTTGCTTTGCTGCCTCTGTCAATGGCATGGCATTATAAAGTCTGAAGACTACCAACAAATTTTGCAGCATAATGTAGGGCCCAGTGTGAGAGAGCTGGGTCTCCCTCAGAGGTCATGGGTCTTCCAGCAGGACAATGACCCAAAACAAGCTTCAAAAAGCACTAGAAAATGGTTTGAGAGAAAGCACTAGAGACTTCTAAGGTGGCCAGCAATGAGTCCAGACCTGAATCCCATAGAACACCTGTGGAGAGATCTAAAAATGGCAGATTGGAGAAGGCACCCTTCAAATATCAGGGACCTGGAGCAGTTTGCCAAAGAAGAATGGTCTAAAATTCCAGCAGAGCATTGTAAGAAACTCATTGATGGTTACCGGAAGCGGTTGATCGCAGTTATTTTGGCTAAAGGTTGTGCAACCAAGTATTAGGCTGAGGGTGCCAATACTTTTGTCCAGCCCATGTTTGGAGTTTTGTGTGAAATGATCAATGTTTTGCTTTTTGCTTCATTCTTTTTTGTGTGTTTTCATTGAAGACAAATTAAATGAAGATAATAATACCAAAGAATTTGTGATTGCAATCATTTTCAGGAAGAAACTGAGTATTATCTGACAGAATTGCAGGGGTGTCAATACTTTTGGCCACAACTGTAACAAGAGAGGACACTAACTAAGAGATGGCTCCATAGATAACTAGATGGAATGCTAATAAGGGATAGTGTTATCTAATACATACTTACCTAATTGTGTCTGTCATCCACTTCCGTCGGGATGAGGCAGAATCCCACAATCCACTGCAACCGGAAGTACACTCCCTGACAGAAGTTATGTTGCTTATCCATGTTATGTAAATAAAAGCTTATAACCTGACATTAAATTCATCCATTGGTTGTATAAATTACTCTTTTGAAAGCTGAAACCCTCTGAAATGTGGTTTAGGTTAAGAAAATAAATTGGCGTCAATGCTGAAATATTGATCATTTAATGAACACAGAATGGTCAGATTTTAGCAAAAAAAAAGTTTTGTCGTCTGGTCATGTAATGCACCCAATCCAAGTTTACATTGTCACCTGTGCTCAGTAAATGATCGGTTAATTAGTGGGTGTGTCTAAAAAGATACCCCTCTAAAAAACAAGGGAGAAACAGAGTGCCTTATCACTAGTTACCACCAAATTGGTGACCCCCAGATGGACCTTGCTCACCTGGTTCCATTGTGTTCACCCACAATCGACTTGTATGCCTGACATGACAGCTGCTGCAGGACCCACGCCGCCACGTGAACCATGGGAAAAAGATCTAGAATCATCCAAGATAGGAGTGGTGTCTCCGGTCCGCGCTGCTGCCCGAAAAAAGATACACAGGGAGCCAACACTTGTATCTGCTGCTCCTTTATTCCTCCTTACACCTTCCTCAGGGATGTAACCCTGAGGAAGATGCAAGGTTTGCATCGAAACGCTTTGGTGTAAGGAGGAATAAAGGAGCAGCAGATGCAAGTGTTGGCTCCCTGTGTATCTTTTATCGGGCCAGCAGCGCGGACCGGAGACACCACTCCTATCTTGGATAAAAAGAAACCCAGCACCCCAGACCTTCACTTGAACTGCAACTTGAGCTCTGACAACATGCCAAAAATACACCCTGCGACCAAAGCCTTGATTATCAAGTGGTTGGCACCTTTAATGTGTCTCAGCACCAATGAAAAAAGAATTAGAAAAAGATTTGACAAGACTGGAGATGTGTTTGGCAAGCCCAGGTCCAGCAGACCCCGCAAGACAACAGTAGGAACGTTTGTTGGTTAGAAAATCGAAAACAAGCCCCTCTTCCACTACAGCAAAGCTCCAACAAGCCTGGTCACCTCAAGTCCCTGTGTCAACTAAAACAGTTTGGAGGATTCTGTCTCAAAATAGCCTGCATGGTCGAATCAGTGCCCAGAAGGCAGCACTAAACAAAAGGCAAATAAAAAACTGTGTGGCATTTGCAAAGACCCACAGCCTGCTAAACAGATGGACGCTGGAAAAGTGGCAGAAGGTGGATTTCTCTGATGAATCTTCAGTAGAATTACACCACAGCTTCCGCAAATACTTCAGGAGACCTACTGGAGCCCGTATGGTTTCAAAATACATCCAGAAGTACTTCCGGTTCTGGCGCCGACATGATCAGCCGCATCTAGCAAGGCTCCGGGTCCCGCCGCGGCAATCCAGCCACATCCAGCCTCCCTTTGCATTCCCAGCACTAATCCACACACAGGCAAGTGACTGGAGCCGCGGGGCACACGACCGCCACCATCATGATGGACCGGTACGTTACAAGGAGGGCAGAGAGTGGCCGGTCTCTCCCTCAGCATGAGGCCGCAGCTAATGGCGACCGCGATCCGGGCGGGAGGGGAGAGCGGGAAAACAGCCCCGAGCGGGGAGAGGATGCCTTGATGGGGCCCACGGCTGGGGAGGCGATGGTCACCAGTGAGGGACAGCCAGGAGGATCAACTGGCGGGACCCAAATGGCTAGCATGGGCCAGGAGGGAGAACGCCAGTCGGGACCAAAGGGAGACAGGAGGCATGAACAGCCTGAGGCAGTGCTGAGAGGAGAAGCACAGACTTCACAAGCAACAGGTGGATGGCAGTCACAGTAGCAAATAGATTACAAAACATTGGCCAAAGAGCTGGCCATTCACATGACTGAGGAATTTAAAGCAACTGTAGCTGATATGGTCGCAGCCAAGACCAGGGAGCTTAAAACAACAGTGGGAGATCATGATCATAGAATTAAAGAGACAGAAACCAGAATGGGCTCTGCTGAAGATAGAATACTAGAACTTGAAGACCAGGTGGTGGTGGCTCTACAAAAACGCTCTGACTATGCCTTTTCAAAACTGGAGGATATTGAGAATAGGACAAGGCGGAGCAATCTTAAGATAGTGGGTCTCCCAGAATCTGTTCCAGTGGGTCAGCTTGAAGAAATCTTTGAAGTAGATCTTCCCAAAGCTCTGGGCCTAATGCACAGATGTAAAACGGAGCATACCCACAGAATTGGGCCACCTAAAGAGAACATAATCACTTCAACAGGCGTCTCAAGGAACACATCTCTTCCGGGGAATATTAATAACAAACCGAGACACGCCATTGCTAAATTTCTGAACCACAGGGATAAAGAAGAGATCCTCAGAGCTTACAAGGCAAGGAGACTCCCTGACACTACATGGCCATAAAGTTTTGGTTTTCGCGGACTACTCAATAGAAGTAGGAGAGCCTTTAGGGAGGCGTGTTCCATATTATACAAAAGGAATGTGCGATTCCAGCTGACTTTCCCAGCTACCCTGAGATTCAAGTCTAGAGAAGGTGCACCAATGGCTTTCACGGACCCAGGGGAAGCAATGACGGCGATATTAGAAAACACTCGTTCCACCGAGAGCTGTGACACCCCCAAGTGTAGCCACAGATAAAATACCAGCGTCATTGGTACCAGATATAGAGTCGGAGGAGGATCGGGACTCGGTGAGATCGTACAGACTACGCTCTGATGCCACGAACGAGGGTTCATCATCCAGAAGTGGGACTCCCAAACAACAACGTCAGACAGGAAATCGCTGGCAAAAGAAGAAGTAACACCGTAGACACTGATTGCCTGCTTGGTCGTGTTTGATATTTACCTAAAGGTGTGAAAAGAAAGATATTTTATAACCAGAGGACCAAACTGTGCAGCCTTGAGATGACATCGTCCCACTTCTCAACACTGCGCTGCTCTCGGAACCTTGTGATCCAATGATCCTCAGCATTACCCCTATTCTCCCCAACATTCCCCATCCTTTTCTCCCCAACCCCCCTTCTTTTTTTTTTTTCTCTTCTTTCTTTCTTCCTCTCTCTCTTTTTGCAGGACCTATGTTTCTGCGGCAGGAAGAGGATTCGAGGCAGACATAGACTCGATTACGTTTCAGCCCTCAAGTTTGTACGAGATATCCTCTGTGATGAACTTTATGGATTCTTATTGTTTCTAGACAAATGATGTTGGGGGGGGAGGGGGAGAATTAGTTAATGAGGCTTCTATAGAAAAAAGAGAAAATATAAATTTTCAGCTAAAAGCCCGGGAATACTCTTACATATACAAACTTTAGATCCCTATTGTTTGTAAGCGTCAGCCTTACCTCAAAGGGTAACTCACCCAAAGTTCTTGTTGTTAAGATCTTAAATATGGTTACGTAAAATCGATTAAAACCGGGATAAGATGGTGGTGTTGGTGGAGACCGAAAAACAGGGAAAGATAAGGGCACATACTAAAATGTAAATATATTATTAATAACCAGCTGGTTGCTGTGGCGGGATGGGACGTTCGCATGGGGACTGTATTGGAGGCAAGAAGAGAAGTCAACTACTAGGCCAGAAAAGGAGAAGGAGAGAGTTCAATTTCATGTGGGAGACATTGGGGAAAGGGAGGGTACCTGGAGACATTATTAGCAGTTTAAAAAAATATCAGCATTCTATTTGGGAGTCAACCACCATTATTTGGCTGGAGACATGGAAAGAAAAGCAAATAGGGCTTATAGAACATTACTTATCAGAGGTATCGTTTGGTGGTAGTCCTGATGGTTAGGTGGGCCTCCTGGAATGTAAAGGGTATGCGCTCCCCGGCGAAGCGCATGATGATTTTACGACATCTTAAAAGACTCCGCACGGATATTGCCTTGCTCCAGGAGACCCACTTGTCATCTGAGCATTTTTTTCGACTAAAGAAATTGTGGGTGGGGGAGGTTTATGGTTCCGGAGCAGTGGAGAAGAAAGCGGGAGTTTTAATTTTGATTCATAGATCTTTACCACACAAAGTCTTGTCCACACAAGTAGATGACGGGGGAAGGATAATCCAAATGACCATCCAGATCCAGAAAGACGTCTTTTCTGTATACAATATCTATGCGCCAAACACAAACCAGAAAGTATTCTTCCAGGGTTTGCAAACTAGACTCCTAACTGATGAGGGACACAACAGGATAGTAGGAGGCGATTTCAACATGGTACTATATCCAGAAGGAGATAGGAGACAATCATCACCTTTGGGTGGGAGAGATCCGACACAGAAAGCTTTCTTGAATCTATTTTTACAGCTGTGACTATGACTGATGCATGGAGAACGTTACATCCTCTTGATAGAGAATTTACCCACTTTTCCCACCCCCATGGGTCCTGGTCCAGAATAGACATGTTCTTTACTTCTCCTAACGTATTACAAAGGCTAACCGAAATCAAAATTGAAGACATGGTGATATCTGACCATAGCCCATTGGTGTTGGAATCCAAGGACACTTATGAGAAAGGTTCGGATTATTTGTGGAGATTTCCAGACACATTTATTAAAGATGAAAATTTTGTTTCCCTCCTTAGAGAATGGTGGTCAACCTACTCAAGAGACAATGAAACCCATCGCTCCGATCCGGGCTTCTTTTGGGAAGCAGCGAAATCGGTGATGAGGGGTCATGTAATGGCTTACAGCATGGGGATAAAAAAAAAAATAAAAGAACAATTTGTAGCGGCCAGCTTAGAGGTGAGGACTGCTTATTCTAAATATAAAGGCACGATGGCTGACCCAGATAGAGAGACCTGGCAGCAAGCTAAAGAAAAATTTGATATGTGGGCAAGGCGTAGGGAAGACATATATAAAAGTAGATTAGAACTTAGTCTCCACAAATTCGGTGATAAAGCCGGACGATTGTTGGCACGACTATCACGTGGTAAACAAATCTCACCTCCCATCCAAACTATAGTAGATAGCCGCGGTAATACATGGACCAATCCTTAAGATATCAATCAGGTATTAGGAAAATTCTATGCATCTCTATACTCAGATAGGGACTCTGACATACCCGTCCAAACTGACTTGCTGCACTTGTTTAGTCTGCCTGAGCTAACAGAAGAGGATAAACAATTCTTGAACAACCCTGTCACGGTGGAAGAAATAGAGGAAGCTATCAGAAAAATAAATTCTGGCAAAGCACCTGGCCCTGATGGGTACAATGGGGCTTTCTTTAAAGCACTCAGAGAACAGGTCTCCCCTGTTTTGCGAGACCTATTTAATTCTATACTTCAGGGAACTCCCATCCCGGACAGAATGAACTTGGCTCATATAAAACTCATCCCCAAACCAGGAAAGGTACCAGCAGACCCGGCAAACTTCAGACCGATCTCCCTGATAAATCAGGATCTAAAACTTCTTTCCAAAATAATGGCGGACAGATTAGCGACAATTATGCCTAGATTAATACCTCCCCATCAGGCGGGATTTATTAAAGGTAGATCAACTACTACCAATATCAGAAAAATGATGCTACTGATTGATGTCATGGGAAAGAAGGTGGGAACGGAGAAAGGAGACCCTGCCGTGATCACACTAGATGCAGAAAAAGCATTCGATAACGTAAGGTGGTCATGGCTGGGTAAAGTTTTGGATTCCATAGGGATGGTGGGGCCTTTCAGGCAATACCTCCAATCTTTATACAATAACCCAAAGGCATATATTAGTACCCCCGGCTACCTGTCAGATACGTTTTTCCTGCAAAACGGGACGAGACAGGGTTGCCCGTTGTCCCCTCTACTTTTCAATTTGGCCATAGAGCCCTTGGCGCTATATTTGGAAAAAAGCACTACGTATGAGGGTTTTAGAGTGGGAACCAGGGAATTTAAATTATCACTTTTTGCAGATGATATTGTTCTCTATGTTCAAAATCCCGAGAGAGACTTACCCCACATACTGACAAACATTGAAACTCTGGGCAAACAATCGGGCTTTTCCCTAAACAAAGAACAATGTGAGATCTTGTTCATTAACCCTAAAAGCAGACACTCGCAAAAATCACAATTTTGCGACCTCCCAGTAGCTAAAGAAAGTATTAAATACTTAGGCATCCAATTGGCTAGGTGCCCTAACCTGACGTACAAACTTAATTTTGTCCCAATTCTCTTAAAAATTGAAAAGGAATTGACGGGTTGGGCTAAGCTGCCACTATCTTTGATGGAAGATGCCATCTACTTAAGATGATTAGTTTCGCCAGGCTATTATATCCGCTTCAAACTATCCCCATGCTGTTAAAACATGCAGACTTAACCAAACTAAATAAAACCTTCTCAAAATTCCTATGGAGGGGAAAAAACCTAGACTGGCTCTTGGTGTTCTGATGCAGTCAAGGCAAGAGGGAGGCCTACAGCTCCCAGATGTCAAGGGATACAATTTGGTGTGCATCCTACGTAATGTGCTTGACTGGATTAGGGGTACCAACAGGTACTCAGATGTAGTATTGGAGGGAGAATTTGCTAGACCCTGGGATCTGTCAGCTCTGCTGCACTCACCAATGCCTCATCTACCTAAGACTCTTAAGAACACTGTTATATATAGGGACACAATAGCAACCTGGAAGGGGGTGAGGAAGAAATTAAATTTATCTTGGAAAATTTTCAAGATACTCAACCCTTGGAAGTGTCCGGCCTTCCAGCTGGGTCGTGAAAACCAACTCTTTGTGGCTTGGAGAGAGAGAGGCATTAGAACCTTAGGTGACCTTATGGACACAATAGAGAGAAGATGGATGACTGAAAGTGAGTCCTACATACTTATAGCCTCCCTCGATCTCAAACCATGCAATACCGCCAGATTTACCACTATCTCCTCTCTCGATTAAGAGATATCACCGGAGAGATAGATGACAACATATGGTCCAATCTGATGGGGTTGAGCGAGGGAGATGTATCCATTACCTCTCTTTACGCTAAACTGCAGACAGCTCTGAGACCGGCGAAGAGGACTACTCTCTTCACAAAATGGAAAAAACATATAGAGGACCCTGACCTCGTACAGAAAATTTTAGAGGGATGGGGAACCTTAAGGCGCTATATACACAATGAAAGATGGAGAGACTCCCAATTTCGGATTATGCATGGGACCATACAGGCATTCAATATACCCTCGACTCCAGGTATTCAGGAACGATGGGTAGACTGCCCTAAATGTAAGTCCCACATGACGGATCTGGAACATGGTCTTTGGTCTTGTCCTGCTTCTCGACTGTTTTGGAATGGTGTTGAAAGATGGGCGAGAGGAATCTGCAAGGGACTAGACAGATTGAATCTGATGATGTGGCTTTTCCACTACCAGGGAGACTTGATAGGGAGGGAACAACCACACATATTGTTTCACTATATTGCTATTACTGCAAAGAGACTCCTGTTACAGTTTTGGCTTAATGATAAACCCCCTGACTTGTCACAGGTCAAATCTTCACTACGTAGTGTTCTCGCAATTGAATCCTTAGATGCAATACGTAATCCCAGCAAATTAACACAAAATTCTTCTATAAATGGAGATGGTTCATTGAACAAGAATTTTCAGATGCTGAAATTAAGAATCTTATGATACCTCATAGATCTTCAGCTTGGTACGCCACGGAAGACCTGGGGGATACAATGGGCAGACTCAAATGCATAATTTAGAAAAAGACACCCAGAATAGGCGTCTACAGATAGAGTGAACAACTACAAAGGCTGCTGTGATATTCTCTAGGAAGGGAGGAGGGTGGGTATAAGGGATGATATTAGTTTCTAAATTTTGGTTATTATGTTGTCATTGACTATACACAAATATGATAAAATGTGTTATGATACATTAATGTAAACTTCTGATCTTTAATGCCTTCTTCATACAATGTATGTTATTGTACACATATATCTATTAAACAATAAAAATGATGGTTCAAAAAAAAAATACATCCAGAAAACAGTTAAATTTGGTGGTGGCAGGATCATGGTCTGGGGTTACATTCAGTATGTGTCACGGTGTAGTGAGAATGCTGATGAGGGAATGGCAGTTATGGGCAAGGTGACCAGGGAAAACTAGTCTGACCCTAGTCTAGGAACCCTGAATGGCCCTGATCCCGAAGGTATCTCTAATGGTGAGAAGGTTCGGGCCTCCAGCCTCTCCCTAACCTCCTCCACCAGCCCTGCACTTTTCCCCCCTCACCTCCCTCCACAGAACTGGGATACAGTAACTCCAAAGGAAAGGACTTCAGCAACACAAACACACAGGTCAGCACAGCACGGCTTCCAGGCATAGAGTGAAACTCTATCAGCAGCACCACCTGGTGGAAGGAGAGGATACTTAAAGGCTAGGGGGGAGGGGAGTTCTGGTGAGTCACACATTAACCCCTCAACCAGCAGTTGAACCTAATAGTGAATGCAGTTCTGGAGCACAAAACAGGAGACCAGGACCTTCACAACTATCATCCATGCAGCTCTTAAAGACAAACATACACAGCAGCATCTAGCAATGTCAGTGCCATCTAAGCGCGTGACAGTATGGGGGTGTGCAAAACATTTGCAAGGTGGAAGGCAATATCAATAGCCTAAAATATCAAGAAGTATTAACTACCTCTTATATTCCAAATCATAAAAGGGGTAAAATTCTGCAGCAGGATGTTGCTCCATCTCATACATCCATCTCTACAAAAAGTTCCTGAAGGCAAAAAAGATCAAGGTGCTCAAGGACTGGCCAGCCCCGTCACCAGACATGAACATCATTGAGCATGTTTGGGGTAGGATGAAAGAGGAAGCTTGGAAGACAAAACCAAAGAATCTAGATGAACTCTGGGAGGCATGTAAGACTGCATTCTTTTCTATTCCCGATGACTTAATAAATTGTATGAATCATTGTTGAACCACATGGATGCCGTTCTTGAAGCTCATGGAAGTCACACAAAATATTAAATATGACTCTAATAGCACCACAACTTCATTCACCAATGTTATGAAACATATATTTGTATTTTAAGTCAATTATTCGTTGGGTGACAAAGCTTTTCTCTTGCCAAAATCTGACCATTCTGTGTTCATTAAATGATCAATATTTCAGCATTGATGCAAATTAATTTTCTTAACCTAAACCACATTTCAGAGGATTTCAACTTTCAAAAGAGTAATTTATACAACCAATTGATGAATTTAACATCAGGTTATAAGCTTTTATTTACATAACATGGATAAGCGAAATAACTTCTGTCAGGGAGTACACGCAGGAAGCTGTGTTGGGACACCCAAGTGATGGATGTCCCAATATGGCACCCGCTAATGGTACCAGCCCCTTGCGCGGTGCCACCAGCAGGACACCGCCACACACCTGCCTTTCCACACTCCCTCCCACCAGCCTGGTGCCTGCAGCTCACCAGCTCTGTCCGCCCACCAGTCCACGCTCCCTCCCACCAGCCCGATGCATGCTGCTTACCCGTCTGTCTGCCCATCGGTCCATGCTCCCTCTCTCCCACCCAGTGCCTGCTGCTCACATGCTCCACGCTCCCTCCAGCCAGCTTGTCTGCCCATTGCTCACCGCCCGCTCAGTCTGCACAGGTACAGCCCCATCCTCGCTCAGCCTGTACAGGTACAGCCCCCTCCTCGCCCAGCCTGCACAGCCCCCTCGCTCCCCCTGCATCACCCCCTGCTCTACCTGCTCTCTACGCACAGCCATTACTCACCTTGCACAGCCCTCACTCACCCTGTACAGCTCACGCTCATCCCACACACAGCCCCCACTCTGCACAGCTCCCATTCACCTCACACAACCTGTGTTCACTCTCTACAGCCCCCACTCACCCTTCACAGGCCCCACTCACCCCCAACACAACCCTCACCATGCACAGTCCTAACTCACCCTGCTCAGCCCACACAGTCCCCATTCACCCTGCACAGCCCCTGCTCACTTCTCACACAGTCCCAGTCACCGTGCTCAGCCCTCACTCGCCCTGCTCAGTTCACACAGCATCCATTCACCTTGCACTGCCCCCGCTCACCCTCCACCACCCCTACTCACCCTGCACAGTCCACCGCTCACCCCTCACAGCCCTCACTCACCACGCACAGACACCGCTCACCCCACATAGCCCCCACTCATGTCGGTAGTTGGAGCCGGGCCTCTCCCTCTTTTCTAGTGATGTCTTCTGTGGGATCGGGATGTCACGGTGGCATAACCCACTCCATGGTCCCGGAGTGGTCAATAAATAGGCGAAAAGGATTATAGAATAGGGGATTTTGGGGGATGGTTGTCGTGACGCCACCTGTGGTATGCGGCTATTAGTGGTGCCGCTGCAGACCGGGACCTCTGGGGATGATGGGATGGCAGCTATGATGGTGTCGCTCCCCACAGGTGGAGCGGGTCACCAGGGAATCCGGAGTGGGGGTTATTAGGATGATGGTGGGTCAGCAGGGCTCATCTAGCTGCAGGGAGGGATCGGAGCATCTCACAGCCAGGCTCCTGCAGCCTGCGTGGCACCTCAGGCCTGCGTGGCTCCTCAGGCCGGAAATGAACAGTCTCACACACAGTTCTGAGTTCCAAACCCGGTTTACTTCACTTTCTCTGCTCGCACCAAAGGTTACAGCTTAGGTTCAATTGCAGTCCAGGTAGTCCTTAGCAGAGAGGATGGCTTGTCCAGTACACCCCTTTTGTGTTCCTTCCCTCTCCAGTCATTGCTCCTCAGCGCTGCCTGCTTGCCTCACTCCTGCACCAGCCTCCGCACACAGTGTCCCAATCCATCAGCCACAGGCCTTGTCGGGCGACCGGCCGTGTCCCTGACCCTAGTTCGGCTGCCTTCTCAGTGGATGTGTCGGGGGTAGGCCACAGCTCCTCTAGATCTTGTGGCCTCCAGTTCTGTGGTTGGAGCTTGGAGTCTCCTAGCCCCCTTCATGACCGGATCCCTGGTGCTCGCCCTGCCCCTCCGCTTTACTTCAGATTTGGGCACACGGGTGGATTGCTCACTAATCGCGCCCCTAGGGCTTCCTCTGTCTCTCTGCAGTCCGTTGTCCTGGGACAAGCCTCATCGCTGCTCGAGTCCGCTGGGTCACCCCTACACAGCCCACTCACAGGGTGAATATCCAGAAGTGGACCCACTAACTCTCAGAGGGCTGAAGCAAGCAGGTGCAGATGTAGGCAGGTGTTTGGCATGGCAGGTGCAGTTAGGTGCTTGGCATGGCAGGTGTATGCAGGTAGGAGGCACAGCAAGGGCAGGATGGAATGGCGGAACAGCAGGTGTAGGCTCTAGTATGAGACATAGGTTAGCAGGTATAGGCACACATACAGTCATGGCCAAAAGTATTGACACCCCTGCAATTCTGTCAGATAATACTCAGTTTCTTCCTGAAAATGATTGCAATCGCAAATTCTTTGGTATTATTATCTTCATTTAATTTGTCTTCTATGAAAAAAACACAAAAAGAATTGTCCTAAAGCCAAATTGGATATAATTCCACACCAAACATAAAAAAGGGGGTGGACAAAAGTATTGGCACTGTAAGAAAAATCATGTGATGCTTCTCTAATTTGTGTAATTAACAGCACCTGTAACTTACCTGTGGCACCTAACAGGTGTTGGCAATAACTAAATCACACTTGCAGCCAGTTGACATGGATTAAAGTTGACTCAACCTCTGTCCTGTGTCCTTGTGTGTACCACATTGAGCATGGAGAAAAGAAAGAAGACCAAAGAACTGTCTGAGGACTTGAGAAACCAAATTGTGAGGAAGCATGAGCAATCTCAAGGCAACAAGTCCATCTCTAAAGACCTGAATGTTCCTGTGTCTACCGTGCGCAGTGTCATCAAGAAGTTTAAAGCCCATTGCACTGTGGCTAACCTCCCTAGATGTGGACGGAAAAGAAAAATTGACGAGAGATTTCAACGCAAGATTGTGCGGATGGTGGATAAAGAACCTCGACTAACATCCAAACAGGTTCAAGCTGCCCTACAGTCCGAGGGTACAACAGTGTCAACCCGTACTGTCAGTCGGTGTCTGAATGAAAAGGGACTGTATGGTAGGATACCCAGGAAGACCCCACTTCTTACCCCGAGACATAAAAAAACCAGGCTGGAGTTTGCCAAAACTTACCTGAGAAAGCCTAAAACATTTTGGAAGAATGTTCTCTCTTTTTGGGCAAAAGCATCAACATAGAGTTTCGGTCCATACAGTCAAACATGGCGGAGGTTCCCTGATGTTTTGGGGTTGCTTTGCTGCCTCTGGCACTGGACTGCTTGACCGTGTGCATGACATTATGAAGTCTGAAGACTACCAACAAATTTTCCAGTATAATGTAGGGCCCAGTGTGAGAAAGCTGGGTCTCCCTCAGAGGTCATGGGTCTTCCAGCAGGACAATGACCCAAAACACACTACAAAAAGCACTAGAAAATGGTTTGAGAGAAAGCACTGGAGACTTCTAAGGTGGCCAGCAATGAGTCCAGACCTGAATCCCATAGAACACCTGTGGATAGATCTAAAAATGGCAGTTTGGAGAAGGCACCCTTCAAATATCAGGGACCTGGAGCAGTTTGCCAAAGAAGAATGGTCTAAAATTCCAGCAGAGCATTGTAAGAAACTCACTTATGGTTACCGGAAGCGGTTGATCGCAGTTATTTTAGCTAAAGGTTGTGCAACCAAGTATTAGGCTGAGGGTGCCAATACTTTTGTCCGGCCCATTTTTGGAGTTTTGTGTGAAATGATCAATGTTTTGCTTTTTGCTTCATTCTCTTTTGTGTTTTTTCATTGAAGACAAATTAAATGAAGATAATAATACCAAAGAATTTGTGATTGCAATCATTTTCAGGAAGAAACTGAGTATTATCTGACAGAATTGCAGGGGTGTCAATACTTTTGGCCAACACTGTATATGTAAACAGTGTGGTGATGCGACCCCGATGTGTCCCCTGACCGGTGCACAGCACATGGGGGATTGTATCTTTTGCTCTGTGGCAGCACTCACAGGGTTAACAGAAGTGAGATCTGAGCTAAGTGCTGATGAAAAGCACTCAGCCCACCTGTGATGGGATAGGAGATGATATGAGCTGCCCTGGGCTGAGGAGTGGGATCAGAACAGGAGGATCTGCTGTGTGAAGCTGGGAGCTCTCTCAGAGAGGACAGTGCAGAGAAAGAGTGGTTGTGTGCTGATAACACAGCCTAGCAGTGAGGACCTGGCCCTCACCAGTGGAGCCGGCCAGGACAGAGCCTGTCCTAGGTACAGAGGTACTGTGTGTGTTGGATGAACAGAGTTGTACCAGCGGTGCCCCAGAACCTGGAGGTCTGTAATATACCTGAACTGTACCATTAAACTGTGTGTTGTGTGAACAGTTGCCTGAGTCACTGCCTTCCGTCGTGCCGATCCTAACCCGCTACCTTACAACAGGTATACAGAAACAGGGCACAGTATGAGGACATTACAACTAGCAACGAATCTCTTAAGGTACCGTCACATGCCGCAATCTCGGCTGGCGATATATGTCGATCTAACGTGGGCGCTCACGTTTTTCGTAGTCGCCTCAGATCGCCGATGGCATCACACACCGCAATGTAACCCTGAAGTCGCTCCAGAAATCGCCTCCCCTATAGCGGAACCAATCTTGCCTAATTCCATCGCCGCTTCACATGCCGCAATCTCAAAGGCAATGTGGGCGTACATGTTCAGCGTGGCGAGGAGATAGGCGTGCCACAGTGGTATATACCGCGCCCCATACACGCTCATTGAACAATGCAACCTTAAAGGTACTGTCACACGCGGTAACATTGCTTGCCGTGTACAAATGGAACAATTTGTCCATGATTTCACTGCAACCAGCAAATTGCCAGTGAAATTGCAAGCAATATTGCCGCATGTGACGGTACCTTAATGATTAGACCGTGTTGCCCAGGCACCTCCCAATGGAGGCACCTAAAATACACTGTGCTTCTCAGCCATAGACTGAGAAGTATTTCTAGGTTATGGCACACTGGCCCTTTAAGAGAAGCGAAAGTGTGCTGCCTTAGCACTCTTTCAAGAGACCAGCGCATTGAGTGCAGGCAATGGGAGCAGGAGGAACAGGGAACAAACAGAAGCCGCGGGCCCACTGGCGCAGTAAATATTCTGCGGAAGTCTGTCTCCGTGCCTCGTGGATGATGGTGCCGTGGCGATAGGCGCTACTGTTATTATCTGAGAAAACCCTATTCATCTGGGTTCTTAGTACCCTGAACATCTCATCCTGGATGGATTGACCTTTGCTGTTTCTTCCATCTTCATGGTGTTTCTCATGGCTCGTAGTATTCATCTGTATCTTCCCGCGAGAAATACATTTTCCCTTCCTCCGGTGGAATAACTGCTCTCTTCTTCCACCTCTTGGCCAGAGTGGAAGTACTAATCCTCTTCCTCAGAATTCTGCTCCATCTCCCACCTAGGTCTCTTAAGATATTGTTACTCGTCGCCATATGGCTTCCATATCGCTGGTGGTTTGACGTGAGCGCGCACGTTTCGGGCACTTTTTCTCTGATCGCTGTGGAGCGGTCACACGTAGCTATCTAGCGTGCGATCTTTGGCGATCCTGCGTCCCGTAAATCGCCTGCAAAAGACCGGAAGCGATCTTCCTTTCATACATCGCTGCATCACACGCCACAATCGTGGCTGCGATGTGGCCATACTGTTTTGATAGGGGCGCGGTGAAACAAACTCTAGCACGCCCGTATCACTGTGATTGGTGGACGGAACTGCGTTCCCATTGGTCAGCCTTGCGTGAAAGCACGGGTCAGCAAATAAACAGCCTCAGTCACGGCCAGCCAATCGGAACGCAGTATCACCCACCAATTGCCGCAGATTCGGCGCAAAAAAACACCATCCAAGCACGCCTACGGGATTGATTTCAGGATCGCTGTGTACGTTGCTATCGCCCTGTCACATGGCACAATCCGCTGAAATCGCCTGGTGGATATCGCCTGATTTCACTGCAGTGCAGGGCAATCAGGCAACACTCCACCAGCGATGCGTGTGATAGACGATAATCAGGCGATGAATCGCCTGCGCAACATTGCCAGGTCTCTCAACAATGTTGGGAAACCTGGCGATGTTGCTGAGGCGATCATGCCTGTTTGCCCTGTGTAACGCGGCAAACTGCAATGTTGCGGGCGACACCGCCTATCTCCAACATTGCGAGTTACCGCTCGCTGGGTTGCTGGGCAACCCAGCGAGCGATAGCCGCGGCAACTTGCCGGCAATATCGCCGGTAAGTTGCTCCGTGTGACATCTCCCCGGCGATGTTGCCAGGGATGCGCGCTCCCGCGCATCGCCGGTAACATCGCCGCTACCGTAGCCCCGTGTGACGGTACCAGAAGAAGACCTCTGCAGCCTGCGGGAGCCACCGGGAGCCTGCAGGAAACGGCGGGGGCTCGGGGAGAGGTGAGCATAAACTTTTTTTTTTTTTGTTTAACCCTTGCGCTCCCAGTTTGGAGCATTTTTACTGTACCGAGCATGCTCAGTACAGTAAAATCGGGTCCAAGGAGACATCAGATGTTTCCTCGGACCCTTCTCCATAGGGCCACGTTATAGGTATCGGGTCGGATGTGCACTAAATGCCATCCGATTTGGTCTGATCCGATTTTATTTTCGGTGCAAAAATCGGAGCAGGCAACGATTTTTGCACTGATAAAAAAATCAGACAGAATCGGATTGGACCAAATCGGATGGCATTTAGTGCACATCCGATTCGGTCCGATGCCCATAGGGCTGCATGGGGCCAAATTCGGATCCGATGCTGTCCGATTTTTATCGGACAGCATCGGATTTTAAAAATCCGTAGTCTGAAAGCAGCCTTAGGGCGGCTTTACACTGCGGCACAATCGGTCCGGAATGACCCTGACAGCCACGGACTGGATCAGCACACAGGACTGGGGGGCTAATTTGCCCTCCGGTCCGGTGTGCAGCGCACACAGCTGCTGACACGTCAGGACCGCGGCGCCGCGGTCCTGACTTATCAGCAGCGGGAACGGCGTGCACTACACACCGGACCGGAGGGCAAATTAGCCCCCCAGTCCTGTGTGCTGATCCAGTCCGTGGCTG
Organism: Allobates femoralis; assembly: GCA_033576535.1. Taxonomy (NCBI): domain Eukaryota; kingdom Metazoa; phylum Chordata; class Amphibia; order Anura; family Aromobatidae; genus Allobates; species Allobates femoralis. The sequence goes on from JARQOC010000006.1 coordinate 347,186,553, forward strand.
TCAGGGTCATCCCGGAGAGGATCGTGCTGCAGTGTGAAGGCACCCTTAAAAACCAGAAGTGCCCTCCAGCATGGAAACACACCATGCATGGCTGAAATCTGTGTGTTAACCCTTACAGCATGCTGTTTTCAGATTATATAGCAAAAACCTGCTGACAGATTCCCTTTATAGAATTTGGTGCATTACACTCTTATACGCTATGGTGTAGGACACTCCACTCTTAATGACTCAGCCCTGGGTGTTTAACTCTTTCTCTTCCCAACAGCATATATTATGGTAACAAGCTGCCCAGAGATATTAGATACATGTCTTATCGGGGCTCAGTTTCTTTGTAAAGACCAGGAAAACTAGCAGTAATAAAAAGTGCTTCATCTCTGGAGACATATGGCTCATTAGCAGTGGTGTAACTGGAAGCTCCTAATTATTGCAAGCCTTTCTTTTTCTATAGGCCAAAGGGACTTTTGGGCCCCCCTAGGCTCCAGGGCCCGGGTATGATGCCCCACCCCCTGTTGTGGTTCGGTCCCTGATCATCAGCCTATCTGGAGATCTATGAGGGCCCCAGTGACCCGATCTCCCTGTCTGCAGTTGTGGGAGGACACTGCACATAGAAGATACAGGTGCCTGTGCCCTGTAGAAGCCGGTCAGGCCGTGCTGGGAGTTGTAGTCTCCCACCCTGCAGATCCCATAGTGATGACCTCCTGGGCTCGGCCAGCCGCCATGATGACTTCACCTGCTTCTCCACATACCCTGGCACAATAGCCAGCACACCGCATCCTACACTATCCCGCACTGTCGGGACACTACACAACTAATCGCGATGGAGATCTGCACTGCAGCGCCGCTCAGCGCTTCTATACCAGCTTGGTCTGTGATTGGTCGGCGCACCACGTGACACTGCGCGTCTTCTCTGCCCTTAGTTATAGGAGTGACGTCACTTCCGCCCTTCTTCCGCATAGAGGCTGAGAGCAGAAAAACATCCTGCAGCAGATCACACGGGGATGGTGTCAGTGCCTGAGCTGCCCTGAGGATACAGGGGCCGGGGAGCAGGTGAGTGCCGGCCTGTACACTGCCCTGGAGGTCCAGGGCATGCTGCGCCTTGTAGTGCCTCATCACTTATACAGAGGAGCCCATGATCCATGGCTGCCCCTCCCCCTGCACCTATTTCCTCCTTTGAGCATTTTAGTGTTGGCTTCATTCTCATCTCCAGGATCTTGAGGTCAGCTGAGAATAACCCTATAGGGAATGGGATAACCTGTGATCTCATTAGGCTGATGATGGGAGCACACCTAGCACTCATAGAGATGCCCTGTAGCTCCATCACTGGTCTCTGTGGGCAGATGAAGCTGTAATGCAGCCTGTGATGACTGGCGCTACCGTCCTGAGTCGGGGAACGTTTGTCGTCATTGTTGGTTGGGGGCAGCTCCATGTATGTGCAGCTTCGACTGAACTGGAGAAAGGCAATGGTATAATAGACGCAGCACGTACAGAGAAAAATCCAAATTCACCCACCAAAAACCCCCCCAATAATTATTGGGTAGGTAATCGCGCCTTGGTCACAGTCAGAGGACCAGATGTGCCAGCATTTAAAAACAAGGTGGAGGGAAGTGTATTAAGGCGCATCCACAAAAAATAGTCCCCCTAATTAATCTGCCACCCACACAGGTTGATCTCAAACACACTCTGATACCTCCTAACATAGTATGATGGCGCCACATTCGTCCGAACATGATATGATGCCAGAAACACATGTCAATGTAATTGTCACACAAACTGCGGTATCCCCAAAGTGCTCTCCCAAGTAACGAGGTGCCCTCACAGTGCCCCCCCCAGCCCTGTTCCCACAGGGAGCTGCCCCAGTTCTGTGTGGGCTTCTGTGCAGCAGCCATGATCTAGTGAAGGCCGGGATCACATTTGCATTCGGAACTCAGCCAAGCGCATGCGCGCTCTGCGTTCCTATGTTCAACATGGGAACGCATGGTCCCTGCATTTGGCTGCGTTCGGTTGCAGTTGTGTTCGGATGCGCATAATTCCTGCACCCTCCTCTGCCCTCTGAACGCAGCCTGTTGCATTTTTTGTGTGTTCACAAGCGCTTGTTTTATCAGCAAGCGCACAAAAAATGCATGGATCTCAATGGATCCGCAGTGTCCTCCGCATGACAGCGCTACGGATCACATTGAAAGCTCTCCTGGTGGCCAATCGGCTTTCTCGGCAGCGGCAAGGAGCTCTCCGCCGTTTATCTTCGCCACCCGGCCGCCGCCGAGATCGCTGATTGGCTGGCCGGGCACCATACCAATGTGAACACAAGCAGAGAATCTCCGCTGCGTTCACATCAGCAGGTCAGTGTTTTCAATGCGTTTGCGTCTGCGTGCCCTCCCCATGCAGACACAAAGCAAATGTGAACCCGGCCTGATTCCACCTGCAGCTCTATGATTCTGATGCACAGCCAGAATGGTGGAGCAGGGAGCTGATCGTTACCAACCCAACCTTTCTATTCAGCTGTATTTACATCCTGAGGACACGATACAGTTAACATTAGGATACCAGAGAGGGGACCCAGCTCACTGGCCCCATTTTAGCCTTGTGGTTTTCCGTTATTAGTGATATGCCACTCAGTAGACGGTGCTAAGGGTGCAATGGTATTTGGGTCCTGGCATCTCAGGGGCCCCAATAATTGTTTAATCTAAAATGGTCTTATAAATAACACTTGAAGGTTGAAAGACGCTAGTACAGATACTGCATCATGGCCCACGAGCTTCACATTTATTCTTGGAGAGACAGAAGTAACATTTAATGATGCATTTACCCTTTACTTGCAGCCATAAGCCTCATACAGCCAAATCAGATCTCAGACTTTGCACTGATGAGGAGCAATACCCTGAAACCCTGTCTGCAAATTGAGTTTCTGGTTTGCTATTTAGCCTAAGGGCCACGTCACAAACACAGATAATTGTGCAGATATTGGTCACAGACCTCTGGTTGTAGTGAAATCATGGACACATTGCTCCATTTTGTGGCTGTGCACAAATGTAACAATGTGTCCATGATTTCACTACAACCAGAGGTCTGTGACCAATATCTGCACAAAAATCTGTGTGTGTGACGTGGCCCTAAGTTATATGATAAGGTTCATTATAGGGACTATATTGACTTTTAGAATTGCTGCTTCTAATAGGTGGCCAGGGTACCTTGTCACGCCACAACCGCGGGAGACGTTTTTGATGGCGATAGGTCGCCCTGGACCTGTCGCCGTCAAATTGCCTCCCAATTGCGCCGTGTAATTTGGGAATTTGGCGGTGATATGTCGCCTCGCCACGGTTGCCTGATTTTGCTTGATTTTGCTCCAAAATCCAAAAGTCCCCGCAGCCCACTGTTTGTTCCTACATGCCTCATCTACTCCCCTTATTGTGAGCTTTCTCTTCGACCTCTTCACTCCGGGCCGTGGCTTTCGGTTCGATTAGGCCTCCAACATCCCTGCACACTGTGCCGTCACTCAGGCAAGGAAAATCATGACTTTGATTTCTCCTTTCATTCAATTTGCATTTTAATTGATAAAAATGACCCATCATTCTTCCTATTTTTTCCTTCATTCTTACTTTACAGCTTTTGTTCCCCCACTCCCACCTTAAATATTTGCACAGTTCTGTATGTGGTGATAAGATTATCTATTGGGGCATATGAAGACATTTATTGCAACATATGTCAATGAATATGGCTCAGTGTAAGTTAGGCTTTGGCTAAAATGGGGCTAGTTTTGATAAATGTGGGCCCCTGTCTTTCACATAATGGATCCTAAATTCCATCCAAACCATTTATTCTCTGGCAGCTCAGAGCATCATTGTTACCTATTGACCGATCCTGTGAGAATTGGGCTTCCTTTTAATGTCACTACATTCTCAATTTTAAGCATTCCTATCTTTTTACGCAAAACCTGTAGAAACTTATAGTTGTCATGAGGAGTTCTGGGAGAAAAGGAGGAAAGAAACCTAGACCCCTAAACTGCCCCTCAGGCTAGGGGAACCCTGACATTCCTTAACTTAGGGGTATCCTTGATGGTAGAGAGGCCTGAGTCTCCAACTTGTCCCTTTCTCCTGTCCAGCCCTGAGCTAAAGCCCCAAACCCAGGAGGTGAACAGTAATGGATCCCACAGATGAAGATAGACAGGGATAAAGTAAACATCACCACAAAGCAAACAATCAGGAAGATACAATGTGTGTGCAGGGTGAACACAAATACAAATAGGGAATGAAAAACAATAAGATATACTTAACCAGACACCAAGCAAAGATTAGAGTTTCAACAGCATCTCCAACACTGGACTGGTGTCACGTACGCACGTCTCAGCATGTGACCTGGGTTGCGCCTGCAAGGATTATTCTATCGCCTCTCACTCAATCCAACACTCGACCTCTGTCCTATGCTGAAAGGGAGCATCAATCACACCCTGACTCACACGGCGCACCCTGCTTCACACACGCTGCCACCACTCATCAGATTTTGGGGGGCTGATGAGTTCCCCTAAACTAAGACTTATCAGACAATCAACAACATCACACCTTACTCGGGCTGTGGATTCTTAGAGTATACAAGATTCAGACTCATTAAAGTTTTAAGCTTTAATATAAAAAGTACAGTGCTTACATAAAAAGATATAAAAATAGAAATAATAAAATGACATACACATATGCAAACAATGAAATAAAAAGGAGAAACTTACAGAAACCTAAACTTTGTTTCGGTTGCCCGATGGGGAGAGCAGAAATATATGGAAAGAGGTTCACAGCAGCTTCGGCCGACCCATCTGTGACCTCTTGTGGATGGACATGGAATTTAACCCCTTACTGGTCTAGTGTCCAGTCCCTGAGATACATATTTCACTACAACTGGTATGCAAGAGGCACACAAATGCTATAGTCGGCATCCAGGAATGTTTTGAGCCACACATAAAGGGTGAAGGCGTTCCATCAGCCTCAACCTTCAATTGACACAATCAAAAAGTTTACTTCTGCAAAGCTGAACATCAGTGAACAAACCACTGCCAACGCCCTAACGCAGACAAGAGCAACAAAGAGGCTTAAGGCTACACTTTAGACTCCCCAGTGTGAGCAGAGCCTGAAGCCAGCATGACAATAGGCTTGTCTTCTCCCTGTAACAAAAAAAATAGCCTTTTTTTTTTGATGACTATAGTAATCTTGTATGTCTAGGGTCTGTCCCAATTCTCATGATCTGTAAACTGCCACCTTTTCTTTTAGAGTGGTCAATTTCTCTTTATTCTTTGGCCAGTACTATAGGTGCTGGAATGTCCTTTTTCTTCCCAGCATGCATTGCACTGATCTGAAGGCCACCTTTCTGTTGTGATTGCTTGCAATCTTTGGATGAGATCTGGAGCAGAGAGACAGACTCCTCTCCTACTTTGTGAAATGCGTCTTGTTATCTTTGATTCTAGTGTGAATTCCAAAATTAATGGCACTAGAAGTATTTGGCCAAACACAATATAAGAATCTCTTTTGATGACTAACCTATGTGTAAGCTGGCACCACACATAATGTGATCTATTTTATGACACACTTCTGCACTTTTACTCAGATAATTCACATTATTTTACAGCTTTTACTGTTAGCACGTTTTAGCCATAATGAAAAATATATATATATATATATATATATATATATATATATATATATATATATATATATATATATATATATATATATATATATATATATATAATATGTATATATATATATATATATATATATATATATATATATATATATGTATATGTATATGTATATGTATATACACATACACATACACATACACATACACACACACACACACGAGGGAGAGATAAATAGATAGAGAGAGATAGATGAGTCGTTGCAGCCGCGGTAAGTCCGGCATGTAGGTCCATTGCGATTTAATTGGGCCGGCGACAGCCGAGCGCTGTGGCCGAAAATCGAACCAAGGGGCCGGCCATGCATTGTTCGAAACACCGCTATGTATCTCTATGGGAAGTGAGGCGCTATTCTCATTGGTCGCTGTGTGCTGGCAGCGACCAATGAGAATAGCGCCTCACTTTGAGCGGTAAATTTGAAACTCAAAGTCGTCCGTTATATCTCTATGGGAAGTGAGGTGCTATTCTGATTGGTCGCTGTGTGGTGCTGGCGACCAATGAGAATAGTGCCTCACTTTCAGCGGTAAATATGAAACTCAAAGTCGTCCATTATATCTCTATGGGAAGTGAGGCGCTATTCTGATTGGTCGCCGGCAGCACACAGCGACCAATGAGAATAGCGCCTCACTTGCCATAGAGATATAATGGACGACTTAGTTTCAAATTTACCGCTGAAAGTGAGGCGCTATTCTCATTGGTCGGCGCCAGCACACAGCGACCAATGAGAATAGCGCCTCACTTTCCATAGAGATATAATGGAGGACTTTGAGTTTCAAATTTACCGCTGAAAGTGAGGCGCTATGCTGATTGGTCGCTGTGTGCTGCGCCGACCAATCAGCATAGCGCCTCACTTCCCATAGAGATACATAGCGGTGTTTCGAGCGAAGTATAGCCGGGCCCTTGGTTCTATTTTCGGCCACGGGTCTCGGCTCTCGTTGGTCGTCGCTGGGGCGGGAGATTCGCAATGGCCGCATTGCTCGCGCCCCTGCAACGGCTCGCAATGGCCGCGAAGCGGCCATTGCGAGTGAGTCGCGTGCCACGAACAAAGCCACGGAAGTAGCGCTGTGTGCGACGGAAGTCGCTACGGCAATTATATAATAGATATGCAAATATGCACTTCACTAAAGAAGTGGAGAAACTCCAGTGCCACATTTAAGCAGCTCCTCAAAGTCATAATCGCTTTCCAACAAGCTTTTAATATAACTAAGGGATTTGTGCCAGATCAGAACCCCAAACTACAGACGCTGCGTTTCGGGGTACCTGCCCCTCATCGGTGTAGTGTGTGGGATATTCTGATCTGGCTGAGTGAGTGGGCTAAGACAAGGTCTGAGATCTTGCTATCAACCTTATGGAGACAGCGAAGTAGGTGAGGAGATTGTAAGCCACTTCCCTCCTCTCAGATATATGCAAATTTGCACTTCACTAAAGAAGTGGGGAAACTCCAGTGCCACATTTAAGCAGCTTCCTCAAAGTCATAATCGCTTTCCAACAAGCTTTTAATATATGTTTTGCAGTGTCTCTGGAGCCATTCTGTAGTACAGATGAGACAGAGGATTTTCAGGCCAGCCACACCGCTGCAATCGGTCAATCAATCAGAAGCGCCCATCCTCCAGCAACCAGGAATTTAGGCTGGCCGTGCAGCAGTGCTGAAAAGCATGGGAAATTAATGATGATCATTTATGGGATAGATCTGATATTTCCCAAATTTTCTGAGAATTGCTACATATGAGAAGCTACATACAGAACTACCAGTTTGTAGCATGAAGTCGCTTGGGGTTCTGAAGCCTGTAACCATAGCGTCACACAATATCCGTCACTTTCTAATCCATGGGCCATACAATGTCTTTTCATCATGCTAAAAGGATTTACATTTTAACCTCTTAACTACAGCCGTACGTCTCTAGACGTCGGCTGTCATTACCCGGTGTTTGAAGTGAGCTCCAGCGTGGAGCTCACTTCAAACCTCCCACATCACAGCTGTAGCTCCTCTGTAAGTGTCAGGAGCGATCGGACTGTGCAGCCGCATGCCTCTCACAGGGGCTGTGTAAAAGTAAGAATCAATAATCAAAGTTCTTACAAAGTTGAAAAAAACCCAAAAAACATAAGTTCAAATCACCCCCCTTTTCTCCCATCCACAATAAAAGTATTAAAAAAAAAAAAAATACACATATTTGGTATCGCCGCGTTCATATTTGCCCGATCTATCATTATAAAAAATAAAATAATGAGATCCGTAAACTGTGTAGCGCAAAAAATGGTTCAAACGCCAAAATTACGTTTTTTTGGTCACTGCATCAATGCTAAAAAATGCAATAACGGGTGATCAAAACAGCGCATCAACCCAAATATGGTATCATTAAAATCTCAGCTCGAGACGCAAAAAATAAGCCGTCACCCAGCCCCAGATCCCGAAAAATGAGGACGCTACGGGTCGCAAAAAGTGCAATGTTTTTTTTTCTTTCATGCTTTTGAATTTTTTTCCACCACCTAGATACCAATAAAGGTATACATGTTTGGTATCTACAAACTCGTACTGACCCGAGGCATCACACGGTCACGTCGGCTTTACCATATAGTGAACACTGCGACTACAAAACCCAAAAAACAAACGTCTTATTGCACTTTTTTTGCAATTTCCCTGTACACTATATGGTAAAACAAATTATTGCATATGTCTGTGTCGACAGAAAAAAAAAAAAAAGTTATGGCTCTTGGAAGCCGAGGAGCGAAAAAACGAAAATCAAAAATGACAAATTTCTTCGTCACTAAGGGGTTAAGTCAGTGATGGGCAACCTTTTGAGCTTGGTGTGTCAAAATTCGCCAAAAAACCGAGCATAAATCGCGAGGTGTGTCACCTTGAGAAAAAAAACCCTAATTTTACGATATTTATAGTTTAAATAACAAATATGTATAATTCTTTAACTTACCTGCTTAGTGACTTCTTTGTTAATCTGTCAGTTGGTTTCTTTTGTTGGTCTTGCTGTTATTTAACCTGTGTGGGGTGTCATGAACTAAGATAAGTGAGAGGGACAGCTGGACTGCCACACTGCCACAGGTTCGCCATCACTGATTTAGTGACTTTTTTGTTGCTGAATTTCATTGGCTAAATCTTCAATTGAAGGTTGGTATTTTGTACACTTCAAGGCCAAGCAAGCGCTACTAAGGTTATCTGTCAAAATGTCTATTTATATTCCACGTTCTGCTTACTACCGTTTCACTACATAGAACGCAAAATGATCTGCCATTTTTTTCTATAATGCCATACATCTCAGTCCATGTCTCCTGAAAGGGTCGGCTACTGCTACTACCACTTCCTTTACTTAACCTTGGTTTGTTTGGCTTCTCCATAAGAGGGGCAGTGACAGAAGATTTATAGACAGCCCTGCAGGCAATTAGGGGTTAACTGTCTTTTAGGAAAGGGCAGAGTTAATAAGCAGAAATAGGGATTAATAGGGTGAAATGCAGTCTGTACTATGCTGCAAGATGGCGTTCCTTATGTAAATCAATGGCGGGAAACGGCACCCATAGCACAGGCCTCTTCCAGCCTCCCCCTCACTTATCTCAGTAATGGCCAATCACACATTCATGACACCCCAGATTCTGCCCAGAACCTTTCACTGGAGGATGGTTGCTGTAGTAATCACTGGACCTCCAGACAGCGACCACAGGGCCTCAGATATGCGTCCCCCGCAGCGTTCCGCTGCTCCCTGCTGCGCCAGCCAGAAGTTCCGCTTACCGGAAGTCCCAGGACTAGACGCTCTGTGCCGGAGCTCTGCTGTTCTGGCTACAGACCTCCAGCACATTTTTTTTTCCTCAGCTGTAGTTAGTGATGGGCGAGTCCTAACTCGGAATCGCTTGACTCTAGTCTAGCGAGTCCGAGCCCGGGACTCGCTACTCGTTGCTAGTCTAGCGAGTCCAATGTTAATGAATGGGGAAGCGAGTAATAGCGAGTAGTGTGAGATTTACAAATCGCAGATGTCTCGGAAAGCGCTCGCATTGCCGTGTCGGAAACCCGACTCGCAACAGTTTTTTGCTGCTGTGTCTGTGTCTGTGGTTTTTATCCAAATAGCGAGTCTAGTTTCTCCGGCGGCCGCGTGTCACTGAAAATGGCTACGCGTGTCAGTGCTGACACGCGTGTCATAGGTTCGCCATCACTGGGTTAAGTAGAGATGATCAAAAAGATTCACAGGACTGTCTAGTGGTCATGTTGGTGGACCATGAGTAAGACAGAGCAAGGCACTCCCGTTGTGGTGAAAACCACCCTTTTTCATTTTATTAAAACTGTATATATTTTATTTCCAGTGAACTGATTGTCAATTCTTGACTGAAACCCCTTCACCCACATACTGGAATCATGTTTATAATAAATTTTACAAATTTTTCACCACAACAGGAATGCCTTGTTCTGTCTTACTCTTGAGTTACGGTTTTGAAACCTACAATGTTGGTAGACCGTGACTGCCGGACCAGAGCTGTGTAAACTACCTCCGACCTGCCAGAATACTGAGCATCTATTCTGATTCGAGAGTCCATTTCAACATCATTGTTGTTGCAAATAGTCTTTGGAGCCTCGGTTAGGAGTCTCAAACACAGGACTAGCCATATATCCCTCCAGAGAAGGACCCAGTCAAGGGTTGACACCTTGCGGAGAACACCATAACCACCATATTAAGTGGCCCTTTCAGTTAATATCCAGCTCTTTAACAAGCTTAGAGATATGACAAGGGAATACCAAGGCCAGGTATCCATCCACAGACAGCTGTTTCGGGGTGTTGCCCCTCAACAGTGTGGAATAGGATTCTGGCTAGGTGGGAGCAAGGCCTAGTAGACCAACATCACAAAGCATTCACTGATCTCAGGGAGACCAGTCCAAGAAAACACTGCGGGCACCTGGCTAAAGCGCTCAAACATAGTGAATTCCTAGGCGCATTGCCCCCTGGGAATTATGAATATGCAAATAGAGTCTGTGGAGCCTCGGTTAGGAGTCTCAAACACAGGACTAGCCAGATATCCCTCCAGGGAAGGATCCATCCAAGGGGTGGCTTCTTGGACTGGTTTCCCTGAGATCAGTGAATGCTTTGTGAACATCATTGTTGTGACTCAGCACATGCATGAAATCACACTAGGCCTACTAATCAGAAGAGCTGTCGAGGGTTCTGACAGATAGGAGGCCGTTCGCAGTGCTCTGGTCCGGTGACCATGGACTACTGACGTGATCACTGAACCAGTGTTCAGCAAATCTTTTTGGTCAACTCTAGTTTTCCATATTATTGCTAATAAGTATTGATTCAGGTTGTATCCCAAGTATGCATTCATTTGGGTATGCTGTCTTTTTCCAACATTACTCAGGAAAATGGAGACTTCAAAATCCTCTACAATGCAAGTGAGCTTTGTATGTCAGCGATGCAGCCAGCCGTTGAAGCTAGACACCTCCTTCAAGATCCTGGATAAAGTCACCATGCAGGAACTTACAGGTGGGTGACTTGGTGTTCTCAGGAAATTGTCAGCTGCTTGTCTATACACATCTGTGTGGGAGCAAGGGACATGACCTAGGATGTACTGGTATGTTCTAGGTCATTAAGGAGATAAACGATGGTACACCTGGGCGACAATCACATGGGTAACTCAAATAACCATATTCTTGGGACTGGTAATAAATCCCAGCACTTGTTTGAAACACACTTTCTCCTTCACATCATTGGGGGACACAGGACCATGGGGGTGTATGCTTTTCTGCCACTAGGAGGCGAAACTAAGTAGAGATTAAAATTGAGCCCTCCTTCTTGCAGTATACACCCGTACGTGGGCGTAGATATTCAGTTTTTAGCTTGGTGTCGCAGGAGGCACATGAGGTCTGTAACTCAGACCACACATACCCTTTATTATTGTTTTCTCACTTTTTTTTTTAACCAGTTATTTTTATTGTTTTCATATTACAAAACAGCGTTATAATATACAGTATACACTTATGATTGTTTATTATGTCAATCAATCAAAGAAAAGCATAAGAAACTCTCCCCCCCCCCCCTTAGTACGCATCAGTTATTCCTTTTAACCAATGATCTCGGAACTGATCCATTGAATTTCCTCATTACACTGTTGCCAACCAGGCTGCCCATATTTTGTCAAATAAGTGCTCCTTGTTCCTTTTTCTATAAATTTTCCCTTCCAGTCTGATGACCTGTCGCGTACTACATATAAATTCCCTTCTAGTTGGAGGAGCTCTATCGATCCATCTGCTGGCTATCAATTTCCGTGCCATATAGAGAAGCCTGGCTATGGCCGTCTTACTAGTTTCTGGAACCAATATCTCAGACACCTCTCCCAACACACATTATTGGATTCCTTTCAATTGTGCAATCTTATGCCCTTTCTATTTTTGTGATTACTGTTATCCAGAATGCGGCAAGACGAGTGCAAGTCCACAGCATATGCAGCAATCCAGCCCCATCTGAGTCACATCTGGGACATTCAGAATCCGTTCGTAAACCCGACTTAAACAGCACCTCCGGAGTTCTGTAAACCCTGTGTATTATATACAGTTGGGAAAGTCTAGCTTGTTCGCTGAGTGACAGGTTGGTTACATTCTCTAATATGGCTTTCCATTGCTCCTCTGACAATTCTCCCACGTCTTCTTCCCATTTACTTTTAGCTTTCAGTCGGAACTTTCCCAAGAAGGCATGTAGTAAATCGTTATAGATGCCCGAAATCACTCCCTTAGTATTACCCGTCATACAGATATAATCCAGCGTGATGTCTTTATGAATAGTCAAGTCTTTCATTTTCCGCTGTACCAACCAAGCATGCCTAATCCCAGAGTATTGAAACTCCCAAGTGCACGGTATGCTGTATGTGTCCCTTAACACTGAAAAGGGGTGTAACCTACCCTCTCTAGTCAGGTGCTCCACATTCCTCAATCCTTTCTTCTGCCAATGTTTCATCTCTCCCATTTTATAAAATTCCCTTAAATGTACATTACCCCAAACTGGCGAGTAAACCGTCAATCCCTTCACTCCTCGCACTTTTTTAATAGCATTCCAGCTCCTTTGAATGAGATACATCGTAGGATACCGCGAGCTCAATTTATCAAACGTGCCATCCTCCAACCCCTGAATCAGAGGATCTCTGCCCGACATGCGACGAAGAAGCCGGCCAGTGGACCCCCTCAATATTGTGTTCTCTCCATCCCCTCATGTGTTGGCCCTGTCCCGCCAGAAAGTATATCCAAGCATTCGGAACTGCCAGTCCCCCTTCCTCTTTCCCTCTCTGAAGGGTTTCAAATTTGATCCTGGCAGATCTCTTGCCCCATATCAGAGATCTGAAGATGGCGTTAGCCCCATGACATTTTTTCTTGGCTATCCAGACTGGGGAATTATGTAACCTGTACATCAATTGAGGCATCAACACCATCTTGATCAAATTGACCCTGCCAGTCACCGACAGGGGTAGCTTACACCAGGCATTAATTTTCCTTTTTTAATATCTCCAAAAGTGGTGCGATATTCAGATCCCAATATTTCCCTAATGGGAGAGTCACCCATACTCCTAAATATTTAAACTTTGACACCACCTGAAGTTGTCTCCCCTGTTCAGCTATATCCTCCGCTGTGAGTTCCCCATCCACCGCCATGATACAGGATTTATTCCAATTGATCTGTAACCCTGATACATTGCCAAACCCCTTTATGATCTCCATTACCCTTCCCAATGCCTCCCCCGCGTTTTCTAGAAATAGCAATATATCGTCTGCATACAACGCTATCTTTTCCATGATGTTACCAAATTGAAATCCAGCCACTTCTCTAGTCATTCTGATTTTGACAGCCAATGGCTCCATCGCCACCGCAAATAATAGCGGAGACAACGGGCACCCCTGTCTGGTTCCGCTATATAGCCTGAACGTCTCAGATTGTGCCCCATTCACCTTGACAGCTGCTCTTGGCGAGGAGTACAGCAACTTCACCCAGGACATAAATCTATCTCCAAACCCCATTAAACCCATTACTTTCCACAGGTACCTCCACTCCACACTATCAAAGGCCTTTCTAGCATCAAGCGATACTATAATAATAATAATAATAATAAAACTTTATTTGTATAGCGCCAACATATTCCGCAGCGCTTTACAGTACAACGGTACATATAAGAAAAATATACGGTACAGAAACGTAATGCAGAACAGTAGTTACATACCAAAAACATAGAATCAACTTAGGAAATACAATAAGAAAGGCAGAAAATGAAGGTGACCCTGCTCGAAGGAGCTTACAATCTAAGACGGGATGGGAACACAAAGTACAGGGGCTTATAACAATGAATATCTTACGTCTAAGTGACTACTGTTAGGGAGAAGGATAGGCCGCCCTGAAGAGGTGTGTTTTTAGGGAGCGTCTGAAGCTATGCAAGTTGTGGATGGTCCTAATTTCTTGGGGTAGAGCATTCCAGAGTTTTGGTGCAGCTCGAGAGAAGTCTTGAAGTCGGGAATGGGAGGTTCGGATTAATGCCGATGTTAGTCTGAGGTCATGTTCAGAGCGAAGGGGACGGGTGGGGTGGTAGACAGAGATGAGGGTGGAGAGGTAAGGAGGTGTCGCACCATGAATAGCTTTGTGGGTGACAACGAGCAATTTGAATTGGATTCTATAGTATACGGGCAGCCAATGTAGTGACTGGCACAGAGCAGAAACATCTGAGTAACGGTTTGCTAGATAGGTGATCCTGGCTGCTGCATTGAGGATAGACTGGAGAGGGGAAAGCTTACTGTGGGGGAGGCCAGCTAATAAAGAATTACAGTAGTCAAGGCGGGAATGAATCAGGGCCACGGTGAGGGTTTTAGTTGTTCCCGTGGTGAGGAAAGGGCGAATTCTGGAGATATTTTTCAGGTGCAAGCGACAGGAGCGGGTGAGAGATTGTATGTATGGGGTGAAGGAGAGATCAGTGTCCATCAAAACACTGAGACAGCGAGCCTGCTGACTGGGTGTTATCGTGGTGCCGCACACCGAGAGAGAGATGTCAGATTTAGGGAGGTTGGAAGAGGGTGGGAGCAGAAGAAGTTCAGTTTTGGAAAGGTTGAGTTTCAGATGGAGAGCGGACATGATATTGGAGACTGCGGTTAGAGTCGTTAGACAGTCATTGGTGTTCTTTAATACCGCAGGGGTAAGGTCAGGGGCTGAAGTGTATAGTTGTGTGTCATCAGCATAAAGATGGTACTGAAAGCCAAATCTGCTGATTGTTTGTCCGATCGGGGCTGTGTAGAGAGAGAAGAGGAGAGGGCCAAGGACTGAACCCTGAGGGACCCCAATAGTGAGGGGAAGAGGGGAAGAAGTGGAGCCAGCAAAAGATACACTGAAAGAGCGGTCAGAAAGATAGGAAGAGAACCAGGAGAGAGCAGTGTCCTTGATGCCAATGGAGTGCAGCATAGAGAGTAGGAGCTGATGGTCGACAGTGTCAAAAGCCGCAGAGAGGTCAAGAAGGATAAGCAGAGAGTGGTCACCATTACGTTTTGCTGTCAGAAGGTCATTGGTCACTTTGATGAGGGCAGTTTCTGTAGAATGTAAGGGGCGGAAGCCAGACTGCAATGGATCTAAAAGAGAGTGAGTGGCGAGGTAATGGGTGAGGCGGGTGTAGACCAGGCGCTCCAGGAGTTTAGAGATGAAGGGGAGATTGGAGACTGGTCTGTAGTTATTTGTGCAGGATGGGTCAAGGGATAATACTACTCTTCCTCCACTATTATCTGCTGGTAGTTGTAAATTGAGAAACAGACGTCTCAGATTTATTGCCGTTGATCTACCAGGGACGAAGCCAGACTGGTCCGTATGTATAAGACTCTGTATCACCCCAGACAGGCGAGTGGCAAGGATTTTAGCCAGTATCTTGACGTTAGCCGTTAACAACGATATCGGCCTGTATGATTCCGCGCACTCCGGGTCTTTCCCTTCCTTAGGTAGCACCACTATAACTGCCTCCTCCATTGACCTTGCAAGGGCCCCCCTGTCTCGTGCTCCTTCAAATACCTGCTTCAATCTAGGTGCCAGTAATTCTGAAAATGCTTTGTATACCTCTCCTGGAATCCCATCAGCCCCAGGTGCCTTACTCGCCGACATAGAAGATATCGCCCTTTCCACCTCTTCTACCTCTATTGGCTCGTCTAATCTCTGCCTATCATTTTCCGTTAATATGGGAAGTGTCACCCCCTCCAAAAACTCCTCCATTTCCTTGTCCCCAGCGTCTGAAGCAGAAGTGTACAGACTAGAGTAAAACTCTTGAAAGACATTTAAGATATCTGGCGTATCCGTAACTAAATTGCCTCCTGCATCCCTCAACTTATAGACACGATAACTCTCTTTTTGAGCAGCCGATATCACTGCCAGTAAATGTCCCACTCTCTCCCCCTCTTCATAAAATACTGCTTGTTGAAAGACTCTTTTCCTTTCGCTCCTTTCCATATGCATCCCATTCACCGCTACCTGTCCGTCTTTAAATCTGTCATGGTTCTCTCTGGTAGGAGTCAATATCATGTCTGCCTCTGCCCCACTCAGAGCATCCCTTACTGCTTGATCAGCCAATCTATTGCGGGTCTTGCACTGGGCAATGTCTCTAATAAAAATCCCTCTTAAAAAGGCCTTCATGGTGTCCCACACTGTTACCTCCGCACTCCCCTCATTATCATGGAAGAATTGAATCAGTTCATTCTCTATTATGTTTAAATCTAAATTCTTAAGCCATGTCGGGTGTAAGGACCATCCTCCCTGTCTACCCCTTCTGACGTCCAGCTGCAGTGTGACCTGAAACGGGCTGTGATCAGACATCGCTCTCTGCAGATATTCAACATCCCTCACCAACCCATTCATATCAACATCCCCCAATGCAAGGTCAATCCTGCATAAAGTGCCGTGAGTGGTCGAGTGGCATGAAAAGCACTTCCTCCCCTCATTACTCACTCTCCATATGTCAATCAGGCCAAGTTCCGTTACATAATTCCCAAACGCCGATAATCTGTCCTTCTGTTCATTTAGCTCTCCAGTCCTCAATTTATCCCAACTTTCATTCATCACATTGTTCATATCTCCTTGTATGAGAACCGGTGATTCTCCTTTTACTCTAGTCAACTCCATCACCTCCTGTAACTTCGTTTTGGAGTATGGTGGTGGAATGTACAGAACCACCAGCATCATCTTATGTCCGAACAACTTACATACAACCCAAACAAACTGACCTTCCTGGTCAATGTGTACCTCCAATTCCTCATAGTGGGCATTATTTCGTATCAAAAGTGACACCCCTCTAGAGTAAGTTGAATAGGTAGAGTGGTATGCTTTCATGATCCAGGGCCTTGACAGCCACCCTGTCGTGTCTCCTGTAAACAAATAATCATGGCTTCACTTGTTTTAACATACTGTAGGACTGCAGCTCTTTTAGTTTTGTCCGATACACCCCTGACATTCCAACTTAATATCCTTATTGTGTTATTAACCATTATCCATATAAAAGAACACTTTATATAGGCATCTTAACCAACAACATGTGTCCAGTACCCCAACATCATCAACTTTATCCTTTGGAATAAACCTTAGCGTACCTTGCCCAATTCCCCCCCTCCCCTCCCCCCTCTCCACCCTCCCCTCCCCCCTCTCCACCCTCCCCCCTCTCCACCCTCCCCTCTCCACCCTCCCCTCTCCACCCTCCCCTCTCCACCCTCCCCTCTCCACCCTCCCCTCTCCTTTCTCTCCTCCTAAGGACTCCCACTGCGAACAGCGAGAGTGGGGATACGGCAATTCCCACCGCCGTGCAATCAACTCCCCCACATTCATCAAAAAAGGTGATAGAAATTCCGGCTCTCCCACCACCAAAATATAAGCCCATAAAACAGAGGGCTTTAACATCTCAGAGTCCCGATACCAGCCAGTCGGTGTCCGTTGATTGAAACAATATAGGCAAATCCAGGATGAAAATGGAAAAAACCCGGTTAGAGAAACCGCTGGGAAAAAACAATTTAGCTGTTGGCTTAATCTAGCCCCAGCAAACAACAGGGCCGCTTAGTCCCCAAGGGCCTCCAAACTTGTGATCAAGTCTTAGTGCTGCAGTCAAGTATTGCCATCTTGTCCTCCTCCTCCCTTGAGTTTAGCTCTGTTGCGCTCTATCCAGGCAGTCGCTTCCTCCGAGTTGGGAAAAAACTGCACTCTACCCAGTGCTTCCACACGCAGCTTCGCCGGGTATATTGTAGAATATTTTATTTTCAGCACTCGTAGTTGTCGTTTTACATCACTATATCTCATGCGCAGTCTTTGGACCTCTGCTGAGTAGTCCGGATAAATCTCTATACGTTTCCCATAATGAGTGATGTCAGACGTCAGACATTCTGCTAGCTCTGCGAAGGATACTGTCCCTATCTCTGTAGTTCAGAATTCTGGCCAACATAGTGCGAGGGTCCGCACCAGGTACCGGAGGTCTCATGGGGACTCTGTGAGCTCTTTCCACTGCGAAGACCCGTGATAACTGGTCTGCCCCGAATTTCTCCAGCAGCCATTTTTCAACACATTCTGTGGGATCATTACCCTCCACCCTCTCAGGGAATCCCACTAGCCGCAGATTGTTGCGTCTTGAACTATTTTCGAGGTCATCAGATTTATTGGCCACCACTATTATCTTCTGCCCATGTTGTTGCTGCACTTTTTGTATCTTCACTATTTGGTCTTCTGAGTCACCAACTCTCCTCTCCACCTCAGTCAGCCGTGCATAAGCTTTGTGCATTGCAGCTTTAATTCCTCCCACCTCCTCTCTCACAGTATGCACTTGTTGTGTGAGTGCAGTCAAAGTTGTTTTACAGTAAGACACTATCTGAAACACATCTTTCAATGTGGGTTCTTCCTCCACTGCACTCTCATTCTGTTGGTCTCCATCAGACTCCTCTCCCATCTGAGAGATTGACTCTTCCTCTGCCAGCCCTGCAGTCTCCTGTATGGCAGCCATATCCTCTCCTACTCCCTCCTGCTGGGTTTGTGTGCTTGGGGAATCAGTGTATCCATACCTCTGCAGCTTCTCTATCTCCAGTCTCCGGGAGTAGGCTGCGTTTCTTCTTCCCGCCTCCTCCTCTCTCTCAGCGCCATCTTGGCCGGCCGCTCTGCTCCCGCCTCCAAACTCCTTCTGCCGTTTGCGGACCATCTCTGTGTCCCTGAGGCGTCCCGATGCTCTCCCCTGGCTCCAGGGACCTTCCGACATCGGGCACCGGCGTTTGGCTGTTGTGGCACGGGCTCTGTGCAGGATAAATCGTCGCTGTGTTGGCGGAGGTTCACAGCCGCGCGTCCGCTCACATCAGCGTTTAGCCACGCCCCCTCGTTTTCTCACTTTTACATCTGTTTTTCACTTGGCACGGGAACCCGACGGCAGCTCACGCAGGGACGGATCCTCATAAAAGGACCCCGCTCTCCCGACACAGTGACCAGTAGCCACGAGGCACAATGGCATCCCCCTGCAGGACAGGGGATGCACAGGCCACCAGCACTCAGAGGGCACCATACCATCACCCTGCAGGACAGGGTAGCTCACGGCAATTACAGTTCTCACCACCTCCAACAAAGGAGGCAGGTGATTGAGCCCAGCACACTCTGCACACCAAGCCATCCCTAAGGGTCCTGGTGCAGCAGAGGCTGCAATATCGATGTCCACCTCGGGTGCCACAGCCAGACCGACGCGGCGTCTCCATGCCAGGACGCGCACCGCTGGTGAGTCAGGGTGCGCGCACAGACCAAGGGGCCGCAGCAATCAGGCAACCGCTAGGACGCCGCTCCCGGGAGCCACAACTAATTGAGGCCTCGGTCTGGGCCTGTACTCTAGCACGGCCCCGGCTCATTGGCCACACGCACGTCACCGCCCCGCGTCATGGGGGCGGGCGTGATGACTCGCCCAGCCGCACAGCCATTGACCACTGAGTAAATCACTCATGGCCAGGCCCCAAAGCTATTGGCTCGGCGCCGCGTCATCGCCCTGTGCATAGGGGCGGGTGCAGGGACGAGACAACGCCCACGGCACCGCAATTTGTCCCTGAGCACGTCGCTCAGGGCCAGGTGTACAAGCCCTACAGAATGGCACTCGGGGCGCTGGAACAAAAAGAGCCATCCATAGTAAAGCAAAGTACCAAGGGCACAGCCCTCAAACACGCCCCAAAACTGGCGCGAATTTCGCACAAAGCAGCCAGCATATTGCAGGTGCACAAAGGTACAGCCCTCAGGTAATAAACCTGGAGCTGATACCTGCCTACCCCTCATGGAGACCTTCTAAGTAGGGTTGGCTTAGCCCCCTCACAGGGGGGGGGGCACACATTGCCCACATACTACCAAGGGACATATTCAGGTCAGTCCTTTTGTTCCGGTGCCTCTTCAAGGGAAAGACCTCAGCACCTCACGGACGGCATAGCAGGGGACACAGGATCTGGGTAAGCTCCATAGGAGACCCTCTTTCTTGCAGATATCCACCCCTGCCCTCATAACAAGCTGGTTGGTACACTGCAGTGCCATCGCTGACAGTAATCTGGTACGCAATAGCAGATCCCAAACCGTCCAAGGACAAAAGCAAAAACAGTGCAGGGAACAAGGCATCATGCACCAGCTGCCAGACCCCGCTCCCGTGCGAGCATACATCACAATTTTGTAAGGACTGTGGACCTGAAAGTCCCACTGACGCAGGGCCCAGTGTGCCTGACATCCCTCCATGGGGTATAGTATTGTCGCAACGGCTGGACTCCATAGTCCAAATGTTGCAGACCCGTCCTGAGTCTTATGCAACCAGTGCCCATAAACATCACCGCTCCCACTCCAGCAGGGAACAGTCCCAGCCTACTGCCCTCCTAACCACTAGAAGACGGACTAATATCAGCCCGTCCCAGGGACAATCTCCCAATACGTCATCAAGTGACAGGTCTCGCTCCCCTTCACTACCTCACCGGTCTGATTCGCGCTCAGAGGGCAAGCTATCAGACCCAGACACACCCTACGAGAGTGAGACCACGGACATCCAGACATTGGTTGACAGCCTCATTGAAGCTGTTAACACGACAATGGACATCAAAGACGAGTGCGTCACCACTCCAGAGCGCAGCTTCTTGTTCACAAAGACTAAGCGCCCTCGCCGGATTTTCTCTAACAATGAGGAGTTTGATGGCTTAGTCCAACGACACTGGGACCGGCCCGACAAGCGCTTCGCAGACCGCAAGTCCATCAAAGCCAAATATCCCTTTGCCCCAGAACAACACAAAAATGGGCTGAATTGCCAGCTGTAGACTACCCCAGTGTCGCGTCTAGCTAACAAAACCCTACTTGACAGTCTAACACGCTCAATTTTTGAGGCCTCAGGAGCTGCTCTCTCGCCCTTGTGCGCTATAGCATGGGTTGCCAAAGCAGCGGGATCCTGGATTAAGGACATACAACAGACGCTGCAAGACCCCAACCAGAACCCGGCGGACCAACTCTATCTGCTGGCGAAAGCGCAGAACTACTTCCTGCTAGCATCCATTGACGCAGCCAACTGCGCCGCACCGGCAGCAGCAAACGCCATTTCCATGCGCCGAACCCTGTGGCTTAGGGGCTGGCACACAGATTCAACATCAAAAAGATCACTCATAAACCTATCATACCAGGGAGGTCGCCTATTCAGTGAAAAACCCGACCAACTCATCTCATCTCAGAAACCACAGAAGGCAAAAGCAAGTTTCTTCCCCAGCAGAGGTTCAAGCGGCCTTTTCGCCGCCCACAGTCACACTCACGCTCTCAAGCTTCCCAAGGAGCACCAAGGTGGTCCAGCTCTAATGCCCGGAAGTCTTCCACCAAATCTGCCGACGCTGGGGAACTCCCGAAGTGGACCTCATGGCGTCAAGAATGAATTCAAAAGTCCCGGCGTTTGTGGCCAGATCTCGGGACCCACTGGCCCTAGGAGTGGACTCCCTAGTCCTCCCCTGGCGCCAATTCCAACTCTGTACATCTTCCCGCCACTCCCTCTAATCCCTCGAGTGATCAGAAAGGTCAAGGCGGAAAGGGCGCAGGTAATCCTCATCGCCCTGGACTGGCCACGGCGGCCATGGTACGCAGAGCTCGTACAGCTACTCACTGATGCGCCCTGGCCACTCCCAAACAGACCGGACCTCCTATCCCAGGGCCCCTTCTACCACCAGAACTCGGGAGCCCTGTCTTTAACGGCATGGCGATTGAATCCTGGGTCCTGACCCAGGCAGGGTTTACACCAGAGGTCATAACCACCATGGTCAATGCCTGAAAACCAACGTCCTCACGCATCTACTACCGCACCTGGAAAACCTACTTCAAGTGGTGTGAAGACTGCAACCGTAACCCACTCCTCCTCTCCATCCCCTCGATCCTAGAGTTCCTCCAGAATGGCCTCGACGTGGGCCTAGCACCAAACTCCATCAAAGGCCAAGTTTCGGCCTTAAGTGTCCTTCTCCAATGCAGGATTGCGTCCAAATCACAGGTCAAAACATTCATCCAAGGAGTCTCCCACACAACAACCCTACAGGATGCCCGTGGCGGTCTGGGACTTAAACCTAGTTCTTGATGTCCTCCATAACACGCCGTTCGAACCCCTGAAAGAGGTCCCTCTAACCCTTCTCTCGTACAAGGTCGCCTTCCTCGTCTCTATCACATCAATTAGGCGCGTGTTCGAGCTGGCCGCCCTATCCTGTCGGCTCCGCTACCTAAACTTCCATAAGGATAAAGTAGTCCTCCGTCCTTCTCCATCTTTCTTGCCCAAGGTGGTATCCCAATTCCACCTTAACGAAGACATCATCCTCCAGTCCTTCTGCCCAACTCCAATAAACTGGGTCAAAAGTAGCTCCATACCCTGGGCCTGGTAAGGGCCTTCAGACACTACATCTCCCGAACAGCCCCATTCCGCAAAACAAACGCTTTTCGTCATATCCAAGGGTCCTAGAAAGGGAATGGCTGCCTCCAAATCCACATTGGCACGATGGATCTGTTCCACGATTTAGGAAGCCTACCGCATCAAGGGAATGCCAATCCCAGAAGGAATCAAGGCACACTCGACTCGGTCAGTAGGAGCGTCATGGGGCATTCGCCACCAAGCCTCGGCGACTCAGGTCTGCAAAGCCGCAACCTGGTCCAGCCTACATACCTTCACCAAACACTACAACATCCACACCCAGGCCTCTGCAGATGCAAGCCTAGGTAGAAAGATCTTGCAGGCAGCGGTCGCGCATCTGTAAGCAGCTAGCGCATGATGCTCAACCACCATTGTTAAATTCCCACCCAGGGACTGCTTTTGGACGTCCCATGGTCCTGTGTCCCCCCAATGATGCGAAGGAGAAACAGGGATTTTTGTGTACTCACCATAAAATCCTTTTCTCCTATCTCATCATTGGGGGACACAGCACCCACCCTCTAACGCATCCATATTCCCAGTACACTGCCATATGCTACGTTACCTAACGGGTACAGTATTGTACCTTACACCTTTCGTACCTTATTACCAGCTCTCCTACTGCTTTAGTACTAAACTGAATATCTATGCCCACGTCCGGGTGTATACTGCAAGAAGGAGGGCTCAATTTTAATCTCTACTTAGTGTTGCCTCCTAGTGCCAGAACAGCATACACCCCATGCATGGTCCTGTGTCCCACAGTGATGAGCTAGGAGAAAAGGATTTTACGGTGAGTACACAAAAATCCCTGTTTAGTTCTCATCTGTCCATATTGCATTACAGCCCCACTGGTGTCAGCGGCTGCAGTGAAACCAGGAGAAACTCAAGAAGAGCCATTGACTACTGAGGTAAGATACTCACGTATTTATAGCAATTACATGATTATGATCTTACAAAATGCTATATATGGCTGTAGTGATGTATTCTCATTCCATCCTGGAGCAGCTTTTTGGAATATTCTGTAATGTTATCATTAAATCTGTGCTGACTACTTTAATTTTTTTCGTTTGTAAAAGATTAGAAATGTGTTTTCTTTTTTCCCATAGGAAACATTTGTAGAAAACAGACCAGATGGCGTTTCCAGAAGATTAATCCCACCTGCCAGGTATTGTCCTCCAGTATAGATTATTCATAGAAAATTAAAGGGTTAATGCCAGGCATGTGGTGTAGATCAAAGAAGAAACCATAGGTTCTCTAAATGAAGGCTGATTGTTATCTTGGGTAGGAATCCTGTCTTCCAGCTTCACAGGTAGACTGAAGTTTCCTTCTTTTTTTTTGTCTTCCCCAAATTTCCGCTGGGGGAGTGGTGGTATTCTGAGCCTACTATCCGAGAGTACAGGTACTCTTACATGGACTGAGGATTGATGGGTCCTACTTTATTAGGAACACTTGTTTCCTTTGTTGCCCATATAAATGTGTCCAGCAAGCGGCTGAGAAATGAACTGAAATATTGTCCTACCTGCAGTTATGCAAACTGGCGACTATCGATCACAGTAATGAATGATCGTCACATTACAAATTGCACATGATAGACCACAGTTCTCGTTTTACAGGCAGCAATCTACACGTGATTAAGGGCCTCAGGGCAATATCGCCTAGTGCCGAAATGCTACACTCCTTTCTGTGGGTGTCTGCGCTCAAATACACAATGGCAATCTACTCTGTTCCATTTTTGCTATGTTTTCTGATGCATTTTTCACACTTGCCCTTTTTTAGTACAAAAGTCTTTGGGTAAAGGAAAGCGCCAAAAAAACCACACGGTTAAAGGGAACCTGTCAGCTCGTTTATGCCCACCCCAGCTATCATTGTCTGTACCTACAGCTTCATAGTCCTAGTGTAATCATCCCTGTTTAAGCTGTCCCTATGTAATGCTAAAGATTAGGCATTTATACACTTACTCCCTCATTTATATAAGACAATGTGACTACACCTTGGAGGGCAGTCACTCTGGCAGGTTAATAGTTAACTCATGATGCTCTCTCCCATGCCTGAAATCCGCTGCCTCGGAGTAACTCTTGACTCTGCCCTGTCCTTCAAACCACACATCCAAGCTCTCGCCACCTCCTGTCGCCTCCAGCTCAAAAATATTTCCAGGATCCGTCCTTCCCTCAGCCCTCAATCTAACAAAATGCTTGTGCAACCCTTGGCAAAAATTACGGAATCACCTGGCTCGGAGGACGTCAATTCAGTTTAATTTTGTAGAAATAAAGCAGATCAGACATGGCACAAAACTAAAGTCATTTCAAATGGCAACTCTCTGCCTTGAAGAAACACTACAAGAAATCTTGAACCTTTCACGCTAACTCTCTTGCACCTCTACAGTCTGTCCTCAACTCTGCTGCCTGTCTAATCCACCTCTCTCATCGCTACTCCCCTGTTTCTCCCCTCTGCAGATCTCTTCACTGGCTCCCAATTCCTCAATGAATGCAGTTCAAGCTACTGACACTGACCTACAAAGCCTTCCATAACCTTTCCCCTCCGTATATCTCTGAACTTATCTCCAATATCTTCCCTCACGTAACCTTCGATCCTCACAAGACCTCCTCCTCTCCTTCACACTTGTTTGTTTCTCACACAACCGTCTCCAAGATCTCTCCCGAGTAGCCCTCATCCTCTGGCATTCTACACCCCAACACATATGATTATCCACCACACTCGGATCCTTCAGGCAGAACCTGAAGACCCATCTCTTCAGGAAAGCTTACAACCTGCAATGACCGAGCTGCTGCGTCCCCGCCGACCTACTGTCTCCTCCCCAATATCCTGTCTAATGTAAAGCCTCAAGGGCAGGGTCCTCTCCCCTCTATACCTGTGTGTCATTATTAATTTGTTTACTGTAAACTATATCTATAATTTTGTATGTAACCCGTTCTCATGTACAGCAACACAGAATTAATGGTGCTATATAAATAAATAATAACTCTCTGCCAACTTCTCTGCATAAGGACCTGTGTGATGTAACGATCATGTGACCATAGTAGGGAGAGCTAATCAAGCAGAATCCTTATGGTCTATGAACACTTAGCTCCGCCTATTATAGTCACATGGTTCTGACATCACACAGGTCCTGTCAGCATCTTCTGAAATTCGTCTGCAATGTTAACTATTAACCTACCAGAGTGACTACATCCTCCAAGGTGTCTACACTCTTCCTCATTTACATAAGAAAATGTAAGTGTATAAATGATTTTTCTTCACCTTTAACATGACATTATGAGCTCAGACAGAGATGATTAGAATAGTACTATGAAGCTGCAGGTAGAGACAGTGATAGCTGGGGGGCATAAACTACCTTACAGGTTCCCTTTAAACGCAAAGTGGGCTGGAAATGTAATAAAATTACGTCTTTTTTTTTTTTTTTGCTTTAACAGTTACATAGATTGAAAATATACTTGGGTCCATCAAGTGCAACCTCCTCACCATTTTACATTGTTTGTCAATAAATTATCTATAACTGACAGTTATGTGTGCGGAGGAAATCATCCAGCTCTTTAAGTTATGGTATCTGCCATTACTACCTCTTGTGGTTGGGCATTCCACACTCTAAGCTCTAACTGTAAAGAACCCTTTCCCATTTAGCTGCCAGAATCTCCTTTCTTCTACCCATAGCGAATGCCCCAAAGTCTTTTGTATAGTTAAATGCACCAACTTTTCTGCACAATTAAACACATGTATATGTGGGATTATGGCCTAAGATGCTGAGGTTATGATATTGTAATGTAAACCATAAACCTGTCCATACAATGATGATGAAAGGGATGAGCCATGAATTTTCGTGTTTACGGCAGGCAGTTCAGCATTTCTGGTGAGCAATTTCCTACTTCAGATGTTTCTCAGGATCTTTTGAGAAACTTTTTCTATTACAAATGAGATAATAAAACCTTTCCAAACACACCTTTTGAGTGTCTTTGCCCTTTTGTATTGGGATATAATTCCATTTTTCTTTTATATATGAAGTTTTAACCACACTATGCTAATATTGAGTGCCATTGCAGTAATGTGTAAGTTGGGTTGGCCAAATGCAGTCAGCTGATATGGTTGGATGTGATGTTAAAGGGTTCACCGCCTTAAAGAAAGTGGACCCCAGACGCCATTGTGCAGGTACTCTGTCTCTCTTTCTCCGGATCCAGGAGCGGCTACTTGGATCTCTGTGTTCCAACTGCATTGTTGTCATGTTGATAACCAGCATCAGCACTGCTGTCCATTCTTGACCTTCATTGCTGTGTCAGGGTAGATTGCACAAGCTGCTGAGCTCAGTGATTGACAGCACCGGCGGCTGCTTGGGTCTGTCATGTTTACAACCTGCATCTCCACTGCTGGCGATCCTTGTGTTCCACAGCTGTGCCAGGATAGATTGCACAAGCTGCTGAGTTCAGTGATTGACAGCAGCGGTGTTGCTTGCTGTGGACCTGATATCACTGCTGTAGCCAATCACGGAGTTCAGTCTGAGCAGAGGTAACCTGCACAAACTGTTGAGCTCATGGATTGGCTGCAGCATTAAGTTCAGGTTGACGGTACAGTACATGAAGTCCTGAGCAGCGGTAGGGAGCCAGCGCTAGACCTGGAGAGGGTGAGTGTTGGCTTTTGTTACTTTAGGTATACAAGATCAGTTGGGGTAAAGTGGGAAACCATTTTAATATTATTTACTATTAATACTAGATGTACCTTTTTCCCTTCAGGATGATGTCCACAGAGAGTGCAAACAGCTTTACCCTGATAGGTGAAGCATCTGATGGTGGCACCATGGAGAACCTAAGTAGAAGACTCAAGGTAGAGCTTTACTATTACAACTATTGCTGACTCTGTGGTTTTCTAGTATATGTGGAGTTACTACCTGTCTATAGGATATATATGTGCATGATTGCCGAGAGACCAGCTGCATAGACCACCTATTCCCACTGTTGTTGAAAACCGGGAGCCCGAAGTCTACTGTGTAAATGAAGCGTTATCATGTGCAAACTTTGTTCTATTTAATGATCTATATTGCGTATGAGCAGTTAATGTTTGCACATTCTAAGGCCATATTAAACAGCAATCATACATCTGCACAACAAACAGCAGAAATCCAATGTGTCCCTGTATGAAATAAGTTACTTTAAAGGGAACCAACCACCTCAGATCACCCCAATACACAGTTAGTACATGTCCCTGCACCCTAAGGATACCTTTCCAACACTGTTTTTGTGTAAAATCTTGCATTAGTATAACCGATATAAAGAGTTTATAAAGTTACTAGCCTGGAGACATCTGGGCGTATCCCTCCTTCTGTTATACTTCAGGGCTGTGCATTGCATGTTTGTGCTCCCCCTCCCTCCGTGCCTGCTGCCCTGCCCTGATGGGTGTGATCGTTATCTCCTCTGCACAGAGGGAGGGGGAGCACAGACATGCAATGCACAGCCCTGAAGTATAACAGAAGGAGGGATACGCCCAGAGGTCTCCAGGCTAGTAAGTTTATAAACTCTTTATATCAGTTATACTAATGCAAGATTTTACACAAAAACAGTGCTGGAAACGTATCCTTAGGGTGCAGGGACATGTACTAACTGTTTATTAGGGTGATCTGAGGTGGTTGGTTCCCTTTAACTGAGAAGATGCAAACAGGTGTATCCAGTCTCGGACATTCTGTAGGATGTAGATCAATCTGCTGCAGCGAGTTATGTTCTATAGGGGTTTGCTGCCTCTGGATGTGCACTGTGTGCTCATTTACTGACAGTAAGGAAATGTCTGGTAAATGGTGTAAAGTTCACACAAAGTAAATTAGAAAGTTACAGAACTTTTCAATTCTACGCTCATTAAATAAACCAGAAAACCTCTTTGATTGCAAATCTTAATGAGGAAATGATGTAGGAAAAATTCAACAGAAATCTGCAATTTTTTTCCTTTGTGTTGCAGGTGACAGGAGATCTGTTTGACATCATGTCAGGTCAGACCGATGTGGACCACCCTCTATGTGAGGAGTGTACTGACACCCTCCTGGATCAGCTCGATACCCAGCTGAACATCACAGAGAATGAGTGCCAAAACTACAAGTATGTGGCATAGACCAGTGTGTTTTATAGCAAATATCACCAAGAAAATGTTTGTTGTATCAAAGAATAGTGGTCCATGTACTGAGATCACTCACATCTGAGATGGTAGTTCTTAAAGGGGCAGTACAAGATAACATGGCTGATCACCTCAAACAGAACAGTATTCCTGCACAATCCCTTTAACAGTGGGGAAAAATAGGAATATGTATATTTTTGGTTGAGACCCTGACATGGTGTTGCATATGATTTGTGGAAATGACAATAATGTGATTCCTTTCTCACCTTTAACCCCTTCACCACCCGGCGATTTTTTTGTTTTCATTTCTTCCTCCCCTTCTTCCAAGAGCCATAACGTTTTTATTTTTCCGTCAATCTAGACATATGAGGTTTGTTTTTTACGTGACGAGTTGTGCTTTCAGATGCAATCATTTACTTTACCAGGAAAATGGGAAAAATATTCCAAGTGCGGTGAAATTGCAAAAAAAAAGGGCAATTACACGTTTGTTTTTTGGTTTTTTATTCGCCATGATCACTATATGGTAACACTGATGTGACGGCATGATGCCTTAGGTCGGTAAAAAATCAGACGTTTGAAAAAAGAAAAAAAAAAAAAGTAGAATTGCACTTTTTGTCCATGTTCTGTGACCTGTTGTATTCTGATTTTCAGGATCTGGGGCTGTGTGACTGTTTATTTTTTGCGTCTTGAGCTGACTTTTCTGATGATACCATTTTTGGGTGGATGCAACGTTTTCATTGCCTGTTATTGCATTGTATTACAATGTTGCAGCGACTAAAAAAAAAAATGTTGGCGTTTGGGCCTTTTTTTCCTGTAACGCAGTTAACCGCTTTGATTTTATATCTTGGTAGTTCGGGCATTTCTGAACGCGGTGATACCAAATATGTTTATTTTTTATAGAATGTCTTTTTCCAGGGCTTTATGGTCTGTGACCAGAGTATTATGCGCAACGGCGTATTCCCCATCTTATGTTCAATGTATTTTGTACGACGTCCCAGCGTTGCCAGCTCTTCCCTCATTTCTCCCATGAGCTGCTTTAAGTCGTCCTGGAGGGAACATCTCAGGGCGCCCAGCGACTCTTTGAGTCGTGTTCAGCATGCCCCTCATTGTACTGTGAGTAATAGGGGCTTCCCCCTCATCTAAGTCCCCCCAGTCTCTAGGGCTGCGGGAGCCGCGGGAAGAAGGAGCCTCCGCCGCAGCCGGCACCATTTTGGGGAGAGAGCATGCTGCTGATCACTATGGAAGAAGTCCGTTACACTTTGCTCCTCTCCCCGGCGTCTTGGTGTGGCCTGCGGCATCTCCGGAGCTTCCCAGATGTAGGCACTTCGGTCAGAGGTGGTTAAGTTTCCTGTGGGAGCCGGTGGGCGCCGTTGTGTGCGGTCTCGCTCTGGAGAAGCTCCTTCAAGCGTCCGGCGCCATCTGCGTCCAGGACACGCCCCAATATGTTTTTTTTTTTTAATACTTTCATTTTGAATGGGGGGGAAAAATAGAATTATTCTTACCGTTAATTCGGTTTCTAGGAAACCTTCCACGACAGCATAGGAGGTAGCCTCGCCACGCCCTAATGGGGACAGGAACACAAGAGAGGTTAAAAGGCCTCTCCCACCTCCCATTAGCCAGTGTCTTACAACGAACCCAGAACGCATAAGAAACAAGCATAAAATCCATAAACCAGGAAATTAGGGCGGGAAATAAGTGCTGTCGTGGAAGGTTTCCTAGAAACCGAATTAACGGTAAGAATAATTCATATTTCTCTAGTCACCTTCCACGACAGCATAGGAGGAATGCCCACGAATCCTTACCTAGGGAGGGACAACAGCTTGCAGGACCTTCCGGCCAAAGGCCAAGTCCCTGCCAGCCATCACATCCAACCGGTAGTGTTTGGTGAAGGTATGTAGTGAAGACCATGTAGCCGTTTTGCATAGCTGCTCCGGAGAAGCCCCAGCACGCTCAGCCCAGGAGACCGAAGTGGCCCGGGTAGAATGGGCCGTAAAACCAGTAGGAGCCGAGAGGCCTTGACAGAGATAGGCATCCGTGATGGCCTTCTTTATCGAATTGGCGATAGTGCCCTTAGCCACCTTCCGGCCCTTGTTGCGACCAAAATGTTGAATGAACAAATTCTGGTCGATACGCCAGGGAGCCGTGACCTCTAGGTAGTGCAACACCAGGCGACGGACATCCAGTGAGTGAAACTCCACCTCCTTCTCAGATCTAGGATGTTGACAGAAGGATGGTAGAACGATCAACTGAGATCGATGGAACTCCGACACCACTTTCGGCAGAAAGGACGGATCCAACTGAAAAACAATGCTGTCATCCCGCACCGTCAGATAGGACTCACGTATGGACAAAGCCTGAAGTTCACCAATTCTCCTTGCTGAAGTAATAGCCACAAGGAAAGCGAGCTTGTGAGACAAGGACCTCATGGAGCAATCCGTCAGAGGCTCATAAGGAGAACGAGTCAGGCCTGTAAGCACAATATTCAGATCCCACGAGGGGGAGATACTCCTCCGACAGGGACATCGTCTTGAAGCCGCCACCATGAATCGCTTGATTCAACAATGATCAGCCAGTCTCACATCAAACACAGAACTCAGGGCTGCAACTTGGACCTTAAGGGTGCTAGGTTTAAGTCCCAGATCCAAACCTTGCTGCAAGAAGTCCAAAATCTGAGAAATATTTGGAGCAAAAGGGCCCGGAACCCGGGCCCCACACCGGGAGGAGAACTTCTTCCAAATCTTATTGTAGATGGAATGAGTGACCGGCTTATGGCAATCTTGCAAGGTTGAGATAACTTGATCGGAAAGGCCCTGGGCTTTCAGCACTCGGGCCTCAGAAGCCAGGCAGCCAAACTGAGGCGGTTCGGAGCAGGATGGAAGAACGGGCCTTTGTGAGAGGAGGCTCGGGTCCTCCCCCGCACAGGACCGTCCACCTGGAGAGACCTGACCAGAGTGAACCAGCTTCTCCTTGGCCAGAGAGGGGCAATCAGGATAGTAGGAACCCTCTCGTCCCTGATCTTCCTCAGAGCCCGGGCCAGCAGAGGGAGCGGAGGAAACGCGTAGGCCAGATGAAACGGCCAAGCGTGGGAGAAAGCATCCACCCAGATTGTCCCGTCCTTGGGGTTGAGGAAGAAGAACGTTCCTACCTTGCAATTGAGTCCTGAGGCGACTAAATCCACCTCCGGGACTCCCCAGCGCGCCACCAGGCTGCAAAAAACTGCCTGGTCGAGACTCCACTTCCCTGGATGAGATCCCTGCGGCTTAAATAATCCGCCTGAGAGTTCAAGTCTCCCTTGAGATGGACCGCCGAGAGAGACAGTAGAGACCTCTCGGCCCAGAGGAAGATGCGGCTGGAGATCACTTTCAGGTCGCGAAACCGGGTGCTGCCCTGATGACGAAGATGGGCCACAGTGGTCACATTGTCCGAATACACCAACACATGTGACCCCCGGACCAGATCGTGCGCAGCCAGAAGAGCCTCTTCTACCGCTTTGAGTTCGCGGAAGTTGGAGGACCGAGAGCTTATCAGAGGACCCCAGATACCCTGAAACGGGGACCCCAATACCACCGCCCCGCTGGCTGGCATCCGTCGTCACAGTAACCAGAGGAGTCCGAGACCAAGAGACTCCGTTGGCCAGATTCACAGGGGACAACCACCATCGGAGGGAGGACCCTACCCTCCCCGACAAGCAAACTCTCTTGTTGAGGGAGGAGGGGAGGCGATTCCAATGCAACAGAATGTGGTCCTGAAGGCACCTGGAATGCGCCTGGGCCCACATGACCGAAGGGATGAACGCCATCATAGACCCCAGGACCGACATGGACTCCCGGAGCGTCTGGGAACGTTGAGCTCTCAGGGAAGAGATTCTCGACGTAAGGGACGTCTTGTGATCTTCCGGAAGAAAAGACATTTGTCTGTCCGAGTCCAGAAGCACCCCCAGGAATCTCCTGACAGAGGAGGGGAGAAGCTGAGACTTCAGCAGATTTGGACGCCACCCCAACGACTGCAGAACGCACAATACCCTGTCCAGGTCCGACCTGAGGACCTCCACCGAAGGTGCGACCAGCAAGAGGTCGTCCAAATAAGGGATCAGACAGACATCTTGTAACCTTAAGAAGGCCACCACCTCTAACATGATTTTGGTAAAAATCCGAGGAGCAGAGGAGATGCCGAAAGGTAGAACATCGAACTGGAAGTGGTGAATTTCCCCCCGGTAAGACACCGCAAACCGCAGGTATTTCCTGTGCCTAGGATGAATCGGCACATGGAAATACGCATCCTTCAAATCTATGGTGGCCATCTGGAAGTGGGGCCCTATCAAGGGGATCACTCACCTGATAGACTCCATTTTGAATCTTCGGTAGCGAACATAACGGTTGAGCTGCTTCAGATTGATTATAATCCGAGAAGCCCCCGAAGGCTTCTTCATCATGAAGAGCCGGGAGTAATGTCCGCTGCCGCATTCCGACTCCGGAACTCTGGAGATGACATTGGAAGCAAACAGGTCCAGCAGGTTGGAAAACAGGAGATCCTGAGATCCCTGTGAGGGCAGGGTAGTGACCCGAAGACCCGGAGGGGGAGGAGACACAAACTCTATCAAGAGACCTTCCGCCAAGATGTTGAGCACCCACTGGCAGTTGGTAATATCGCGCCAGAGGCAGAGAGCCGTCCCCCCACCCGCACCAAGTCACTGTTTGTCCTGTTGAGGACGCGATTGGGGAGGAACGAAGATGTTCCTCCCTCTACCTTTTGGGTAGGCCCAACGACCCCCCTTCCCCTTACCTCTGGGCTGGGAGGCCTGAGGCACCTGGGGACGAAAAAAATGTTTTTCCCCATACGGCGTTCAGGAAGCTCCTTCTTATCGGAGGCCTTTTCCAATATGTCATCCAGGGCAGGCCCAAAAAACCAAATCCCCTTTAAAGGGAATGGAACAAAGGTGCATTTTAGATGTGGAATCCCCCGCCCACATCTTTAACCATAGAGCCCGCCGAGCTGAATTGGAGAGTACGGATGTACGGGCAGCCATGCGTACTGATTCCGCCGAGGCGTCAGCCAAAAATCCAGAAGCCTTTTTCAGTAAAGGCAAGGATTCTAGAAGCTCCTCCCGGGAGGTACCCTAGGAGATATGGCACTCAAGCTGATCTAGCCACCTGAGGATAGAACAGGAAACGCAGGTGGAAGCGATATTTGCCTGTAAGGTAGATGATGATGCTTCCCACGAGCGCTTCATCAGCCCCTCAATTTTCCTATCCATCTGATCCTTCAGCTGGGACGTATCCTCGAAAGGGAGGGCAGTCTTTTTAGCCACCCGAGTGACCTGGACATCCACCTTGGGAACATCCCAAGAAAATGGGGTGTCCTCCAGGGAAAACCTATTCCTCAAACCGCCTTTAACCCTCTTCTCAGGAAAATCCCACTCCTGAACAATGAGATCCTGAATGTTAGGATGGACAGGAAATCCCACCGGCTTGACTGGACGAAGCCCAGAAAACATAGAATCCTGGACAGAGTGGAGGACCGGCTCCTCCTCCAAACCCATAGTGCTACGGACTGCACTAATAAGCTCAGCCAAATCCTCTGAGAACAGAAATCTAGAGTCAACTAAAGTCAGGTGGCCTGGAGGAAGAACAATCATCCCAATTATCCGAGCCCGAGTCTAACTGGCCTTCAGAGTCAGACGGGTCCTGCTGCCGTTTCCGCTTTTTTGGAGACGGAGGAGCCGGGACCGGGGTGGGAGCAGCCGTAGGCAGGGAAGCCAAAGAGGCCTGAATCTCGTGCTTCACCATGGAGTGCAATTCCTCCACTAAGGAGGAGTGTTAAGCCCGAACCACATGATCAGTACACTCCTGGCATATTTTTTTATCCCAGGGGGAAGAAAACTTCTTATTGCAGACTGGGCAACGCTTCCCACCGGGCTTTTTAACAGCTGGCTTCTCTCCCTGTAAAAATATAGAGAGGGCGCCATAAGAATCTGCCTGCAGACAGGCATACGGACCCCCCCCCGTGGCACAGACTCACTGTGGCTGGGGTAGAGCTGGTCTCAGCAGCTGGATCAGCCATCCTGCAATAGAGGTGCTCACCTGAACTGCCGACTTCAGGGCAGCTTAAATGACTTAAGCCTGCCCCACCGCTCCAATCATTGTGGCCCCCCATCACCCCCTGCAGGGTCCGGAGCAGGCCGCAGCATCGCCTGGCGTGCTCTGCACGCTGTCATTCCGGCTCCGACCGCCGGAACCGGAAGCGCCGTCATCGGGGAGCACAGGAACTGGAAGTGACGTCCGCCGACATCATATCCGGCCGGCGCGACAGCGTGCGCGCGCGCAGGGGGGAGGCTGGCGGGCTCAGGGCACACCGAGAGGCCGCCGTCGGGGCTCCCCCACCCCGCATCACCTCCGCAGAGGATCCGGAGGAGTGGAGGACGGTCCTGCCGCAATAAACGAGCACAAAACCCGCGACAGGAGCAGTAGGAAGAGGGGAGCCGCAGCACCGACCAACACTGCCCGGCTAACATCACATCCAGGTATGCTGCAGTCGTCGGCCCCACAGCATAGGAGAACACAAAAACCTCTCCATGCCCCATGGGGACAGGAAAGACACTGGCTAATGGGAGGTGGGAGGGGCCTTTTAACCTCTCTTGTGTTCCTGTCCCCATTAGAGCGTGGCGAGGCTACCTCTTATGCTGTCGTGGAAGGTGACTAGAGAAAGAGGGGTGATTTGACCTTTTTGTGTTTAGTTTTTTTTCCATACTTTTAAAGACTTTATATTTTTAAATGAATTCTTTTATTTTCCACTGGAACATAGGGCGCCAGAGTGCTGCACAGTCCGATTGCTTGTGCCATGTCCTGATGAGCTGCAGCACCACCGACTGCCAACCACTCACAGGAAGTGAACCTTCCTAGCCCGGGGTCCTGCAGTGACCCCGGGCACGATCACGTGATGGCCGGAGATCCCGCCATCTCATCACGGGACCTCCAAACTCTGCAGGGAATGGCGCAGTCCCCACCGCGTCGCCTTTGGATCACGCTGTCAGTGAATGACAGGGCAATCCAAAGGGTAACGGCACCAATCAGATCACGGATCCGATAGGTGCTGTTAGCCCCACGTTTCAGCTGATGAGATCAGCTGAGAATCTGCGATATGATGTGAGCTCACCGCCAGAGCTCACATCAAAGTGCGGGAGCCGACCCATGACGTACACGTACGTCATGGGTCAAGAAGTGGATAGCTCAAATGAATTAATGAATGTGGAAAATTGCAAATAGCTATTTTCCACTTATAGTTTACAGTTTGTTGTTTCAGTTACTGGCCAACCTAACAGTCCCAGCGTACCACTTACCTAGGCAGAGTGGCCA
>JARQOC010000006.1:347222661-347315094 GCA_033576535.1 Allobates femoralis
CCTGCAATCGGCCATTAACGCTTTTTTGGGGAACTAGGAAGCCACGGTCACGGTTCTCAGTCTAGTGAGACCTAAAGCTAAAGGGGGGCTAGGCCTTCCTGTTTCTTAAACGTTACTATCAGGCATTTTAAACTTTTTAGGATTGTGGGACTGGAGGTTCAGTGATGCACATAACTTCTTTTCCAGGGGGGAACCCACTTTTGATAACCCTCCTCCTTTTTCGGGCTCCCTTTGGGGCTTGGAGGGACCGGCCCCCAACCTGTGACAGGCTTCCCTCCCCTCACGCAAACAGTTTTAAGGTTCTGGGATAGATCATACACGAAATTAAAATTTGATTTTCCTGTTTGAGCAGACTGAGTCCCCCTTTTGACAATCCAGCCTTCCCCCTTGCAATAAATTAAATCTACTTATCTGTGCGGGGTCAAAACTAGATGGAGGGGGGTTTGGGGTCAGGTGGGGGTTAGGTTGTGGGGCTCTCCGACGTGGGGAGGCTGGGGGGAAACCTGGTCATGGGGACTCCTGTGTCCTGGTTGGAGTTTATGCAGTTTGAAGTTTTCTTTTAAAAATTTTAAATGGGGGCGCAAACTAGTTTGAGTCCCTAATGCCCCCCATTTGAGGGTCCTTCCCATGTATTTTCGGTGCTCTATGGCCTGATTTTAAACTCGCTCCACACTGACACGCTTGGATTTATAGAGGTTGGGAGGGGGATCGGGGGAATTTCCCCTTTTTGGGGCGACAGTTTTAAAAATGTTTACTCTTGCACACAAGATGAAATGTCCAGTCAAGCGCAAGAGAAAAATTTTTATTTTAATTGCTAGGGCGTTGGTACAGTTTCCCTACCCTGCTTCACGGATTAATCTGGAGGTCTCAGACACTTGCTGGAGATGTGGTTCTGCTGTGGGGGTCCCTGCTTCATGTATGGTGGGGCTTTCGATCTCCTTCAATCCTTCTGGGCCTCGGGGTTTTTGTTGCTTTCCATCTAATGACTGGGGTCCGTAGGGGCCCCTCCACAATTGGTCTCTTTTTCCCCTGACACCTGGCTCCGTAATCTCCATCAAAAAAGGGGGTTCTGAGGTTTTGCCTAATAGCTGCCAGGGCAGTTATTCCCCGGGCACTGGAGGTCCGCTGAGATCCCCCTACAGGGAATGGATATCTGAAATGGATAGGGTTTCACTGTATGGAATCGTTTGCAGGGGGGATAATGACATGAGATGAACAGGGCGCACTTGGTTCCTTGGCAGTCCTTTTAAAGGGGGGCCCGAGGTTCCCGACTTGGTTGCGTAAATATTTGTAATTTTTCCCAAAACCTGGGCGTCTAGGGCTGCTGGGTTTTCCCCCCACCCTTACCCCCCCCTAAACCCCCCTTTTAATCTCTCTCTCTTTTTTTTTTCCCTTCTTATATTCCCGTATATGCATTTCTCATTGGCTGTGTGGTTTTCTACTAAGTTTTGGTCCAGACATGATTTTCAGGTTATGAAATATGCACTCCTTTTTGGAGTTTTATGGTGTACTTTTTTACCTGATTTCAAACAGCTGTAATTTTGGGTTTCTGTACAAGGCTCTGGACTCTGTATTGGTTATTTCTATTGTTATGCTTGTTTGAAACTTTAATAAATATATTTACAGAAAAATAAGAAATGAAGGCTATTCAATGCGAGAGATTGCCAAGAAACTGAAGATCTCCTACAATGGTGTGTACTACTCCCTTCAGAGCACAAACAAGCTTTAACCAGAGAAGAAAGCAGTGGGAGGTCCGGCTGCACAACAGCGCAACAAGACAAGTACATTAAGGTACTGCCATACACGGCAATATTGCTAGGCAATTTGCAATTTGGAAATTTGCTGGTTGCAGTGAAATCATGGACACATTGTTTTATTTTGTTGCCATGTACAAATGGAACAATGTGTCCATGAATCACTGCAACCAGCAAATTGCCAGTGAAATTGCCTAGCAATACCACTGTTATAAATGCAAGATTGGTCAGAGAGGGATAGTTAGGACAGTAGTATGTGGCTGCAGGGACAGGTAGGGATAAGTTAGAAGGTCTAAAACAGCTGACAGGTTCCCTTTAAACTGTCTGGACTAAATGCTGCATTTACTCTGACCTACCTGTGTCTGTTGAACAACCACCAATTGGCTACAAACAAGCAGATCAGTGCTCATTCATAGGACTGTATAGATTGGTTGCCCTTCTTGGAAATTAGGTCAGTCTATCACTTTGTGTGTACAGAATATCCCTGCACTCAGCAGCACTCATACTGTTTCCAGAGAATAATGTGCTGCCAAAAATTATCAAATTATTTAAGGCATGTCTTAAAGTGAACAAGCATTTTGCTCAGTCAATGGGTGGTTGGCAGGTTTAGACAGGCCAGTAATTGAAAAATTAAGAGTTTTCTAAGAATTGTCTATTGTAAGTGTACCCCAAGGCCGGGGCTACTCAGCAACTTGGGCCACAACCAAAGTTTGCTAGAGGTTTCTGCTACATCTCAGCACAAATTCAAGAGAATGTGATTACATAGTATACCCTCTGGACCTCGCAGGTTACAAACAATCTATGCAGATGAACTTTTGGCTTGCTTTTTGTATTACTCTTAGTGTTGAAATGTGATCACTTATATTGTGCCAAGATGTAGCAGCGACTCATAGTAAACTTTGGTCGCAACAGGTGTTGCAGCCAGTCACTTTTTAGCCCCAGTCTAAGTATTCTGCTTTCTGCCCAGAGCTACTTTCAGTGTCTGTCTTACAATTTCATGCATCCATTATCTTATCTCCCCGTACCAGTTGTTTTGTGAGGTCTGCTCAGTCTTTTTTTTTTTAAGCAGAATATGGCTCACCGTATTAAGTGTAAGTATAAAATAGCGCCACTTCTATGTAAGGTGGTACCGTATTAAGTGTAAGTATAAAATAGCGCCACTTCTATGTAAGGTGGTAGTGGGCAGTCTTCCTAATTTTCCCTGGCATGTTCAGTCATGCATAAGCATGTTCTAACCCTGATGCGGCCAGTAGAACATGTTTGATGGTAATGCCACAGTGCTACTGTCATACATCTTTATAATTCATTATGGCAGAATGACAGATCTGCTAGTTATTGGTAGAGTTAGGCTGCCTTTACATTTGCGGTTGGAACGCAGCGCACCGAACTCAGCGAAACGCTTGCGCACATGCGTTCCTATGTCTAACATGGGAACGTATGTGCCTGCGTATGGCTGTGTTTGCGTTCATCACAGGTCCTGTTACCGAGCAGGAAGCTGATAGAGACGCTGGGGGAGCGCTGCCAGGTGAGAATAAAGATTTCTTTATTTTAAACACTTGATTTTAGTTATATTTCACTTCCGCAATGTATGTATATACATTGTGGAAGTTAAATTAGGCGGCACACAAAATAGTTTTAGTGTACTGTGCATGCTCAGTACACTAAAATCAGGTCCGAGGAGACATCAGATGTTTCCTCGGACCCTGCTCCATAGGGCCCCATGTTAATAGAATCGGATCGGATTTGGCATAATTGCCATCCGATTTGCTTCCGATCCTATTCTCGACTATTTTTTTCAGGAGCAAAAATCTGAGCAGTCTACGATTTTTGTACCGGAAAGAAATCGGATGCAATTCAGATGCCATTTAGTGCACATCTGAATGGGTCAGATCCCCATAGGATTACATGGGGCATATTCAAATCCGATGCTGTCCGATTTATATCGGACAGCATCAGATTTCACAATGTGAAAACCAGCCTAAGGCTGCTTTCACACTACGATTTCTTCATTTCCGATGCTGTCCGATAAAAGTCGGACCGATTTTCGGACCCCATGCATCCCTATGGGGATCGGACCGAATCGGATGTGCACTAAATGCCATCCGATTTGGTCCGATCCGATTCTGTCCGATTTTATTATCGGCTTGCTCCGATTTTTGCACTGAAAATAAAATCTGACAGAATCGGATCGGACCAAATCGGATGGCATTTAGTGCACATTCGATCCGATCCCTATAACATGGGGCCCTATGGAGAAGGGTCCGAGGAAACATCTGATGTCTCCTCGGACCCCATTTTACTGTACTGAGCATGCTCAGTACAGTAAAAATGCTCAACTGGGAGCGCAGGGGTTAAAAAAAAAAAAAAAAGTTTATTCTCACCTCCCCCAGAGCCCCCGCCGTCTTCCTGGAGGTTGCCGGCGGCTCATGCAGGTTCCCGGTGTCAGCAGAGGTCTTCCTCTGCTGTTCAGGACCTGCGGTGATGTCACAAGTCATGTGACCGCGGGTTACCATGGTGGATCAGCGGTCACGTGACTGTGACATCACCGCAGGTCCTGAACAGCAGAGGAAGACCTCTGCAGCCACCGGGAACCTGCATGAGCCACCGGCAACCTCCAGGAATACGGCGGGAGACGGCGGGGGCTCGGGGGGAGGTGAGAATAAACTTTTTTTTTTTTTCAGCCCGGCAACGATTTTATGCTGGAATCGGGTGCCTATTTGGCACCCGATTCCAAGCATCAGAAGGGAGCCGATGCTGTCCGATTTATATCGGACAGCATCGGCTCCCTAAAAATCCGTAGTGTGAAAGCACCCTAATACGTGGACATTACTGATGAATTAGATCTCCCCCCTCCCAGGGCCCCGCCTCCCTCTATCAATATCCTCATAGCCTTAGCCCAGGCTCCTGGAGACGTTGCACCACGTGACTGACGATTCTCCTCTCTGCCCTCCACGTGGGAGCAGCACAGCCGGCTCCTGTCACCAGAAAGCCCGCAGCACAGCGCACACAGCCGGCTCCTGTCACACAGCGCCCCCTCTGCCCTCACACGCTTCCTTCACCACCTGGCCACACAGCTGCTCCCCCAGGCCTACGGCCCGTCCGGCTCAGTGCAGCACGTCTGCGCTCCTCCCTTCCCACTCAGCCATCACCATTACCGCCGCCGCCGCCCCTCACCTTCTTCTTCAGCTCCTGGTCCACTTTCAGTAGGGAGGACATGATGTGTCCGGACGAGATCTGCCTTCAGGTATAACACCGGCTCGTGCACCGCGGCTCCGGAAGTGACGTTTTACTTTGCGCGCCGTCAGCAACCGCGACGAGAGTGGGTGGGAACAGGAACAGCCAATCAACAGTCAGAGCTTGCCAAAGCACAACCAATCAGAAGGAAGAGCCGGATGGGCAGAGCGCGTCCTGCGGACCTGTCAGTCACTGTGTCCCCCCATGTTTTGTCTCGTGTTGCATTGTCTCCATTAACCCCTTTATGACCGGCATCACATGTCACATAGACAATGGCTCCAGATGGCACATCCGGGCATCACTGGAGACATGAAGCATCAAAAGACTCATCCGTGATCAATGTACCATCCGCTCATATACATATTTATAATAAATATATCAGCATTATAAATTGTACATGATCAAACACAGGAGGTTCAGCAGCTGGCCATCATTTCCTATTGAGAGCTTGTTTGGTCAAAGGTGTCCTCCCTTGTTGTGTATGGGGCCATCCCTTATTATATAGTGTCCTCGCTTGTTATATATGGGGGCCATGCCTTGTTATATAGTGCCCTACTCCCTTGTTATGCATAGGGCCATGCCTTATTATATAGTGTCCTCTCTTGTTATGCATGGAGTCGTCTCTTATTATATAGTGTCCTCCCTTGTTATTTATAGCACTGTTCCTTATTATATAGTGTCCTCCCTTGTTATGTATGGGGCCGTGCCTTATTATATAGTGTCCTCCCTTGTTATGTATGGGGCTGTGTCTTATTATATAGTGCCTTCCCTTGTTATCTATAGCACCATCCCTTATTATATAGTGTCCTCCCTTGTTATGTATGGGGCCGTGCCTTATTATACAGTGTCCTCCCTTGTTATCTATAGCACTGTTCCTTATTATATAGTGTCCTCTCTTGTTATGT
Organism: Allobates femoralis; assembly: GCA_033576535.1. Taxonomy (NCBI): domain Eukaryota; kingdom Metazoa; phylum Chordata; class Amphibia; order Anura; family Aromobatidae; genus Allobates; species Allobates femoralis. The sequence goes on from JARQOC010000006.1 coordinate 347,228,555, forward strand.
ATGGAGCTGTGTCTTATTATATAGTGTCCTCCATTGTTATGTATGGCACCGTGCCTTATTATATAGTGTCCTCTCTTGTTATGTATGAAGCCGTGCCTTATTATATAGTGTCCTCTCTTGTTATGCATGGCGCCGTGCCTTATATAGTGTCCTCCCTTGTTATGTATGGGGCCGTGTCTTATTATATAGTGTCCTCCCTTGTTATGTATGGAGCCATGCCTTATTATATAGTGTCCTCTCTTGTTATGTATGGGGCCGTGTCTTATTATATAGCGTCCTCCCTTGTTATGTATGGAGCCGTGCCTTATTATATAGTGTCCTCTCTTGTTATGTATGGAGTTGTGCCTTATTATATAGTGTCTTCTCTTGTTATGTATGGAGCTGTGCCTTATTATATAGTGTCCTCTCTTGTTATGTATGGGGCAGTATCTTATTATATAGTGTCCTCCCTTGTTATGTATGGAGCCGTGCCTTATTATATAATGTCCTCTCTTGTTATGTATGGGGCCGTGTCTTATTATATAGTTTGCTCCGTTGTTATGCATGGCGCCGTGCCTTATTATATAGTGTCCTCCCTTGTTATGTATGGAGCCGTGCCTTATTATATAGTGTCCTCTCTTGTTATGTATGGGGCTGTGTCTTATTATATAGTGTCCTCCTTTGTTATGTATGGAGCCATACCTTATTATATAGTGTCCTCTCTTGTTATATATGGCGCCATGCCTTGTTATATAGTTTCCTCCCTTGTTATTTATAGCACCGTCCCTTATTATATAGTGTCCTCTCTTGTTATGTATGGAGCCGTGCCTTATTATATAGTGTCCTCTCTTGTTATGTATGGGGTCATGCCTTATTATATAGTGTCCTCCCTTGTTATGTATGGGGCCATGCCTTTTTATATAGTGTGCTCCCTTCTTATGCATGGAGCCGTGCCTTATTATATAGTGTCCTCTCTTGTTATGTATGGGGCCGTGTCTTATTATATAGTGTCCTCCTTTGTTATGTATGGGGCCGTGCCTTATTATATAGTTTCCTCCGTTGTTATGCATGGCGCCGTGCCTTATCTAGTGTCCTCCCTTGTTATGTATGGAGCCGTGCCTTATTATATAGTGTCCTCTCTTGTTATGTATGGGGTCATGCCTTATTATATAGTGTCCTCCCTTGTTATGTATGGGGCCATGCCTTTTTATATAGTGTGCTCCCTTGTTATGCATGGAGCCGTGCCTTATTATATAGTGTCCTCTCTTGTTATGTATGGGGCCGTGTCTTATTATATAGTGTCCTCCTTTGTTATGCATGGCGCCGTGCCTTATTATATAGTGTCCTCCCTTGTTATGTATGGAGCCGTGCCTTATTATATAGTGTCCTCTCTTGTTATGTATGGGGCTGTGTCTTATTATATAGTGTCCTCCTTTGTTATGTATGGAGCCATACCTTATTATATAGTGTCCTCTCTTGTTATATATGGCACCATGCCTTGTTATATAGTGTCGTCCCTTGTTATCTATAGCACCGTCCCTTATTATATAGTGTCCTCTCTTGCTATGTATGGGGCCGTGCCTTATTATATAGTGTCCTCCCTTGTTATCTATAGCACCGTCCCCTATTACATAGTGTCCTCCCTTTTTATGTATGGCGCCATGCCTTATTATATAGTGTCCTCCCTTGTGATCTATAGCACTGTTCCTTATTATATAGTGTCCTCTCTTGTTATGTATGGTGCCATGCCTTATTATATAGTGTCCTCCCTTGTTATCTATAGCACCATCCCTTATTATACAGTTGTGGCCAAAAGTATTGACACCCCTGCAATTCTGTCAGATAATACTCAGTTTCTTCCTGAAAATGATTGCAATCACAAATTCTTTGGTATTACTATCTTCATTTAATTTGTCTTAAATGAAAAAACACAAAAGAGAATGAAGCAAAAAGCAAAACATTGGAGCCGTGCCTTTTTATATAGTGTCCTCCCTTGTTATGTATGTGGCCATGCCTTATTATATAGTGTCCTCTCTTATTATGTATGGAGCTGTGCCTTTTTATATAGTGTACTCCCTTGTTATGTATGGGGCCATGCCTTATTATATAGTGTCCTCTCTTGTTATGTATGGATCCGTGCCTTATTATATAGTGTCCTCCCTTGTTATGTATGGAGCCGTGTCTTATTATATAATGTTCTCTCTTGTTATGTATGGCGCCATGCCTTGTTATATAGTGTCCTCCCTTGTTATTTGTAGCACCGCCCCTTATTATATAGTGTCCTCCCTTGTTTTGTATGGGCCCATGCCTTATTATAGTGTCCTTCCTTGTTATGCATGGGGCCATGCCTTATTGTATAGTGTCCTCCCTTGTTATGTATGGCGCCGTCCCTTATTATATAGTGTCCTCCCTTGTTATGTATGGGGCCGTGCCTTATTATATAGTTTCCTCCGTTTTTATGTATGGCGCCGTGCCTTATTATATAGTGTCCTCCCTTGTTATGTATGGGGCCGTACTTTATTATATAGTGTCTCCCTTGTTATGTATGGGGCTATACCTTATTATATAGTGTCCTTTCTTGTTATGTATGGCACCGTGCCTTATATAGTGTCCTCCCTTATTATCTATAGCACCGTCCTTTATTATATAGTGTCCTCTATTGTTATGTACGACACCTTCCCTTATTATATAGTGTGCTATCTTGTTATGTATAGCAATGTTCCTTATTATATAGTATCCTCTCTTGTTATGTATGGCAACTTCCCTTATTATATACTGTCCTCTCTTGTTATGTATGGAGCCGTATCTTATTAGTGTTCTAGAGTGGCATAACTAGAGTCCGAAGGGCCCCGGTGCGAAATTTGGACCTTTCCCCCATGCGCCCACTTTGGTCAGATGTATGGGCCCCATGTAACATTCTAAGTCCTATAAAGACTCACGAATTGACCCCTCTCCCCTTCATTATGTATTAATGTTCCTCATCCTGCTATATGTGGTCCTCCTCTTGGAATATGCCCTTATCCTGGTATATGTGGTCCTCCATTATAGTAAAATGCAGTCTCACAGCCCTCCATTTAGTATAATACAGCCTCACAGCCCTCAATATAGTATAATGCAGCCTCACAGCCCTCTATATAGTATAATGCAGCCTCAAAGCCCTCTATATAGTATAATGCAGCCTCAAAGCCCTCCATATACAGTGCTGTGCAAATTAATTGGGACAAAGCATTTTTTAAGTAAAATCGTAAGTTGAGGTTACCAGTCAGTGATTCAAACCAGTTTTAACTGCTTTGAGCAGGTGTGAGTGTACAACCTTGAGTAACAAAATGTGGTTTGACTGGTTTTAGTCAGAAAATAACAGCTAGCTGCCCCCTCAGCTTCATTTGAGAGCTTGTTTCTGTGAGGAGTGGTTTAGTGTACTTTTTTTCTCAGTGTGATTCGTGCCTGTAAAAATGGATGTTACTCCACGGAAGAGGTTATGAACAACACAGAAAGCCGAGTATCATGAAAATAAAAACACATTTATTCAGAGAACTAGAAATAGGCCCGATGCTATCGCATCGGGAGTGCGGTGAAATGGACTCGTGCTCTAGAAATATCCGCTGAAAAGTAGAGTCCTCTCTACAGAAAGTACGCTGTTGTTGCAGGATTTATATGGTGGCTCAGTGGTTAGCACTGCATGGTGGCTCAGTGGTTAGCACTGTATGGTGGCTCAGTGGTTAGCATTGTATATGGTGGCTCAGTAGTTAGCACTGTATGTGGTGGCTCAGTGGTTAGCACTGTATGGTGGCTCAGTGGTTGGCACTGTATACGGTGGCTCAGTGGTTGGCACTGTATATGGTGGCTCAGTGTTTGGCACTGTATACGGTGGCTCAGTGGTTGGCACTGTATACGGTGGCTCAGTGGTTGGCACTGTATACGGTGGCTCAGTGGTTGGCACTGTATACGGTGGCTCAGTGGTTAGCACTGTATACGGTGGCTCAGTGGTTAGTACAGTGGGGGGAGAGAGATAGCAGGGTGGGGAGCAGTGTAGAGCAAGGGAGAGCAGAGCAGGGGACAGTGCGGCGGAGCGGGGTGACAGCGCGGCGGGGCAGAGCGAGAAGAATAGAGCTGGGGTGAGTGGGGGAGAGAGTGGCAGAGTGAGGGAGGGCAGAGCAAAGTGAGGGAGAGCGGAGCAGGGGTCAGTGGGGCAGAGCAGGTGCACAGCGCAGCAGAACAAGAAGAACAGAGTGGGGGTGAGTGGGGCAGAGCGGAGGAACATTTGCAGTAGAGTGAGGGGACAATGGAGCAGAGTGGGGGGCGAGAAGGGCAGAGCAAGGGAGAGCGGAGCAAAGCGAGGGAGAGCAGAGCAGAGGTGAGCGAGGAGACAGCGCAGCAGAGCAAAAAGTGCAGAGAGCAGGGGAGAGTGGAGAAGAGCAGGGGTGAGCGGGGGACAGCCGCAGCAAAAGCGGAGCAAAGCGAGGGAGAGCAGAGCAGGGGTGAGCGGGGGGACAGCCGCAGTAGAGCAAGGGAACAATGGAGCAGGGGTGAGTGGAGCAGGGGGGGGCAGTGGAGCAGACTGGGGGAGAGTGAGGAAGAGCGGGGGTGAGCGGAAGGACAGCGCAGCAGAGTGGGGGAGAGAGGGGCAGAGCGTCGGAGCAGAGAGTTGGGGCAGTGGAGCATTGTTGGGGGGGCAGTGGCAGAGAGGGGTGGCAGTGGAGCAGAGGGGGCCAGTACAGGAGAGTGGGGTGCAGTGGAGCAGAACAGAGGCAGTGGAGCAGGGCAGGGGGGCAGTGGAGCATTGTAGGGGGGCAGTGGAGCAGAGGAAGGGGGCAGTGGAGCAGAGGAAGGGGGTAGTAGAGGTGATGGAGGTGAGTACAGTGTGGGTGACAGCCGGGAGTGCGGTGCTTACCATACTGTGGGGGGTGTTCTAATATGACGGTCTGTGCACTTACTGGGTGGCGCAGTGGATTGTGATTGCGCGACATCCAAGATGGTGTGCGGAAAGTCTCGCAAGACTTCCCGGCCGCCATCTTGGATCTCGCGAGATCCAACATGGCAGATCATCATCAAGAATGGATGTGGCCAGGCTGGACGGGGCGGATCTAACATGGCGTCAGCATCGCAGGGAAGATGGGATGTCGCCGGAGGAGAAGATCGGATGTCGGCGGCGTGCAGGAGATGATCGGATGTCGGCGGCGTTTTAGCGGACAGGTGTCAGTGAGTATACATGTCAGCGTGAGAGTGCATGGGGGTAGGAGTGTGAGACTGTACAGAGAGGGGGGGTATATGAAGTGGCTGAGGGATCGCGTGTGTTTGTGGAGGTGCAGAAAGAGAGGGGGGGGGGTGTGGTGAGGAGTGTGATGGTGTGTCAGTGGAGAGTGTGGGGCAGAGCAGAGGCTTCCGATGGTGGTAGTGGGGCTTTGAAAGCCCCGCTACCGCCAAAGGTCGGCCGTCTTGGGTCACCCTTGACGGGTGTACAGCCAGCTTCTGTCACGGATGTGACGTAGCAATACCGTTACTAAGTTGGCTTAGGGCTTTTATTATAATAGACAGAATACATAAAGCAGTACCGGTGTGCAGCGGTGCCAGTGTGCAGCGGTGCCAGAGTCCAGGAGGAGACAGCAGGCGGGTGCGGTCAGGAAGAGGCCGGGGACAGTGGCCGGGTGCGGACAGGAGGGGGCCGGGGAACAGCGGGCAGGAGGGGGCCGAGGAAGAGCAGCCGGGTGCGTGCAGGAGGGGGTCAGGGGACAGTGGCTCAGTGGTTGGCACTGTATATGGTGGCTCAATAATTAGAGCAGTAATGTGGCTCAGTGATTAGCACTGTATACGGTGACTCAGTGGTTAGCACTTTATGGTGGTTAAGTGGTTGGCACTGCATATGGTGGCTCAATAATTAGAGCAGTAATGTGACTCAGTGATTAGCACTGTATACGGTGACTCAGTGGTTAGCACTATATACGGTGACTCGGTGACTAGCACTGTATGGTGCCTCAGTGGTTGGCGCTGTATATGGTGGCTCAGTGGTTAGCAAGGTATGGTGGCTCAGTAGTTAGCAAAGTATGGTGGCTCAGTGGTTAGCACTGTACGGTGGCTCAATGTTTAGAACTGCACGGTGGCTCAATGGTCAGCACTGTACGGTGGCTCAGTGGTCAGCACTGTACGGTGGCTCAGTGGTCAGCACTGTACGGTGGCTCAGTGGACAGCACTGTATGGTGGCTCAGTGGACAGCACTGTACGGTGGCTCAGTGGTCAGCGGAGTCGGGGGGCAGAGCGGTCAGCGGAGGACGGGGGGGCAGAGTGGTCAGCGGAGAACGGGGGAGGCAGAGTATTCAGCGGAGAATGGGGGAGGCAGAGTGGTCAGCGGAGGACGGGGGAGGCAGAGTGGTCAGCGGAGGATGGGGGAGCAGAGTGGTCAGCGGAGGAGAGGGGGCAAAGTGGTCAGCAGAGGAGGGGGGGCAGAATGGTCAGCGGAGGAGGGGGCAGAGTGGTCAGCGGAGGCCAGGGGGCAGAGTGGTCAGCGGAGGACAGGGGGGCAGAGTGGTCAGCGGAGGAGGGGGGCAGAGTGGTCAGCGGAGGAGGGGGGGCAGAGTGGTCAGCGGAGGAGGGGGGGCAGAGTGGTCAGCGGAGGATGGGGGGGACAGAGTGGTCAGCGGAGGACGGGGGGGACAGAGTGGTCAGCGGAGGACGGGGGGGACAGAGTGGTCAGTGGAGGCCGGGGGGGGCAGAGTGGTCAGCGGAGGCCAGGGGGGCAGAGTGGTCAGCGGAGGCCAGGGGGGGCAGAGTGGTCAGCGAAGGCCAGGGGGGGCAGAGTGGTCAGCGGAGGCCGGGGGGGAGAGTGGTCAGCGACAAAGTGGCGGCAACATACTTCCCCGCCGCCATCTTGGTTTCGGCCTCTCCAGGGCGGGACATTCAAGATGGCGGGCGGGAAGTCTCGCGAGGCGAGATTTTGCGGCCGCCATCTTGCATGTCGCCGCTCTGGACAGGGCAAACCAAGATGGCGGGTGGTAAGTATCGCGAGATTTTCCAGCCGCCATCTTGGTTTCGCTTTGTAAGGGGCGACGACATGCAAGATGACGGGCAGGAAGACGGAGGCGTCGCAGAGAAGAGGATGGGGACGGGTGGTGAGTATAATGTGAGTGTGGAGGGGCAGAGCAGCAGCTTATAATCGGTAGTGGGGCAGTGAAAATCCCCGCTACCGACAAAGCGGCGGCCATATTGGTTAGGGTTTAAGGTAGCTTCTAAGCCAGCTTCTGTCGGATGTGACGTCATAAACGTTACATAGTAACGGAAGCTGGCTTAGGGGAATTATTATATAGGACACTCTAAAAATAGGTGGTGGTACAGGTAATGGAGAGATATACAGGATGAAAAAAGTATATGGTACAAAAATGGGGGTGGTTACAAATTGGAAATATGTAAACATACCATTGCAGCAGATCAAAAGATTCATAAATATCAACCTATAAAAAAATCCTAAAATTCGCTCTGGCAGAGCACTCATTGAGTGAGTGATATATAAAAATGCTTTCAGTGCAGAATTTATGGCAGCCTGTTAACACAGCGAGTGCACAACCCTGGGCCGTCACCTGTCGGGTGTTAGCACCTGAGGCCTCAACAACCGGGATCGGGCATCACCAACCACGGGTTCTAAAAGACTCCCGTGCCCAACTTACAGCCGGTTCACTGGTACCGAAGCTGGCAGCAGTTCACCTCTGCTACGCGAACCAGAAGCGTGGAGGAGCGGCTTCACAGGAGCACCCCACCACCCGCCAAATTCCAGTCGTCTAACCAGCGGTGTACCCACCGAGGGACCCACGGCTCCCCAGAACATCCATAACGTACATCTTGGATAAGGATTGAAGCAGCCTCCCCGTACCCGACCTGGTATTCCTGGGCGACAATGGCAAATACTTAGCTAGAATGGAGGAACACTACGGATCTCTGAAGGACACCTATCACTGCTGAGTCCGCCCGGTCTACTACCCGTAAACTGTATACCATGTACTGCCTGCTGGTTACAGTAAAGACCCATTACAGAGACTTTCAGTGTCCGTGCTTCCTTATGATTGCATCCGTCCGCACACAAGGTAACCGCAGCTGCCGCACAACATCTTAAGCAGCTCCAGCCTCCGGGGATCACCGCTCAGCCTGTGGGGAGCGTTCCATCTTGCTGCTATCCATCCCCCGGAGGTTCCGCAGCGTCGGTAGGACTTACCGAACTACTCATAGGTGGCGTCACGAATAAATTAACCCCTTTAATCTGTTCCTACAAGACGTCTTCGACTTTTGATCTGCACTCAACCGGGCCTCACTACCGGCAGGCGCGGCCCACCCGTGACAAGGAGGAAGGAGCTACAGCCTGTCTAAACCGGAGTCCCCGGCCACGGTGAGTCAGAGAATGGCGTCACGAACAGGATACGAGCAGGCCCGTTCCCTAACGGGTATAATGTGCTTAAAAATTACTTTAATGTCTACAAAATGGACTTTGTTTGTCCCTAAAAGAACTTTCCCGCCTTTTTCACCGTGGGCCAAGATGGCGCCCAAGATGGCGTTCCCGCCATAAGGATCCGCCACGTGCAAGCCCAGGGGTGAGCCACCGCCCCTCATCGTGGGAGGGCTAAAGGCAAAGGCGCCAAAACTCTTTGTCCGCCCTGATTGCTCGAATCAACCATGGGGGCGGACCCCAAAGACTTTTCCCACGATTGGACTACAAAAGCCCAAAGGAAATGGGAGTGTCAGACAGACCGTTCTTCACCAGCTCTTCACCAGTACAGCTACCGGGTAGAGACGGGTGTGGTTCCTCCAAGAAACATGGCCAGCTCAAGACTGACAGACCTGATGCAAGAAGTGGAAGCCGAGGCCAGAGCAGCAATAGGCCATCCGGGTCCGGGTCCTGTCCTCAATATCGACAGCAGCCCCGACTTCTGGCAAGAAGCTCTACAAGACCTCCAGGGACGGCTCCTAGAAACCGTAGAATGCACAATCCGCAGTTGGAGTGCAAGCTTGGGCAGCAGACTACATCGTGCGATGCAGCAGAGCCGCCCGGGTGCAACCACTCCAGGGCCGGACGACATCTCAAGTTTCAGCACCGCCTCGCCCACGCCGACCACTTGTCCAGCCTCGTCTCCAGAACCAATAGACTGTGTCATTCCGGTAGAGACCACCGCTTATCCCGCTCCAAAGCCTGGAACTGCGACCGTATTTGGCCGGAGCTTACAACTCGCTCCAAGGAAGAACCGAATACTTACCTGGTTCCCATTGCGGAACCCACGACTAGTTTCAACCACTGCCGAGACTGTCGCCTGTTTCTCCCCTGATCCGGAGGTCTCCTCTGCAATTAACGAGGCCTACCTGGTGACCGGGATTGAAACACCACTTCCCGCTGCTACAGAAGAAGAGGCAGGCAGCCTGGAAGCCCTGCAAGACGACCTCGAGGAGAACTTTGCAGCACAGTCACCCATCAACCCAGAGGATTCCACTCCAACATCTCCGTCAGCCGAGCAGCCCGATGTGGTCATCGAGGGAGAGATCGAGCATGATGACGACGAGACCTACAGCCCAGCTGAGGACCTCTACACCGGGTTCGCCTGGGGAGACACCAAGGATCCTTCTGCCGGGCGATCTGCTCGGGACGCTGGTCGGGTGCCGCCGCAGCAACATCTTCTCCGGTTCCGTTCAACCGGGTTCCACTCCAGACTGCCCACCAGACTCAAGCCGTTCAACAACCATCACGCCGTAGTGACTTGATCCACACGCCGCACCACTCCGACGAAGAGGTACGTCGCATCCGAAGGGAGGAGTGGCACGCTCGGCTGTGCGCCAATATGCATGCCCGCGCTGAAGCCCGCCGCCAATCTCCATTGCCTGATGAGTTCCGTAAAACCGGACGGGTGAGCACCTTTAATTTATCCACCGGGTGGGGATTCATAAGGGAGGAGGGTGTGTGTACAGAAGTGTTTGTGGGGCGCCGTGATGTGGAATCGCACCTACCGCGAGGGCATCCTAACCCAGACTTATATAGAGGGGACATTGTAACCTATGAGTGATATGTATGCTGTGACGGGTGGTTCACTATACAAGTCCGGAACCCTGCCCTCTACAAGTGACTTTGTTGTTTGAACTTTTTGCCAAGAGACTTCTTTCTGTTTTGCAAATAACACCGCGACTTGGCGGCTACAGCCTGAACTTTTAAACTAAGGACAGCCGACCACCCGCCGGGTCCGCGCAATGTGTTAACCTGTTTATTTTACTTGCTTTATTTTTGCGTAAAATAATTACCTGTTATAAAATAAAAAAACCTCTGTAATGTGGGTAGTGTGATGCTTGGGGACAAGCGAATTTAACCAAGGGGGAGTGTGGCGCCCCGCAACGAGTGCGTCACAGGAGGGTATTGCAGCCATAAATGCAGCCGCAATATTCTCCGACCCAGCAGTCATATGGTTAACTTAGAGATCCAAACCCTGCATGCATCACTTAACATAGAGGGCCAATCCAAGGTCTTGGTGGGCGGAGTGCAAAGGTAGTGTTAGGAGTAGGAGAAGGAGAAGAGTAGGAGTCGGGTCTAGACACGAGAGAGACACAGACTTGAACTTGGAGTAGGAGCGGGGGCTCTGCACCCCGTGCAGCCCCTGGGCCGTCACCGGTCGGGTGTTAGCACCTGAGGCCTCAACAACCGGGATCGGGCATCACCAACCACGGGTTCTAAAAGACTCCCGTGCCCAACTTACAGCCGGTTCACTGGTACCGAAGCTGGCAGCAGTTCACCTCTGCTACGCGAACCATAAGCGTGGAGGAGCAGCTTCACAGGAGCACCCCACCACCCGCCAAATTCCAGTCGTCTAACCAGCGGTGTACCCACCGAGGGATCCACGGCTCCCCAGAACATCCATAACGTACATCTTGGATAGGGATTGAAGCAGCCTCCCCGTACCCGACCTGGTATTCCTGGGCGACAATGGCAAATACTTAGCTAGAATGGAGGAACACTACGGATCTCTGAAGGACACCTATCACTGCTGAGTACGCCCGGTCTACTACCCGTTAACTGTATACCATGTACTGCCTGCTGGTTACAGTAAAGACCCATTACAGAGACTTTCAGTGTCCGTGCTTCCTTATGATTGCATCCGTCCGCACACAAGGTAACCGCAGCTGCCGCACAACATCTTAAGCAGCTCCAGCCTCCGGGGATCACCGCTCAGCCTGTGAGGAGCGTTCCATCTTGCTGCTATCCATCCCCCGGAGGTTCCGCAGCGTCGGTAGGACTTACCGAACTACTCATAGGTGGCGTCACGAATAAATTAACCCCTTTAATCTGTTCCTACAAGACGTCTTCGACTTTTGATCTGCACTCAACCGTGCCTCATTATCGGCAGGCGCGGCCCACCCGTGACAAGGAGGAAGGAGCTACAGCCTGTCTAAACCGGAGTCCCCGGCCACGGTGAGTCATAAGCAAGGATTATAATAGCAGGGGTTAAATCAAGGTCTGCATGCTAGGTATTTAGATACAAGGTGCAGTCCCTAGTATATTATTAAGCCACCACAACCACTAGTTCATCTAAATTTATCCTGCATGGAAAAATGCTCGAAGTACGTTTCACTTACACAAGAATCTTCAGGAGCAGTGACCTCTTCCAGTGTACCGGTATCCGGCCATCTAGCTCCTTAAATAAGGACCCATATCTTTCCCTAATGTGGCCATCTGTGAGTCAAACCGCTCAGTAGCGCGCGCACATTTGATCACCCCGCAACCCGGAAGTGGAAGCCCACAGGCGTCCTTGCAAGCCGTGCATTGCGTTAGGCACTCGCTGTGTTAACAGGCTGCTATAAATTCTGCACTGAAAGCACTTTTATCATACACTCAATGAGTGCTCTGCTATAGCGAATTTAAGAATTTTTTTATAGGGTGATATTTATGCATCTTTTGATCTGCTGCAATGGTATATTTATATACAGTCATATGAAAAAGTTTGGGCACCCCTCTTCATCTTAGGGCCGCTTTACACACACCAACTTCTGTTTAGATCTCTGGTTGCAGTGAAATCATGGACACATTGCTCCATTTTGTGGCTGTGTACAAATGGAACAATGTGTCCATGATTTCACTGCAACCAGAGATCTGTTCAGAAGTTGGTCACAGAAGTTGGTGTGTGTAAAGCGGCCCTAAGGGCCACTTTACACACACCAACTTATCTGTCCAACTTCTGACCAACCTACTGGTTGCAGTGAAATCATGGACACATTGTTCCATTTGTACACAGCCACAAAATGGAGCAATGTGTCCATGATTTCACTGCAACCAGTAAGTTGTCAGAAGTTGGACAGATAAGTTGGTGTGTGTAAAGTGGCCCTTACTCTTTTTTTTTTTGTTTAAAATTGTTTTTTTACAACAGCTATTTCAGTGTGATATATGTAATAACTGATGGACACAGTAATATTTCAGGTTTGAAATGAGGTTTATTGTACTAACCGAAAATGTGAAATATGCATTATTTCAAAATTTGACAGGTGCCAAAGTATGGGCACCCTTCTGATTTTCATGATTTGAATACTCCCAACTACTCTTTACTGACTTAGGGGCCTTTCACCCTTGCGTTTTTTTCCTGATTTGGAAGTTCAGGAAATCACCTGATTCTTTTACAGGATTCATTTTTTTTGCCCATTCTCTTTAATGATTTCAGGAAAAAACATGAAGCAACAAGATTCTACCTGACAAAATGAAAGTGAATGTGCAAAATACTGTAAGGGCCGCTTTACACACACCAACTTCTGTGACCAACTTCTGAACAGATCTCTGGTTGCAGTGAAATCATGGACACATTGCTCCATTTTGTACACAGCCACAATATGGAACAATGTGTCCATGATTTCACTGCAACCAGAGATCTGTTCAGAAGTTGGTCACAGAAGTTGGTGTGTGTAAAGCAGCCCTAATGGCCACTTTACACACACCAACTTATCTGTCCAACTTCTGAACAACTTACTGGTTGCAGTGAAATCATGGACACATTGCTCCATTTTGTGGCTGTGTACAAATGGAACAATGTGTCCATGATTTCACTGCAACCAGTAAGTTGGTCAGAAGTTGGACAGATAAGTTGGTGTGTGTAAAGTGGCCATAAGAATCGGGTTTTTGCCTGATCTTCCAAATCAGGAAAAAACCGCAAGTGTGAAAGGCCCCTTACTGAAGCACTAAATTGGTTTGGTAACATCATTGAGCTTTGTACTTCATAGCCCACTGTATCCAATCATGAGAAAGCTATTTCAGGTGTCCACTTGCAAGTTGTTCTCCTAGTTGCATCTTCTCTGAGGAGTGGCATCATGGGCTCCTCAAAACAGCTCTGAAATGATCTGAAAAAAAAAGATTGTTCAACATAGTTGTTCAGGGGAAGGATACAAAAAGTTGTCTCAGAGATTTAACCTGTCAGTTTCCACTGTGAGGAACATAGTAAGGAAATGGAAGACCACAGGGACAGTTCTTGTAAAGGCCAGAAGTGGCAGGCCAACAAAAATATCAGAAAGGCAGAGAAGAAGAATGGTGAGAACAGTCAAGAACAATCCACAGACCACCTCCAAAGACCTGCAGCATCATCTTGCTGCAGATGGTGTCACTGTGCATCGGTCAACAATACAGCGCACACTGCACAAGGAGAAGCTGTATGGGAGAGTGATGCGAAAGAAGCCGTTTCTGCATGCACGCCACAAACAGAGTCGCCTGAGGTATGCAAAAGCACATTTGGACAAGCCAGTTTCATTTTGGAAGAAGGTCCTGTGGACTGATGAAACAAAGATTGAGTTGTTTGGTCATACAACAAGGCGTTATCCATGGCGCCACAAAAACACAGCATTCCAAGAAAAACACTTGCTAACCACTGTCAAATTTGGGGAGGATCCATCATGATTTGGGGTTGTGTGGCCAATGACGGCACCGGGAATCTTGTTAAAGTTGAGGGTCGCATGGATTCCACTCAGTATCAGCAGATTCTTGAGAATAATGTTCAAGAATCAGTGTCAAAGTTGAAGTTACGCCGGGGATGGATCTTTCAGCAAGACAATGATCCAAAACACCGCTCCAAATCTACTCAGACATTCATGCAGAGGAACAATTACAATGTTCTGGAATGGCCATCCCAGTCCCCAGACCTGAATATCATTGAACATCTGTGGGATGTTTTGAGGCGGGCTGTCCATACTCGGCGACCATCAAACTTAACTGAACTGGAATTGTTTTGTAAAGAGGAATGGTCAAAAATACCTTCATCCAGGATCCAGGAACTCATTAACAGCTACAGGAAGCGACTAGAGGCTGTTATTTTTGCAAAAGGTGGATCTACTAAATATTAATGTCACTATTCTGTTGAGGCGCCCATACTTTTGCACCTGTCAATTTTTGAAATAATGCATACGACTGCGCCCTCTCCCCAGTCCCCCAAGCCAAGTGCCTCGGGGTAATCCTTGACTCCTCCCTATCCTTCAAGCCCCACATCGAGGCCCTCACCACATCCCTCCGGCTCCAGCTCAAGAACATCTCACGGATCCGCTCCTTCCTCACCCACGACACCGCTAAAACACTCATCCATGCTCTTATCATCTCCCGCCTTGACTACTGCAACCTCCTTCTCAATGGCCTCCCAGCTAACTCCCTCACACCTCTCCAGTCTATCCTCAACTCCACTGCCCGACTAATCTACCTTTCCTCCCGCTACTCCCGTCTCCCCCCTCTGCCAAGCCCTTCACTGGCTCCACGTCTCCAAGAGATCCCAATCCAAAACACTAACCATGGCGTACAAAGCCATACACAACCTGGCCCCACCATACATCTCCGACCTGGTCTCCTGATACTTACCCTCACGCAACCTCCGCTCCTCCCAAGAACTCCTCTTCTGCTCCCCCCTCATCACCTCTTCGCACAACCGAGTCCAGGACTTCTCCCGGGCACCTGCCTTACTCTGGAACTCCCTGCCCGAACACGTCAGACACTCTCCTACCCTGAGTAGCTTCAAGTGTCACCTGAAGACTCACTTGTTCCGTCAAGCCTACAACCTGCCATGAGACCCAGGCGACCGCCCCATACCTGACATTCCCCCATCCTACTGTATCCTAACCCGCCCCTCAGACTGTGAGCCCTCGTGGACAGGGTCCCTGCCCCTTCTGTACCTGTACGTCCTGATCGCCTAGATTTAGTGCACTTGTTCTCGTCTCCCTCATCCTCATCTAAAGCGCCATGGAACCTAATGGCGCTATATAAATATATAATACTAGCTGTGAGCCCGATGCAAATGCATCGGGTGTCTAGAATATTTTTAATTTTTTTTTAAGATTTTCGCGGCCGCACTTGCCGCAAGTGCAGAACCGCACTTGCCGCACCTGCCGCAAGTCCCCCTATACTTTCTATGGAGATTACCGCAACCGCGCCGCAAGTGTAACCGCATCTGCCGCGTTTGCCGCATAACCGTTACACTTGCAGCGCGGTTGCGGTAATCCCCATAGAAAGTATAGGGGAACTTGCGGCAGGTGCGGCAAATGCGGTTTTGCACTTGCGGCAGGTGCGGCCGCGAAAAAAAACGCGGCTGACTGCGGTTTTTTTCGCGGCCGCACTTGCCGCAAGTGCAAAACCGCACTTGCCGCACCTGCCGCAAGTCCCCCTATACTTTCTATGGGGATTACCGCAACCGCGCCGCAAGTGTAACCGCATCTGCCGCGTTTGCCGCATAACCGTTACACTTGCAGCGCGGTTGCGGTAATCCCCATAGAAAGTATAGGGGGACTTGCGGCAGGTGCGGCAAATGCGGTTTTGCACTTGCGGCAGGTGCGTCCGGGAAAAAAAACGCGGCTGACTGTGGTTTTTTTCGGGGCGCCGCACTTGCCGCAAGTGCAAAACCCACTTGCCGCACCTGCCGCAAGTCCCCCTATACTTTCTATGGGGATTACCGCAACCGCGCCGCAAGTGTAACCGCATCTGCCGCGTTTGCCGCATAACCGTTACACTTGCGGCGCGGTTGCGGTAATCCCCATAGAAAGTATAGGGGGACTTGCGGCAGGTGCGGCGGCTCAGGCAGTGACTCGCAATGGCCTCGCGGCCATTGCTCGCGCTACATGAGCGGTAAATCGCTAACTTGGCCAGCGACTCGCAATGGCCTCGCGGCCATTGCTCGCACTACATGAGCGGTAAATCGCTAACTTTGTGGCCGAGCCTCTGGTTCGATTTTCGGCCAGTGACTCGCAATGGCCGCTTCGCGGCCATTGCTCGCACGTGGTGACGTCACAGAGTGACAAAGCCACGGTCTTTTGCGGGGTCCGACACGGAAGTGCCTACGGCAATTATATAATAGATTATTATCATTATTATTATTATTATTATTATTATTATTATTATTATTATTAATATTTCACATTTTCGGTTAGTACAATAAACCTCATTTACTTTCATACTAAAGAAATGATTATGGATTATCTAAGGAAGAATAAAAACCTACCTCACCCTTATGAAAATCTAAAAATTTTTGCGGACCTTTCAAAAGAGACCATGTTACAAAGGAAAAATCTTGCAAGAATCACTGAGTCCCTAAGACAAAAACATATCTTGTATAGATGGGGTTTTAACCCAACGAAAGTGCTCTTCACTTTCCAAGGCCGGACGGTTGCCATAAGTAACAAAGAGGAAGGTCTTCAAATTTTGAAAGATCTTGGAATAATTATATCTTGAAAGGTCAATCCGATATTGTTGGCCTTCAAGAAACAAAATTCGCAGCTGCCAACCACCCTAAATTAGTTTATAAGAACTTTTCTAAATCTTTTTATGCATCTAACCCAAAGAAAAAACGGGGAGTGGCGATTCTCATTAAAAATACTGTCACATTTGAAGAAATTCTGACCTTGGCCGATGAGGATGGGAGATATTTAATTTTAATTTGTAAAATAAATAATGTAGTCTTTACCTTAGCCAATGTTTATGCCCCCAATAGAAGCCAAATAACTTTTCTAAATAAAATTATGAAACTCATTCACCAAAACAAAAGGGGTAACTTGATTCTTTTTGGTGACTTCAACATAGTTCCCAATGCTTTACTAGATTCTTCTACCAGGTCTAGACAATTTCTCCCAAATTTAGACCAATGGCTCACTAACAACGAGTTATTTGATGTATTCAGATGCCTCAATACATCCTCTATAGAATATACCCACTTCTCAGGTAGGCATAACTCGTACTCCCGCATAGACCTGGTTTTGACAGACATCTTTTCTTTAACTAAATTTAAATCAGTCCAAATAGAACCAAGGATTTGGTCAGACCATGCACCTGTCATATTTGAAATTATCACTGGCCCAATTCTATCAGAGGTCAAGTTGTGGCGAAATAACAACTACCTATTCAATCACCCTAAGTACAAACCCGAAATAGAAAATGCGATCAAAAATTACTTCAAAGAAAATGATATTGGGAATACTCCAATTTATTTAGTTTGGACAGCATTTAAAGCCGTACTTAGGGGCCGCCTTATCCAACTAAATTCTCAACTAAAGAAAAGCAACAGGGACAAGACGGTTGAGGTCACCAAGGAAATTAAGACTCTAGAACAGAAATTACTTAACAATCCTTCACCAGATCTTGATACACAGATTCTGATCTTAAGACAAAGGCTTAAAACTCTTCTTTCTGAAGAGTTTGACAAAATAACTCAGAGGATTAAAACAACACACTATTTATCAACTAATAAACCATCTAAAGCCTTTGCTGCGAGACTAAAGCATCTTAGACAAAAGACAAAGATTTGTCAAATCCAAAACAAAAAGGGTCAATTAGTTAAACACCCCAAAGATATCACTGACACTTTTGCAGAATTTTACAAAAACCTATATAACCTTACAGATAACCCCAATTTTCCAAATCCCCCAGCTGATATGATAATCTTCCCTCCCTTTCCCAAGCTGATCTGGAAGAATTGAATTCACCATATACTAACCTTGAAATTTCCTCTTTAATTAAAAACCTTAAAAATGGGAAATCACCCGGCCCGGACGGATTCCAAAATGAATTCTATAAGAGCTTTGAGGAACTGTTGATAGACCCCCTGGTCAGATTAGCAAACCTATCCGCGGACGAGGGCCACTTACCTGCTGAGATGCTGGAGGCTCTAGTGGTTGTCCTTCCCAAAGATAAGGGTGACCCGAATGACACAAAAAATTATAGGCCCATATCCCTCTTGAACAGCGACACAAAAATATTGGCTAAACTAGCATCTCAAAGATTACAACCTATAATACATAAATTAATCAACCCAGATCAAGTGGGATTTATTCGGGGAAGAACGACATCAGACGCCACAAGAAGAGCTTTGAATATTATCTCAATTATAGACAAAAGGAAATCTCCGGCGGTATTGTCGGCCCTCGACGCGGAGAAAGCTTTCGACAGGGTAAACTGGTCCTATATGTTTAAGACTCTTGGGAAGTTCGGCTTTTATGGCAGGATATTAAATAGCATTACAGCAATGTATTCGACTCCGTCAGCACGGGTATATGCAAATAATTTTCTCTCAACAAAATTCCCCTTATCCAATGGCACCAGACAGGGCTGTCCCCTTTCTCCTTCTCTTTTCGCCCTATTCATCGAACCTTTGGCGGAAAAAATAAGATCTGACCCACGAATAGAAGGCATAAGATTTAAACAAACTATATCAAAAATTTCATTGTTTGCGGATGATATTTTGCTAACCATGAGAAACCCTCTTTCTTCACTCACACATTTGAACTCACTAATTAAAACCTTTGCTGACATCTCGTTTTATAAAATTAATTTTACAAAAACCCAATGTATGATTTTTAATTTAGATAACGACTCAGCTACTACCTTAAAGGCAAACTTTGACTTTAATTGGCAACCAAACCAGATTTCATACCTAGGCATTATTTTGACAAAATCTCCCTCCTCTACAGTCAACAAAAATCTAACAGATCTACACAAGTCCCTTCAGACCCAATTAACCCATCTGAATAAAGTAGAACTATCCTGGCTAGGGAAAATTATCGCCTATAAGATGATGGCCCTCCCTAGATTTCTTTATGTAATTCGGTGTATTCCACTAATAATATCTAAAACATGGTTCAACAAATTTCAAACACAGCTTAGACAATTCATTTGGAATAAAAATAAACCACGAGTTTCCACAACTATTCTAAATAAGCACAAGAAAAGGGGTGGACTTGGACTCCCAAACCTTTTAAGTTACTATCAGGCAACCATACTGAAACTCACAAACGGTTGGCTACTAGAAGACAACCCTATTCCATGGGTCTCCCTGGAAAAGTCACGTATAAACAATTCTAATATGAAGCTTGTAGTTCTGGCCTATCTTTTAGATTCCAGCAAAACCATACCAAACGTGCAAACATTCAAGGCAGCCATCAAAGTTTGGAGAGAGTTGCTTACAAAATATAAGTCAAAAACCAAAGAACTGCAGCTCCGTTCTCTCCCACTTCAAATTTTTGAAACCTTGATCTCTAACCTTAAATTAAGGGAATTGCTGGAAAGTGGCATCTCAACAACTCAAGATATAATGCTAGCTAACAAGCTGATCCCCTTCCAATCCCTCCAAGACAAATATACCTTACCCGACACAGAGAAATCAACGTGGTCAAAAATACAATTATTCCTGACTTCAAAAAATATTATTTTTTCACTTCCCCAATTTTTGAATGATCTCCTATTTAACCCTCTCCACAGCTCCAATGATGACATGGAATTAACAAAATCTAAACACATATTAACCTGGGAAAAAGAACTTCAAATTCAGATAGATACAACCCAACTTTCCAAATCATTAAATATTATCTACTCTAATACCCTTTGTGCTACCCTCCACGAATCCCATTATAAGATTCTGTCTAAATGGTATTGGACACCGGAGAAAATACACCAAATCTCACCCTCAATCTTACCCGACTGCTGGAGAGGATGTGGGAAGGTAGGCTCTCTCTCACATATTTTTTGGGGTGTCCCAAACTAAGTTAACTTTGGGCTGAGATAAAAAACCTTATCAAGAATCTCACTAATCTTCGAATGTCCCTTAATCCACCACTAGCTCTTCTGTTGCTTGGTATTGAAGCTTTTCCTAACAATGTTAGACATATAATTTGTCAAATTCTGATTACAACAAAATTGCTGATAGCATCACGCTGGAAACAGGTCGAGGTCCCAACTATAACCAATATAATAAACAGAGTCTCTACCCATAATGTATGCGAGTATAATATAGCTCTCAGACAGAAGAATTTGAACAAATACAAACTTAAATGGTCAAACAAATTTATGCCAAACCTAATTATGTGATATTCCGTTGACGGTATGATATCGCGTTCTTATTTTATGTATAATAATGAAGTTTTTTATCTTCCTAAATAATATGTCATGATGAATGTATTAGTAGACTTAGGGACATGATGTTGTCTAAAGGTACTAGAGATGGAAAAGAACAGTAACATTTTTCCTTCTGTAAATTTTTGTACAACTAGGATGTTGGTTTCTTTTTTGTTGTTTGTCTACCCTCCCCTCCCCCCCATATTTATGTTTCCCCTCTTGTATAAAAACGTTAATAAAAATACTTTGAACAAATAAACCTCATTTAAATCCTGAAATATTAATGTGTCCATCAGTTATTACATATATCACACTCAAATAGCTGTTGCAAAAAAAACTATTTTAAACAAAAAAAAAAAAAGAGTAAGATTAAGAGGGGTGCCCAAACTTTTACATATGACTGTATTTCCAATTTGTAACCACCCCATTTTTGTACCAAATACCTTTTTCATCCTGTATTTCTCTCCTTTACCTGTACCACCACCTGTTTTTAGAGTGTTCACTAAATAAATATGTTTTTATTTGCATGATACTCGGCTTTCTGAGTTGTTCATAGTTGATTTGAGTATGTCTTGCACAGTGTCACTTTCATAGAGCTATTTCCCCTTTTTGAGAGAGGTCTAGAATTATTACTCTTAATGAACATACAAGTCTGACTGTAAGAGAAATAGCTTCTACCGTTGGTATTGGAAAATCTACCGTTTCAAGAATAATTCACACACAATGAAACTGGATCGTTTTCTCCAAAACGAAAAGGGAAATGTGGAAGAAAAATGAAAACGACACCAAGAACTGATAAAACACTTATCAGAATGAGTAAAATGAATGCAAGAAAAACAAGTAAGACTTGCTTTGTCCCAATTAATTTGCAAAGCACTGTAGTATAATGCAGGCTCACAGCCCTCCATATAGTACAATGCAACCTCACAGCCCTCCATATAGTATAATGCAGCCTCCCAGCCCTCCATATAGTATAATGCAGCATCACAGTCCCTTCATATAATATAATGCAGCCTCACAGCCCTCCAGACAATATAATGCAGCGTCACAGCCCTTCACATAATATAATGCAGCGTCACAGCCCTCCAGATAATATAATGCAGTGTCACAGCACCCCATATAGTATAATGCAGCCTCATAGCCCTCCAAATAATATAATGCAACATCACAGCAATTCATATAATATAATGCAGCATCACAGCCCTTCATGTAGTATAACGCAATAATGCAGCCTCATAGCCCTCCATATAGCATACATCCTCCCCACAGTCTCATTGCCCCCTGTACAACCTGCCCCAATCACCCAGTCACACTGCCCTCTGTACAGCTGTCCCCCCATACACACAGAAACACTGCCCACTGTACAGCCCCCCATACACACACACACACACACACACACACTGCCCACTGTACAGCCCTCCCCCCACACACAGACCTACACACTCCCTCCCCCTTCCTCTCTCCCTCTCCAGAAGCTATGAGAGGCTCTTCGACTCCTGAATGGAGCTTACACTCACCGCTTCGGCCAGTAGCTCCGTCCTGACTGTGATGAAGTCACATGACCTCATCACAGTGCAGCACGAGTGACCGCGGGAGTTTTAAAGCTACAGTGCCTGCCAGTTCTCCAGCGGCCGTGATGAGCTGCCTGGGGACCGGCCGGGCAGACCACCGCGCAGTGACATGGATGTGCATCCTCAAGGATGCACATCCATGTAAAGCAGGTGTAGGGGTTGCAGGGGTCGCAAGGTGCCGGGCCCCTGTACCTTAGGGCCCGGTCACACTTGCGACCCCTGCAACCACTTTTGTTACGCCACTGGGTATCCCCATCATCTCTTTGCACCCTCAATAAAGTATCCCCATAACCCATGGACACATACACACACTCAGGGACACCCACACAGGGACATGTACACACAGGGACACGTGCATACAGGGACACGTACACACAGGGACACGTACACACAGAGACACGTACACACAGGGACACATACACACAGGGACACACACACACAGGGACACATACACACAGGGACACACACACAGGGACACAGACACACACACAGGGACACACACACACAGGGACACTACTCACCGGTCCACCCCATCGGTGCCGCTCTCAGCCTGCAGGAGCACGGCACCGCACTCATCTCCCTGCCTCGGATGCCGTTAGTGTACGGTGTCGCTGTCCTGGCCAATCACAGGCCAGTAGCTGATGTAATGCGCCGACTGGCCTGTGATTGGCTGCCGAGCCTGTGATTTTCTATCAGTAGTCATTGTATGTCCAACAAGAAAGGACTATGTAGTAAAGAGAGTGAGCGTGAATAACAAAAATGCGCTAAGAGACGGTGCTATACATAACAAGAGAGGACACCATATAATAAGGGACAGTACTATACATAAAAAAGGACATTATATAATAAGGGACAGTGCTATACATAACAAGAAGACACTATATAATAAGGAACATTGCTATATATAACAAGATAGCACACTATATAATAAGAGATAGTATTATACATAACAAGAGAGGACACATTATAATATGGGATGGTACTATACACAACAAGAGAGGACACTGTATGATAAGGGACAGTGCTATATATAACAAAAGAGGACACTTCTTACCCCGAGACATAAAAAAAACCAGGCTGGAGTTTGCCAAAACTTACCTGAGAAAGCCTAAAACGTTTTGGAAGAATGTTCTCTGGTCAGATGAGACAAAAGTAGAGCTTTTTGGGCAAAGGCATCAACATAAAGTTTACAGGAGAAAAAAAGAGGCATTTAAAGAAAAGATCACGGTCCCTACAGTCAAACATAGCGGAGGTTCCCTGATGTTTTGGGGTTGCTTTGCTGCCTCTGTCAATGGACTGCTTGACCATGTGCATGGCATTATAAAGTCTGAAGACTACCAACAAATTTTGCAGCATAATGTAGGGCCCAGTGTGAGAGAGCTGGGTCTCCCTCAGAGGTCATGGGTCTTCCAGCAGGAATATGACCCAAAACACACTTCAAAAAGCACTAGAAAATGGTTTGAGAGAAAGCACTGGAGACTTCTAAGGTGGCCAGCAATGAGTCCAGACCTGAATCCCATAGAACACCTGTGGAGAGATCTAAAAATGGCAGTTTGGAGAAGGCACCCATCAAGTATCAGGGACCTGAAGCAGTTTGCCAAAGAAGAATGGTCTAAAATTCCAGCAGAGCATTGTAAGAAACTCATTGATGGTTACCGGAAGCGGTTGATCGCAGTTATTTTGGCTAAAGGTTGTGCAACCAAGTATTAGGCTGAGGGTGCCAATACTTTTGTCTGGCCCATTTTTGGAGTTTTGTGTGAAATGATCAATGTTTTGCTTTTTGCTTCATTCTCTTTTGTGTTTTTTCATTTAAGACAAATTAAATGAAGATAATAATACCAAATAGTTTGTGATTGCAATCATTTTCAGGAAGAAACTGAGTATTATCTGACAGAATTGCAGGGGTGTCAATACTTTTGGCCACAACTGTACATAACAAGGGAGGACACTATATAATAAGGAACAGTACTATACATAACAAGAGAGGACATTATATAGTAGGGGACAGTGCTATACAAAACAAAAGAGGACACTATATAATAAGAGATGATACTATACAAAACTAGAAAGGACACTATATAATAACAAATGATACTATACAGAACAAAATAAAACACTATATAATAAGGGACAGTGCTATACATTACAAGAGAGCATACTATACTGTATAATACGGGACGACGTCATACATATGCAGTGTATGGCCTCCGACCTTTGTCCCCAAGCTACCAAGAGCAAAGTCAACGTCACCTGCAGGATGTCTCAATTGATGGATACAAAGTGTCGAGATTTAGAGACACATGGGCTTTCTTGACTATTGCTGACCCCCATGTGGTTCGACCAGAGGTAAATTCACCCAGGCTCCGGGTTCCCCATTGTCCTGGTGGGGGGTACTCGCAAATACATACAGCGAGCTTGGGTATGTTTGGATTATGGTTGTGGAGAAAAACTGTGCTGTATTGGAGTTATGGAAGGACTTCCTGCAGATGTACTACTGGGAAACGACCTTGGGGAGTTACAGTGCCATTTTGTGGGAGCTGACACTCAACAAGAAGAACCATAGTGTCACGCGCTTAGTTGGCGCTGACCCTGCTGGATGCTGCTGTGTATGTGTTTGTCTTTAAGAGCTGCATGGTTGATAGTTGTGAAGGTCCTGGGCCTCCTGTGTTGTGCACCAGAACTGCATTTACTATGAGGTTGATGAAGTCCTTTCCTTCGGAGTTGCTGTATCCCAGTTCTGTGGAGGGAGGTGAGGGGGGAATAGCGCAGGGCTGCTGGAGGAGTTTTAGGAATAGGCTGGAGGCCCGAACCTTCTCACCATCAGAGATACCTTCGGGATCAGGGCCATTCAGGGTTCCTAGACTAGGGTCAGACTAGTCTTCTCTGGTCACCCTGCCCATATCTGCCATTCCCTCTTCAGCATTCTCACTACACCGTGACACATAAGACTCCTTCAGCCCAACCTACCCTGCCATTATGCAAAGACTTATTGACAATGAAGCAATGTGGACTAAAGTGAGATGGACAAAGGTCTGTGTAGACCTCATGGCATGCTCACTTATTGAAAGGGAGAGAGGTTGTGATGGTGGATATGGTGGATTATGTTGTAACTGCATTTTACAGGTGCTTTGTTCTTGCAATACTGTGTTCTCCCCTTTCCCCACTTACTGTGTGCTCATTACAATCCAGAGGGTTGAACAATTGAATTCCTGCCTGTAAATGTTTGTACTAACCTCCATGGACAGTCTCAATAGAGCTGGTTTTGGATTGTGGGTTGGGGAGGAGAAGCAGAGTATGATTCAGTTTTTGTGGGATGCTGAAGCTGAGGTGAGCTCTCCTAAGGCATGGGAGAGTCACCTCGATTACCTGGATATACAGTATTCTGATGGATTGTTTATTGAATTTTATGTTTTTCAAGCAATAAAGGTTCTTGGGCTGATCACGCATCTCTCGCTATGTTGATTGTGGGACAACGGAGAACGACCCCGTAACAACTGGTGGCAAGCAGTGGGATCAACAGAGCGCAGCCCAATGGAGAACCATCCACAGAGTCAGTACAGACACTGGACTGTATCCAATCTACAGGAGAGAGCTAGAGATCTGGGCCTGAACTACCAAGGACTGAATAAAGAGCCTTTAATTGATCTGCTGGTGGGTGCTAGCCCGTCCACCTTCTCCTAGATGTCTAACAGAAGGAAGGCTGGAAAGGAAAAAAAATGGAGCTACCCTAGGGTGTTACCAGCATAACAATTGGAGATGTTTAGAAGGTTTACACTCACCTGGCTTGGTTGTGAAAGCCACAACCACTATAAAAGCATGTAAGAAGGTTTGCTGCAGTCTTCCCAAATAAATTGCACCAATAGACCAATAACAATAGACGATGCTATATAATAAGGGACAGCCTCATATATAACAAGAGAGGACACTATATAATAAGGGATAGTGCTATATATAACAAGGGAGAGCACTATGCAATAAGGGACATGCTATAGATAACAAGGGAAGGCACTATATAATGAGAGATGGTACTATACATAACAAGAGAGCACACTATTATACAGCGTCCCTTATTATACAGCGTTGTACATAACAAGAGAGGACACTATATAAGAAGGGACGGTGCTATAGATAACAAGGGAGGACACTATAAGGTCTATACGTAACAAGTGAGGGCACTAAATAATAAGGGTATGTCACACTTGGCGACGCTCCAGCGATCCCGACAACGATACGACCTGGTAGGAATCGCTGGTGCGTTGCTACATGGTCGCTGGTGAGTTGTCAAACAGTCAGATCTCACAAGCGACGCAGCAATGATACGGCGGTCGTTGGGAACCTTTCACTCTCGGGCAAAGTATTGAGATTGTTGGTCATTGTCCCTGTCAAACACAGTGATGCACGCTGTCCAGCGGGAGCGCGACAATCAAAAAATGGTCCAGAACAGTTTGTAACGATCAGCGATCTCACGGCAGGGGCCTGATCACTGCTACATGTCAAACGCAGCGAGATCGCTGCTGAGGTCGTTGTTGCGTCACAAAACTTGTGACTCAGCAGCAATCTTGCTAGTGATCTTGCTTAGTGTGGCGGGGGCTCAAGGGACAGTCCTGTACATAACAACAGAGGGCACCATGTAATAAGGGACAGTGCTATACACAACAAGAGAGTACACTATATAATAAGGGACGGTACTATACATAACAAAAGAGGAAACTATAAGGGTATGTGCCCACAGGACGTTTTTCCTGCGTTTTCCGCATGCATTTTAACCTTGGTTTTATGCAAATACATGCTAATCTGTTCCTGTGTTTGGGCTTCCCAGCAAAACCAATATGTTTCACAGAAACGCTATGCCCATGCATTGGTTTTACAAGGGTCAAATACCTCAGGTTTTGCTGCAGATGGGAAAGATGGAGCATGTACTATTTTTTCTGTGTTTTTGCTGCAGACAATGGCAAAAAAAGCTGAAAAAACGCAGCATCCCAAATGCAGCAAAAACGCAGTAAAAAAACGCGCAAAAAATGTGATAAAAACGCAGGACCTGAATGCAGCAAATCTCCTGGCAAAGACTAGAGATCCTTGAAACCAGTACAGGATTTGATGCGTTCTGTACTGCAGCAAAACCGACCTGTGGGCACATAGCCTAAGAAGGGACAGCGCTGTATATACAGTTGTGGCCAAAAGTATTGACACCCCTGCAATTCTGTCAGATAATACTCAGTTTCTTCCTGAAAATGATTGCAATCACAAATTCTTTGGTATTATTATCTTCATTTAATTTGTCTTCAATGAAAAAACACAAAAAGAATTGTCCTAAAGCCAAATTGTATATAATTCCACACCAAACATAAAAAAGGGTTGGACAAAAGTATTGCCACTGTTAGAAAAATCATGTGATGCTTCTCTAATTTGTGTAATTAACAGCACCTGTAACTTACCTGTGGCACCTAACAGGTGTTGGCAATAACTAAATCACACTTGCAGCCAGTTGACATGGATTAAAGTTGACTCAACCCCTGTCCTGTGTCTTTGTGTGTACCACATTGAGCATGGAGAAAAGAAAGAAGACCAAAGAACTGTCTGAGGACTTGAGAAACCAAATTGTGAGGAAGCATGAGCAATCTCAAGGCTACAAATCCATCTCCAAAGACCTGAATGTTCCTGTGTCTACCGTGCGCAGTGTCATCAAGAAGTTTAAAGCCAATGGCACTGTGGCTAACCTCCCTAGATGTGGACGGAAAAGAAAAATTGACGAGAGATTTCAACGCAAGATTGTGCGGATGGTGGATAAAGAACCTCGACTAACATCCAAACAAGTTCAAGCTGCCCTGAAGTCCGAGGGTGCAACAGTGTCAACCCGTACTATCCGTCGGCGTCTAAATGAAAAGGGACTGTATGGTAGGATACCCAGGAAGACCCCACTTCTTACCCTGAGACATAAAAAAGCCAGGCTGGAGTTTGCCAAAACTTACCTGAGAAAGCCTAAAACGTTTTGGAAGAATGTTCTCTGGTCAGATGAGACAAAAGTAGAGCTTTTTGGGCAAAGGCATCAACACAGAGTTTACAGGAGAAAAAAAGAGGCATTCAAAGAAAAGAACATGGTCCCTACAGTCATACATGGCGGAGGTTCCCTGATGTTTTGGGGTTGCTTTGCTGCCTCTGGCACTGGACTGCTTGACCGTGTGCATGGCATTATGAAGTCTGAAGACTACCAACAAATTTTGCAGCATAATGTAGGGCCTAGTGTGAGAAAGCTGGGTCTCCCTCAGAGGTCATGGGTCTTCCAGCAGGACAATGACCCAAAACATGCTTCAAAAAGCACTAGAAAATGGTTTGAGAGAAAGCACTGGAGACTTCTAAGGTGTCCAGCAATGAGTCCAGACCTGAATCCCATAGAACACCTGTGGAGAGATCTAAAAATGGCAGATTGGAGAAGGCACCCTTCAAATATCAGGGACCTGGAGCAGTTTGCCAAAGAAGAATGGTCTAAAATTCCAGCAGAGCATTGTAAGAAACTCATTGATGGTTACCGGAAGCGGTTGATCGCAGTTATTTTGGCTAAAGGTTGTGCAACCAAGTATTAGGTTGAGGGTGCCAATACTTTTGTCTGGCCCATGTTTGGAGTTTTGTGTGAAATGATCAATGTTTTGCTTTTTGCTTCATTCTCTTTTGTGTCTTTTCATTGAAGACAAATTAAATGAAGATAATAATACCAAAGAATTTGTGATTTCAATCATTTTCAGGAAGAAACTGAGTATTATCTGACAGAATTGCAGGGGTGTCAATACTTTTGGCCACAACTGTAACAAGAGAGGACACTAACTAAGAGATGGCTCCATAGATAACTAGATGGAATGCTAATAAGGGATAGTGTTATCTAATATATACTTACCTAATTGTGTCTGTTATCCACTTCCGTCGGGATGAGGCAGAATCCCACAACCCACTGCGACCGGAAGTACACTCCCTGACAGAAGTTATGTTGCTTATCCATGTTATGTAAATAAAAGCTTATAACCTGTCATTAAATTCATCCATTGGTTGTATAAATTACTCTTTTGAAAGCTGAAACCCTCCGAAATGTGGTTTAGGTTAAGAAAATAAATTGGCGTCAATGCTGAAATATTGATCATTTAATGAACACAGAATGGTCAGATTTTAGCAAAAAAAAAGTTTTGTCGTCTGGTCATGTAATGCACCCAATCCAAGTTTACATTGTCACCTGTGCTCAGTAAATGATCGGTTAATTAGTGGGTGTGTCTAAAAAGATACCCCTCTAAAAAACAAGGGAGAAACAGAGTGCCTTATCACTAGTTACCACCAAATTGGTGACCCCCAGATGGACCTTGCTCACCTGGTTCGATTGTGTTCACCCACAACCGGCTTGTATGCCTGACATGACAGCTGCTGCAGGACCCACGCCGCCACGTGAACCATGCGAAAAAGATCCAGAATCATCCAAGATAGGAGTGGTGTCTCCGGTCCGCGCTGCTGCCCGATAAAAGATACACAGGGAGCCAACACTTGTATCTGCTGCTCCTTTATTCCTCCTTACACCTTCCTCAGGGATGTAATCCTGAGGAAGATGCAAGGTTTGCATCGAAACGCTTTGGTGTAAGGAGAAATAAAGGAGCAGCAGATGCAAGTGTTGGCTCCCTGTGTATCTTTTATCGGGCCAGCAGCGCGGACCGGAGACACCACTCCTATCTTGGATAAAAAGAAACCCAGCACCCCAGACCTTCACTTGAAGTGCAACTTGAGCTCTGACAACATGCCAAAAATACACCCTGCGACCAAAGCCATGATTATCAAGTGGTTGGCACCTTTAATGTGTCTCAGCACCAAGTAAAAAGAATTAGAAAAAGATTTGACAAGACTGGAGATGTGTTTGGCAAGCCCAGGTACAGCAGACCCCACAAGACAACTGCTCAGGAGGAACGTTTGTTGGTTAGAAAATCCAAAGCAAGCCCCTCTTACACTACAACAAAGCTCCAACAAGCCTGGTCACCTCAAGTCCCTGTGTCAACTAAAACAGTTTGGAGGATTCTGTCTCAAATAGCCTCCATGGTCGAATCAGTGCCCAGAAGGCAGCACTAAACAAAAGGCAAATAAAAAACTGTGTGGCATTTGCAAAGACCCACAGCCTGCTAAACAGATGGATGCTGGAAAAGTGGCAGAAGGTGGATTTCTCTGATGAATCTTCAGTAGAATTACACCACAGCTTCCGCAAATACTGCAGGAGACCTACTGGAGCCCGTATGGTTTTAAAATACATCCAGAAGTACTTCCGGTTCCGGCGCCGACATGATCAGCCGCATCTAGCGAGGCTCCGGGTCCCGCCGCGGCAATCCAGCCACTTCCAGCCTCCCTTTGCATTCCCAGCACTAATCCACACACAGGCAAGTGACTGGAGCCGCGGGGCACACGACCGCCACCATCATGATGGACCGGTACGTTACAAGGAGGGCAGAGAGTGGCCGGTCTCTCCCTCAGCATGAGGCCGCAGCTAATGGCGCCCGCGATCCGGGCGGGAGGGGAGAGGGGGAAAACAGCCCCGAGCGGGGAGAGGATGCCTTGATGGAGCCTACGACTGGGGAGGCGATGGTCACCAGTGAGGGACAGCCAGGAGGATCAACTGGCGGGACCCAAACGGGCAGCATGGGCCAGGAGGGAGAACGCCAGTCGGGACCAAAGGGAGACAGGAGGCATGAACAGCCTGAGGCAGTGCTGAGAGGAGAAGCACAGACTTCACAAGCAACAGGTGGATGGCAGTCACAGCAGCAAATAGATTACAAAACATTGGCCAAAGAGCTGGCCATTCACATGGCTGAGGAATTTAAAGCAGCTGTAGCTGATATGGTCACAGCCAAGACCAGGGAGCTTAAAACAACAGTGGGAGATCATGATCATAGAATTAAAGAGACAGAAACCAGAATAGGCTCTGCTGAAGATAGAATACTAGAACTTGAAGACCAGGTGGTGGCTCTACAAAAACGCTCTGACTATGCCTTTTCAAAACTGGAGGATATTGAGAATAGGACAAGGCGGAGCAATCTTAAGATAGTGGGTCTCCCAGAATCTGTTCCAGTGGGTCAGCTTGAAGAAATCTTTGAAGTAGATCTTCCCAAAACTCTGGGCCTAATGCACAGATGTAAAACGGAGCGTACCCACAGAATTGGGCCACCTAAAGAGAACATAATCACTTCAACAGGCGTCTCAAGGAACACATCTCTTCCGGGGAATATTAATAAACCGAGACACGCCATTGCTAAATTTCTGAACCACAGGGATAAAGAAGAGATCCTCAGAGCTTACAAGGCAAGGAGACGCCCTCTGACACTACATGGCCATAAAGTTTTGGTTTTCGCGGACTACTCAATAGAAGTCTCCCGCCGTAGGAGAGCCTTTAGTGAGGCGTGTTCCATATTATACAAAAGGAATGTACGATTCCAGCTGACTTTCCCTGCTACCCTGAGATTCAAGTCTAGAGAAGGTGCACCAATGGCTTTCACGGACCCAGGGGAAGCAATGACGGCGATATTAGAAAACACTCGTTCACCGAGACCTGTGACACCTCCAAGTGTAGCCACAGATAAAATACCAGCGTCATCGGTACCAGATATAGTCGGAGGAGGATCGGAACTAGGTGAGATCGTACAGACTACGCTCTGATGCCACGAACGAGGGTTCATCATCCAGAAGTGGGACTCCCAAACAACAACGTCAGACAGGAAATCGCTGGCAAAAGAAGAAGTAACACCGTAGAAACTGATTGCCTGCTTGGTCGTGTTTGATATTTACCCACAGGTGTGAAAAGGAAGTTATTTTATAACCAGAGGACCAAACTGTGCAGCCTTGAGATGACATCGTCCCACTTCTCAACACTGCGCTGCTCTCGGAACCTTGTGATCCAATGATCCTCAGCATTACCCCTATCTCCCCCAACATTCCCCATCCTTTTCTCCCCCCCCCCCCTTCTTTTTTTTTTTTTTTTTCTCTTCTTTCTTTCTTCCTCTCTCTCTTTTTGCAGGACCTATGTTTCTGCGGCAGGAAGAGGATTCGAGGCAGACATAGACTTGATTACGCTTCAGCCCTCAAGTTTGTACGAGATATCCTCTGTGATGAACTTTATGGATTCTTTTTGTTTCTAGACAAATGATGTTGGGGGGGGAGGGGGAGAATTAGTTAATGAGGCTTCTATAGAAAAAAGAGAAAATATAAATTTTCAGCTAAAAGCCCGGGAATACTCTTACATATACAAACTTTAGATCCCTATTGTTTGTAAGCGTCAGCCTTACCTCAAAGGGTAACTCACCCAAAGTTCTTGTTGTTAAGATCTTAAATATGGTTATGTAAAATCGATTAAAACCGGGGATAAGATGGTGGTGTTGGTGGAGACCGAAAAACAGGGAAAGATAAGGGCACATACTAAAATGTAAATATATTGTCAGCTGGTTGCTGTGGCGGGATGGGACGTTCGCATGTGGGCTGTATTGGAGGGAAGAAGAGAAGTCAACTACTAGGCCAGAAAAAGGAGAAGGAGAGAGTTCAATTTCATGTGGGAGACATTGGGGAAAGGGAGGGTACCTGGAGACATTATTAGCAGTTTAAAAAAATATCAGCATTCTATTTGGGAGTCAACCACCATTATTTGGCTGGAGACATGGAAAGAAAAGCAAATAGGGCTTATAGAACATTACTTATCAGAGGTATCGTTTGGTGGTAGTCCTGATGGTTAGGTGGGTCTCCTGGAATGTAAAGGGTATGCGCTCCCCGGCGAAGCGCAAGATGATTTTACGACATCTTAAAAGACTCCGCATGGATATTGCCTTGCTCCAGGAGACCCACTTCTCATCTGAGGATTTTTTTCGACTAAAGAAATTGTGGGTGGGGGAGGTTTATGGTTCCGGAGCGGTGGAAAAGAAAGCGGGAGTTTTAATCTTGATTCATAGATCTTTACCACACAAAGTCTTGTCCACACAAGTAGATGACGGGGGAAGGATAATCCAAATGACCATCCAGATCCAGAAAGACGTCTTTTCTGTATACAATATCTATGCGCCAAACACAAACCAGAAAGTATTCTTCCAGGGTTTGCAAACTAGACTCCTAACTGATGAGGGACACAACAGGATAGTAGGAGGTGATTTCAACATGGTACTATATCCAGAAGAAGATAGGAGACAATCATCACCTTTGGTGGGAGAGGTCCGACACCAATAGGACTATGCACAGAAAGCTTTCTTGAATCTATTTTTACAGCTGTGACTATGACTGATGCATGGAGAACGTTACATCCTCTTGATAGAGAATTTATCCACTTTTCCCACCCCCATGGGTCCTGGTCCAGAATAGACATGTTCTTTACTTCTCCTAACGTATTACAAAGGCTAACCGAAATCAAAATTGAAGACATGGTGATATCTGACCATAGCCCATTGGTGTTGGAATCCAAGGACACTTATGAGAAAGGTTCGGATTATTTGTGGAGATTTCCAGACACATTTATTAAAGATGAAAATTTTGTTTCCCTCCTTAGAGAATGGTGGTCAACCTACTCAAGAGACAATGAAACCCATCGCTCTGATCCGGGCTTGTTTTGGGAAGCAGCGAAATCGGTGATGAGGGGTCATGTAATGGCTTACAGCATGGGGATACAAAAAAAAATAAAAGAACAATTTGTAGCGGCCAGCTTAGGGCCCTTTCACATCAGCGTTTTTTTAAATGTGCGGCAGATGCGGTGAAAAAACCGCATCTGCCGCGATTACCGCATACCGGCTGCACTTGCGGCGCGGTTGCGGTAAACGCCATGCAAAGTATAGGCGTACTTGCGGCAGGTGCGGCAAGTGCGGTTTTGCACTTGCGGCAGGTGCGGCAGCGAAAAAAAACGCGGCTGACCGCGGTTTTTTTCGCTGCCGCACCTGCGGCAAGTGCAAAACCGCACTTGCCGCACCTGCCGCAAGTACGCCTATACTTTGCATGGCGTTTACCGCAACCGCGCCGCAAGTGCAGCCGGTATGCGGTAATCGCGGCAGATGCGGTTTTTTCACCGCATCTGCAGCAAATTTAAAAAAACGCTGATGTGAAAGGGCCCTTAGAGGTGAGGACTGCTTATTCTAAATATAAAGGCACGATGGCTGACCCAGATAGAGAGACCTGGCAGCAAGCTAAAGAAAAATTTGATATGTGGGCAAGGCGTAGGGAAGACATATATAAAAGTAGATTAGAACTTAGTCTCTACAAATTCGGTGATAAAGCCGGACGATTGTTGGCACGACTATCACGTGGTAAACAAATCTCACCTCCCATCCAAACTATAGTAGATAGCCGGGGTAATACATGGACCAATCCTAAAGATATCAATCAGGTATTAGGAAAATTCTATGCATCTCTATACTCAGATAGGGACTCTGACATACCTGTCCAAACTGACTTGCTGCACTTGTTTAGTCTGCCCGAGCTAACAGAAGAGGATAAACAATTCTTGAACAACTCTGTCACGGTGGAAGAAATAGAGGAACCTATCAGAAAAATAAATTCTGGCAAAGCACCTGGCCCTGATGGGTACAATGGGGCTTTCTTTAAAGCACTCAGAGAACAGGTCTCCCCTGTTTTGCGAAACCTATTTAATTCTATACTTCAGGGAACTCCCATCCCGGACAGAATGAACTTGGCTCATATAAAACTCATCCCCAAACCAGGAAAGGTACCAACAGACCCAGCAAACTTCAGACCGATCTCCCTGATAAATCAGGATCTAAAACTTCTTTCCAAAATAATGGCGGACAGATTAGCGACAATTATGCCTAGATTAATACCTCCCCATCAGGCGGGATTTATTAAAGGTAGATCAACTACTACCAATATCAGAAGAACGATGCTACTGATTGATGTCATGGGAAAGAAGGTGGGAACGGAGAAAGGAGACCCAGCCATGATCACACTAGATGCAGAAAAAGCATTCCATAATATAAGGTGGTCATGGCTGGGTAAAGTTTTGGATTCCATAGGGATGGTGGGGCCTTTCAGGCAATACCTCCAATCTTTATACAGTAACCCAAAGGCATGTATTAGTACCCCCGACTACCTGTCAGATACCTTTTTCCTGCAAAAAGGGACGAGACAGGGTTGCCCGTTGTCCCCTCTACTTTTCAATTTGGCCATAGAGCCCTTGGCGCTATATTTGGAAAAAAGCACTACGTATGAGGGTTTTAGAGTGGGAACCAGGGAATTTAAATTATCACTTTTTGCAGATGATATTGTTCTCTATGTTCTAAATCCCGAGAGAGACTTACCCCACATACTGACAAGCATTGAAACTCTGGGCAAACAATCGGGCTTTATCCTAAACATGAAAAATGTGAGATCTTGTTCATTAACCCTAAAAGCAGACACTCGCAAAAATCACAATTTTGCGACCTCCCAGTAGCTAAAGAAAGTATTAAATACTTAGGAATCCAATTGGCTAGGTGGCCTAACCTGACGTACAAACTTAATTTTGTCCCAATTCTCTTAAAAATTGAAAAGGAATTGACGGGTTGGGCTAAGCTGCCACTATCTTTGATGGGAAGATGCCATCTACTTAAGATGATTAGTTTCGCCAGGCTATTATATCCGCTTCAAACTATCCCCATGCTGTTAAAACATGCAGACTTAACCAAACTAAATAAAACCTCCTATGGAGGGGAAAAAAACCTAGACTGGCTCTTGATGTTCTGATGCAGTCAAGGCAAGAGGGAGGCCTACAGCTCCCAGATGTCAGGGGATACAATTTGGTGTGCATCCTACGTAATGTGCTTGATTGGATTAGGGGCACCAACAGGTACTCAGATGTAGTATTGGAGGGAGAATTTGCTAGACCCTGGGATCTGTCAGCTCTGCTGCACTCACCAATTCCTCATCTACCTAAGACTCTTAAGAACACGGTTATATATAGGGACACAATAGCAACCTGGAAGGGGGTGAGGAAGAAATTAAATTTATCTTGGAAAATTTCCAAGATACTCAACCCTTGGAAGTGTCCGGCATTCCAGCTGGGTCGTGAAAACCAACTCTTTGTGGCTTGGAGAGAGAGAGGCATTAGAACCTTAGGTGACCTTATGGACACAAGAGAGAGAAGATGGATGACTGAAAGTGAGGTCCTACATACTTATAGCCTCCCTCGATCTCAAACCATGCAATACCTCCAGATTTACCACTATCTCCTCTTTCGATTAAGAGATATCACTGGAGAATAGATGACAACATATGGTCCAATCTGATGGGGTTAAGCGAGGGAGATGTATCCATTACCTCTCTTTACGCTAAACTGCAGACAGCTCTGAGACCAGCGAAGAGGACTACTCTCTTCACAATATGAAAAAAACATATAGAGGACCCTGACCTCGTACAGAAAATTTTAGAAGGATGGGGAACCTTAAGGCGCTATATACACAATGAAAGATGGAGAGACTCCCAATTTCGGATTATGCATGGGACCATACAGGCATTCAATATACCCTCGACTCCAGGTATTCAGGAACGATGGGTAGACTGCCCTAAATGTAAGTCCCACATGACGGATCTGGAACATGGTCTTTGGTCTTGTCCTGCTTCTCGACTGTTTTGGAATGATGTTGAAAGATGGGCGAGAGGAATCTGCAAGGGACTAGACAGATTGAATCCGTTGATGTGGCTTTTCCACTACCAGGGAGACTTGATAGGGAGGGAACAACCACACATATTGTTTCACTATATTGCTATTACTGCAAAGAGACTCCTGTTACAGTTTTGGCTTAATGATAAACCCCCTGACTTGTCACAGGTCAAATCTTCACTACGTAGTGTTCTCGCAATTGAATCCTTAGATGCAATACGTAATCCCAGGAAATTAACACAAAAATTCTTCTATAAATGGAGATGGTTCATTGAACTGGAATTTTCAGATGCTGAAATTAAGAATCTTATGATACCTCATAGATCTTCAGTTTGGTACGCCACAGAAGACCTGGGGGATACACTGGGCAGACTCAAATGCATAATTTAGAAAAAGACACCCAGAATAGGCGTCTATAGATAGAGTGAACAACTACAAAGGCTGCTGTGATGTTCTCTAGGAAGGGAGGAGGGTGGGTATAAGGGATGATATTCGTTTCTAAATTTTGGTTATTATGTTGTCATTGACTATACACAAATATGATAAAATGTGTTATGATACATTAATGTAAACTTCTTCATACAATGTATGTTATTGTACACATATATCTATTAAAGGGATCCTGTCACCCCCAAAACACCTCTAAACCTATTAAAAGCTGTCCCTAGAGCATATTAACACTTTCCCTACACTCCTTTTAGCTCCTAAATGCACCTAGTCAAAGTGAATAAAAACGTTTTATAAGTACCTCATTACTGATGATAATGAGTGACTATGCTATTCATAGTCACTCATCCAGACTGCCCCTCTTCTTCATATCACGCCTGAATAGGCGTGGTCTACAGCCCAGATTCAAATTCACGCCTCCCTGCACGCTTCCCCGCTGTGCCCTGTGCCGTCCGAGGCTGCAGTGTGGCTGGGTGACGCGATCCGCGTCATTCTCGGCGCCGGGTGACGTATTTACACCCGCGCCGCGCTGTCAGCTTCAAAATGCTCACTGCGCATGCGCATGCGCATGCGCATTGCGCATTTTGAAGCTGACAGCTCGGCGCGCATGCGCAGTGCGCATTTTGAAGCTGACAGCGCGGCGCGGGTGTAAATACGTCACCCGGCGCCGGGAATGACGCGGATAGCGTCAGCCAGCCACACTGCAGCCTCGGACGACACAGGGCACAGCGGGGAAGCGTGCAGGGAGGCGCGAATTTGAATCTGGGCTGTAGATCACGCCTATTCAGGCGTGATATGAAGAAGAGGGGCAGCCTGGATGAGTGACTATGAATAGCATAGTCACTCATTATCATCACTAATGAGGTACTTATAAAACGTTTTTATTCACTTTGACTAGGTGCATTTAGGAGCTAAAAGGAGTGTAGGGAAAGTGTTAATATGCTCTAGGGACAGCTTGTAATAGGTTTAGAGGTGTTTTGGGGGTGACAGGATCCCTTTAAACAATAAAAATGATGGTTCAAAAAAAAAATACATCCAGAAAACAGTTAAATTTGGTGGTGGCGGGATCATGGTCTGGGGTTACATTCAGTATGTGTCACGGTGTAGTGAGAATGCTGATGAGGGAATGGCAGTTATGGGCAAGGTGACCAGGGAAAACTAGTCTGACCCTAGTCTAGGAACCCTGAATGGCCCTGATCCCGAAGGTATCTCTAATGGTGAGAAGGTTCGGGCCTCCAGCCTCTCCCTAACCTCCTCCACCAGCCCTGCACTTTTCCCCCCTCACCTCCCTCCACAGAACTGGGATACAGCAACTCCAAAGGAAAGGACTTCAGCAACACAAACACTCAGGTCAGCACAGCACGGCTTCCAGGCATAGAGTGAAACTCTATCAGCAGCACCACCTGGTGGAAGGAGAGGATACTTAAAGGCTAGGGGGGAGGGGAGTTCTGGTGAGTCACACATTAACCCCTCAACCAGCAGTTGAACCTAATAGTGAATGCAGTTCTGGAGCACAACACAGGAGGCCAGGACCTTCACAACTATCAACCATGCAGCTCTTAAAGACAAACATACACAGCAGCATCTAGCAATGTCAGCGCCATCTAAGCGCGTGACAGTATTAACTACCTCTTATATTCCAAATCATAAAAGGGGTAAAATTCTGCAGCAGGATGTTGCTCCATCTCATACATCCATCTCTACAAAAAGTTCTTCCAGGCAAAAAAGATCAAGGTGCTCAAGGACTGGCCAACCCAGTCACCAGACATGAACATCATTGAGCATGTTTGGGGTAGGATGAAAGAGGAAGTTTGGAAGACAAAACCAAAGAATCTAGATGAACTCTGGGAGGCATATAAGACTGCATTCTTTTCTATTCCCGATGACTTAATAAATTGTATGAATCATTGTTGAACCGCATGGATGCCGTTCTTCCAGCTCATGGAAGTCACACAAAATATTAAATATGACTCTAATAGCACCACAACTTCATTCACCAATGTTATAAAACATATATTTGTATTTTAAGTCAATTATTCATTTGAAAATCACATTACTTTCTGTGGGTTTGTCACCCTTTTTCTCTTGCCAAAATCTGACCATTCTGTGTTCATTAAATGATCAATATTTCATCATTGATGCTAATTAATTTTCTTAACCTAAACCACATTTCAGAGGATTTCAACTTTCAAAAGAGTAATTTATACAACCAATGGATGAATTTAACATCAGGTTATAAGCTTTTATTTACATAACATGGATAAGCGAAATAACTTCTGTCAGGGAGTGCACGCAGGAAGCCGTGTTGGGACACCCAAGTGATGGATGTCCCAATATGACACCCGCTGATGGTACCAGCCCCTTGCGCGGTGCCACCAGCAGGACACCGCCACACACCCGCCTTTCCACACTCCCTCCCACCAGCCTGGTGCCTGCAGCTCACCAGCTCTGTCCACCCACCAGTCCACGCTCCCTCCCACCAGCCCAATGCATGCTGCTTACCCGTCTGTCTGCCCATCGGTCCATGCTCCCTCTCTCCCACCCAGTGCCTGCTGCTCACATGCTCCACGCTCCCTCCAGCCAGCTTGTCTGCCCATTGCTCACCGCCCGCTCAGTCTGCACAGGTACAGCCCCATCCTCGCTCAGCCTGCACAGGTACAGCCCCCTCCTCGCTCAGCCTGCACAGCCCCCTCGCTCCCCCTGCATCACCCCCTGCTCTACCTGCTCTCTACGCACAGCCCTTACTCACCTTGCACAGCCCTCACTCACCCTGTACAGCTCACGCTCATCCCACACACAGCCCCCACTCTGCACAGCTCCCATTCACCTCACACAACCTGTGTTCACTCTCTACAGCCCCCACTCACCCTTCACAGGCCCCATTCACCCCCAACACAACCCTCACCCTGCACAGTCCTAACTCACCCTGCTCAGCCCACACAGTCCCCATTCACCTTGCACAGCCCCCACTCACCCTGCACAGCCCCTGCTCACTTCTCACACAGTCCCAGTCACCGTGCTCAGCCCTCACTCGCCCTGCTCAGTTCACACAGCTCCCATTCACCTTGCACTGCCCCCGCTCACCCTCCACCACCCCTACTCACCATGCACAGCCCCCACTCACCCTGCACAGCCCCCACTCACCCTGCACAGTCCACCGCTCACCCTTCACAGCCCTCACTCACCACGCACAGACACCGCTCACCCCACATAGCCCCCACTCATGTCGGTAGTCGGAGCCGGGCCTCTCCCTCTTTTCTAGTGATGTCTTCTGTGGGATAGGGATGTCACGGTGGCATAACCCACTCCATGGTCCCGGAGTGGTCAATAAATAGGCGAAAAGGATTATAGAATAGGGGATTTTGGGGATGGTTGTCGTGACGCCACCTGTGGTATGCGGCTATTAGTGGTGCCGCTGCAGACCGGGACCTCTGGGGATGATGGGATGATGGCAGCTATGATGGTGTCGCTCCCCACAGGTGGAGCGGGTCACCAGGGAATCCGGAGTGGGGGTTATTAGGATGATGGTGGGTCAGCAGGGCTCATCTAGCTGCAGGGAGGGATCGGAGCATCTCACAGCCAGGCTCCTGCAGCCTGCGTGGCACCTCAGGCCTGCGTGGCTCCTCAGGCGGGAAATGAACAGTCTCACACACAGTTCTGAGTTCCAAACCCGGTTTACTTCACTTTCTCTGCTCGCACCAAAGGTTACAGCTTAGGTTCAATTGCGTCCAGGTAGTCCTTAGCAGAGAGGATGGCTTGTCCAGTACACCCCTTTTGTGTTCCTTCCCTCTCCAGTCATTGCTCCTCAGCGCTGCCTGCTTGCCTCACTATGCACCAGCCTCCGCACAGTGTCCCAATCCAGCAGCCACAGGCCTTGTCGGGCGACCGGCCGTGTCCCCTGACCCTAGTTCGGCTGCCTTCTCAGTGGATGTGTCGGGGGTAGGCCACAGCTCCTCTAGATCTTGTGGCCTCCAGTTCTGTGGTTGGAGCTTGGAGTCTCCTAGCCCCCTTCATGACCATATCCCTGGTGCTCGCCCTGCCCCTCCGCTTTACTTCAGATTTGGGCACACGGGTGGATTGCTCACTAATAGCGCCCCTAGGGCTTCCTCTGTCTCTCTGCAGTCCATTGTCCTGGGACAAGCCTCATCGCTGCTCGAGTCCGCTGGGTCACCCCTGCACAGCCCACTCACAGGGTGAACATCCAGAAGTGGACCCACTGGGCATCAGCGCCCAGCCAACTTAGAGGGGATTGACTACAGTTTGACCTGGTTTTCACCCGAGACTCTAATGGTGAGGGTATTGTGCTGCAGACAGAAACTGGGTACCACTTGAAAGGCTGGAGCTGTGATAGCTGGCCCCAGGGGTAAGGACATCTGGCATAGACAGAGGCAGCCAGAGGGCTGAAACAATAATTAAAAATAGTGCCTAACTCTCAGAGGGCTGAAGCAAGCAGGTGCAGATGTAGGCAGGTGTTTGGCATGGCAGGTGCAGTTAGGTGCTTGGCATGGCAGGTGTATGCAGGTAGGAGGCACAGCAAGGGCAGGATGGAATGGCGGAACAGCAGGTGTAGGCTCTAGTATGAGACATAGGTTAGCAGGTATAGGCACACATATATGTAAACAGGTATACAGAAACAGGGCACAGTATGGGGACATTACAACTAGCAACGAATCTCTTAAGGTACAGTCACATGCCGCAATCTCGGCTGGCGATACGTGTCGATCTAACGTGCGCGCTCACGTTTTTCGTAGTCGCCTCAGATCGCCGATGGCGGCATCACACACGTGCAATTTCACCCTGAAGTCGCTCCAGAAATCGCCTCCCCTATAGCGGAACCAATCTTGCCTAATTCCATCGCCGCTTCACACGCCGCAATCTCAAAGGCAATGTGGGCGTACATGTTCAGCGTGGCGAGAAGATAGGCGTGCCACAGTGGTGTATATCGCGCCCCATACACGCTCATTGGACAATGCAACAGCGTTACGATTGTTCAGCCTGCTCTGGGAGGCTGGCTAATACATGACCCCATCGGAGTTTGCAGACAGTTGTCTAGCTGAAGATGTGTGTGGTGCTGAACGGGCAGCTCTTCAAATACGGCGCGGTGTCAACTGACAGCCAATGGGAACACAGTAGCCCACACCAATCATCTCAGACGAGGTGCGGACTTCAGCATGCTGAGGCATGCCTACGGGAAATCATAGGCAACGCTCTTTCCATCATTATCGCCCTGTCACATGCCACAACACGGAAATATCGCCTTAACGATTGCGGCTGATTACTGAGCACTGTTCAGGAATCAGGCGACGGCCGATTGGAGATTATCGCCATGAAATTCCCAAATCACACGCCGCAACCGTGAGGCAATTTTACGGCGATTGTTCCGGGGCGACATATCGCCTTTATGATTTCCAGGCGAGATTGCGGCGTGTGACGGTACCTTAATGGTACTGTCACACGCGGTAATATTGCTTGCCGTGTACAAATGGAACAATTTGTCCATGATTTCACTGCAACCAGCAAATTGCCAGTGAAATTGCAAGCAATATTGCCGCATGTGACGGTACCTTAATGATTAGACCGTGTTGCCCAGGCACCTCCCAATGGAGGCACCTAAAATACACTGTGCTTCTCAGCCATAGACTGAGAAGTATTTCTAGGTTATGGCACACTGGCCCTTTAGGAGAAGCACTCTTTCAAGAGACCAGCGCATTGAGTGCAGGCCTTGGGGCAGGAGGAACAGGGAACAAACAGAAGCCGCGGGCCCGCTGGCGCAGTAAATATTCTGCGGACGTCTGTCTCCGTGCCTCGTGGATGATGGTGCCGTGGCGATAGGCGCTACTGTTATTATCTGGGAAAACCCTATTCATCTGGGTTCTTAGTACCCTGAACATCTCATCCTGGATGGATTGACCTTTGCTGTTTCTTCCATCTTCATGGTGTTTCTCATGGCTCGTAGTATTCATCTGTATCTTCCCGCGAGAAATAAATTTTCCCTTCCTCTGGTGGAATAACTGCTCTCTTCTTCCAGCTCTTGGCCAGAGTGGAAGTACTGATCCTCTTCCTCAGAATTCTGCTCCATCTCCCACCTAGGTCTCTTAAGATATCGTTACTAGTCGCCATATGGCTTCCATATCGCTGGTGGTTTGACGTGAGCGCGCACGTTTCGGGCACTTTTTTTCTGATCGCTGTGGAGCGGTCACACGTAGCTATCTATTGTGCGATCTTTGGCGATCCTGCGTCCCGTAAATCGCCTGCAAAAGACCGGAAGCGATCTTCCTTTCATACATCGCTGCATCACACGCCACAATCGTGGCTGCGATGTGGCCATACTGTTTTGATAGGGGCGCGGTGAAACACACTCTAGCATGCCCCTATCACTGTGATTGGTGGACGGAACTGCGTTCCCATTGGTCAGCCTTGCGTGAAAGCACAGGTCAGCAAATAAAAAGCCTCAGTCACGGCCAGCCAATCGGAACGCAGTATCACCCACCAATTGCCGCAGATTCGGCGCAAAAAAACACCATCCAAGCACGCCTACGGGATTGATTTCAGGATCGCTGTGTACGTTGCTATCGCCCTGTCACACGGCACAATCCGCTGAAATCGCCTGGTGGATATCGCCTGATTTCACTGCAGTGCAGGGCAATCAGGCAACACTCCACCAGCGATGCCCACTCACACGCCACTACGCACAGGCGATGTGGTTACCACATCGCCGAATTTGGGAATTGCCAGCCATCTCGCCGGCGACATGGCGGCGTGTAACGGTACCTTTATGCCAGGAGCTGGACTGTGGGATCTGCAGAAAGGCCAAGCTGGAAATGGTCGCTTGCATTTCTTCTCTGATCATGGACTGCAAACCCGAAAGCAGGGGTCAGGAATCTTTTTGGCTGAGAGAGCCATGATCGCCACATATTTTAAAATTTAATTCTGTGAGAGCCGTACAAAAAGTTTAAAACTAAATACAAGTAAATGTGTGCACTTTATGTAAGACCAACACTTTTAAAGGGAACCAACCACCCCAAATGACCCCCCCGGACTGTTAATATGGGTCCCTACACCCAGCACACAGATTTGCTGCAAGCGTTTTTGCTAAAAAAACGCTTTTGTAGAAGTGAAGAAGGAGCTTTGTGAAGTTTATAACATTAGGACGAGTGGGCGTAACTTAGCTTGTTCTACAGCCGAGTTGCAGCTGACCAGTCATCCTCCTCTACCCCATCGCTGCAGTGAAGCCCAGCCCTTTCTTCTCGTCACAGCCTGGTGCACGGGATCTCATACCCGTGCACACGTCATCAGCTAGAGCCGGGTCGCGAGCACACGCTCTGACTTCCTGGTGTAATGCACAGCTGAGCGCAGGAAGTCAGAGCGTGTGCTCATGACCCGGCTCTAGCTGATGACGTGTGCACGGGCATGAGATCCCGTGCACCAGGCTGTGACGAGAAGAAAGGGCTGGGCTTCACTGCAGCGATGGGGTAGAGGAGGATGACTGGCAGCTGCAACTCGGCTGTAGAACAAGCTAAGTTACGCCCACTCGTCCTAATGTTATAAACTTTACAAAGCTCCTTCTTCACTTCTACAAAAGCGTTTTTTTTAGCAAAAACGCTTGCAGCAAATGTGTGTGCTGGGTGTAGGGACCCATATTAACAGTCCGCGGGGGTCATTTGGGGTGGTTGGTTCCCTTTAAAGTACAATAAGTCTCCGAATTCTTTTTAATAACGTTGTTATGCTGTTGCTACCAATTATGAATCCCCTTGCAGCCTCCGAT
Organism: Allobates femoralis; assembly: GCA_033576535.1. NCBI lineage: Eukaryota > Metazoa > Chordata > Amphibia > Anura > Aromobatidae > Allobates > Allobates femoralis. Next base: position 347,273,287 of record JARQOC010000006.1, read on the forward strand.
GCGGTACCCCCATCATCGCCCAATATGGTATCCCCATCATTCCCTTGCAGCCCTCAATATGGTACCTCCATCATCCCCTTGCAGCCTCCAATATGGCACCCCCACCACCATCATTCCCTTGCCGCCGCCAATATGGTACACCATCATCCCCTTGCAGTATCCCCATCATCCCCATGCAGTACACCCATTATCCCCTTTCAGTACGCACCAAGGTGCCAGTAGCTGCAAAAAAAACGCACACTCACCGATCCTCGGCGGCCCGCGCTTTACGGGGTTACGGGTGTCGCTCTGTCACTGCTGCCGTACCCATACGTTACCAATCAGAAGCCAGGCAGCTGTGCTCCAATCAGAGGCCAGCAGCTACGGCCCAATCAGAGGCCAGCAGCGGCTGGTCAATCAGATTCCAGCATGTGACTTCATGCGTTACTGATTGGTCGCAGCTGCTGGCCTCTGATTGGAGTGCAACCGTCTATGTTGTGTGACGCCTTGAGGACGTGTGATTGTTCCACCATGGTAACCCGCGGTCACATGACTGTGACATCACCGCAGGTCCTGTACACATGAAGGGTACCGTCACACGGGGAGATATCGCCGGCGATGTCGCCGGGAACACAGGGGCGTGGCCTAATTGTGGCGACATCGCCAGCGAATTGCCGCGTGACAGGACGATAATCAGGCGATGAATCGCCTGAGCAACATCGCCAGATTTCCCAACAACGTTGGGAAACCTGGCGATGTTGCTGAGGCGATCATGCCTGATCGCCCTGTGTAACGCGGCAACCTGCAATATTGAGGGCGACACCGCCTATCTCCAACATTGCGAGTTACCGCTCGCTGGGTTGCTGGGCAACCCAGTGAGCGACAGCCGCGGCAACTAGCCGGCGACATCGCCGGTAAGTTGCTCCGTGTGACATCTCCCCGGCGATGTTGCCAGGGATGCGCGCTCCTGCGCATCGCCGGCAACATCGCCGCAACCGTCGCCCCGTGTGACGGTACCAGAAGACCTCTGCAGCCTGCGGGAGCCACCGGGAGCCTGCAGGAAACGGCGGGGGCTCGGGGAGAGGTGAGCATAAACTTTTTTTTTTTGTTTAACCCTTGCGCTCCCAGTTTGGAGCATTTTTACTGTACTGAGCATGCTCAGTACAGTAAAATCGGGTCCGAGGAGACATCAGATGTTTCCTCGGACCCTTCTCCATAGGGCCCCATGTTATAGGGATCGGGTTGGATCGGATGTGCACTAAATGCCATCCGATTTGGTCCGATCCGATTCTGTCAGATTTTATTTTCGGTGCAAAAATCGGAGCAGGCTCCGATTTTTGCACCGATAAAAAAATCGGACAGAATCGGATTGGACCAAATCGGATGGCATTTAGTGCACATCCGATTCGGTCTGATGCCCATAGGGCTGCATGGGGCCAAATTCGGATCCGATGCTGTCTTATTTTTGTCGGACAGCATCGGATTTTAAAAATCCGTAGTCTGAAAGCAGCCTTAGGGCGGCTTCACACTGCGGCACAATCCGGTCCGGAATGACCCTGACAGCCACGGACTGGATCAGCACACAGGACTGGGGGCTAATTTGCCCTCCGGTCCGGTGTGCAGCGCACGCAGCTGCTGACACGTCAGGACCGCGGCGTCGCGGTCCTGACTTATCAGCAGCGGGAACGGCGTGCACTGCACACCGGACCGGAGGGCAAATTAGCCCCCCAGTCCTGTGTGCTGATCCAGTCCGTGGCTGTCAGGGTCATCCCGGAGAGGATCGTGTTGCAGTGTGAAGGCACCCTTAAAAACCAGAAGTGCCCTCCAGCATGGAAACACACCATGCATGGCTGAAATCTGTGTGTTAACCCTTACAGCATGCTGTCTTCAGATTATACAGCAAAAACCTGCTGACAGATTCCCTTCATAGAATTTGGTGCATTACACTCTTACGCTATGGTGTAGGACACTCCAGTCTTACTGACTCGGCCCTGGGCGTTTCATTCTTTCTCTTCCCAACAGCATATATTATGGTAACAAGCTGCCCAGAGATATTACATACATGTCTTATCGGGGCTCAGTTTCTTTGTAAAGACCAGGAAAACTAGCAGTAATAAAAAGTGCTTCATCTCTGGAGACATATGGCTCATTAGCAGTGGTGTAACTGCAGACCTCCCAAGTGTCCCGGATTTGGCGGGACAGTCCCGGTTTAGTCAGGGCTTCCCGCTGTCCCGTGCGGGACTAGAAGTGTCCCGGTGTCTGGCACTTCACTGATCGCTGCACGGCCCCTCTAGCTGCCGACCACGCCCCCTCCGGCTGCCGGTCACGCCCCCTCACAGCAGCACATTGGGAGGACTGAGCACCCAATCACAGTGCAGAGAGTGAGTCGTGTGACCTCTCCTGCCCTGTGTGTAGAGGGGACGGAACTCAGTTATCCAATCCCGGCTCAGCGCGGCCTCTGTGAAGTTCCCCAGCAATGGAGGAAGCATCAGCACAGCAGCAGCCGGGACACAGAGGGCTCTGCCTCCACACTGGAGCCCGGATCACTGACTGCCTGTGACTGGGAGGAATTGACAGGAGCACAGCACACAGGTATCAAAGACATGGGAGCACAGGCTGAGGATAACACAAGGGGTGATGATAACAGAACACAGAGGAGTGTGGTGACAGGCTCCGTACACCTCATAAAGGCACGGCTCCGCTCCGTACACCTCATAAATGCACGGCTCCGCTCCGTACACCTCATAAATGCACGGCTCCGCTCCGTACACCTCATAAATGCACGGCTCCGCTCCGTACACCTCATAAATGCACGGCTCTGCTCCGTACACCTCATAAATGCACGGCTCCGCTCCGTACACCTCATAAATGCACGGCTCTGCTCCGTACACCTCATAAAGGCACGGCTCTGCTCACCTCATAAATGCACGGCTCTGCTCCGTACGCCTCATAAATGCACGGCTCCGCTCCGTACACCTCATAAATGCACGGCTCTGCTCCGTACACCTCATAAAGGCACGGCTCTGCTCACCTCATAAATGCACGGCTCTGCTCCGTACGCCTCATAAAGGCACGGCTCCGCTCTATACACCTCATAAAGGCACGGCTCCGCTCCGTACACCTCATAAATGCACTGCTCTGCTCCGTACACCTCATAAAGGCACGGCTCTGCTCACCTCATAAATGCACGGCTCTGCTCCGTACGCCTCATAAAGGCACGGCTCTGCTCACCTCATAAATGCACGGCTCTGCTCCGTACGCCTCCTAAAGGCACGGCTCCGCTCCATACACCTCATAAAGGCACGGCTCCGCTCCATACACCTCATAAATGCACGGCTCTGCTCCGTACGCCTCATAAAGGCACGGCTCCGCTCCATACACCTCATAAAGGCACGGCTCTGCTCCGTACGCCTCATAAAGGCACGGCTCCGCTCCATACACCTCATAAAGGCACGGCTCCGCTCCATACACCTCATAAATGCACGGCTCTGCTCCGTACGCCTCATAAAGGCACGGCTCCGCTCCATACACCTCATAAAGGCACGGCTCTGCTCACCTCATAAAGGCACGGCTCCGCTCCATACACCTCATAAAGGCACAGCTCTGCTCACCTCATAAATGCACGGCTCTGCTCCGTACGCCTCATAAAGGCACTGCTCCGCTCCGTACGCCTCATAAAGGCACGGCTCCGCTCCGTACGCCTCATAAAGGCACGGCTCCGCTCCGTACACCTCATAAATGCACGGCTCCGCTCCATACACCTAATAAAGGCACGGCTCCGCTCCGTACACCTGATGCAGGCACGGCTCCGCTCTGTACACCTCATAAAGGCATGGCTCCGCTCCGTACACCATATACAGACACAGCTCTGCTCCGTACACCTCATGCAGGTGTGGCTCCGCTCCGTACACCTCATTCAGGCACGGCTCTGCTCCGTACACCTCATAAAGGCATGGCTCCGCTCCGTACACCATATACAGACACAGCTCTGCTCCGTACACCTTATGCAGGTGCGGCTCCGCTCCGTACACCTCATTCAGGCACGGCTCCGCTCCATACACCTCATACAGGTGCGGCTCCGCTCCATACACCTCATACAGGTGCGGCTCCGCTACGTGCACCTGATGCAGGCGCAGCTCCGCTCCGTACACGATATACAGACACAGCTCCGCTCCGTAAACCTCATACAGGCACGGCTCCGCTCTGTACACCTCATACAGGTGCAGCTCCTCACCGTGCACCTGATGCAGGCACGTACACACGCGGCTCCGCTCCATAAACCTCATGGAGACACAGCTCCACTCCTTACGCCCACAGCTTAGCTCTGTACATCTAGTACAATATCGGCTCTGCTACATCCACACTCTAAAGCCCTCCTGACATAACCTTCACCTTATCCAGCACCATAACAACCAGCACAGCAGAGTCCTGCATACAACTGAGGAGCTGATAATGTGACCCCTGACTCCTCCCCTCCATGTGACATCTTCACAGGTACTGTCAGTACAGAACAGCCGTGGATGTAGTGTGCAGCTCTGTCTGCTGGTGGAGAACAATGCAGGGGGGCGTAACAGGCGGCTGGCGGGGAGACCCGTCCTTGGCCACTGCAGCAGGAGGTCCAGCGGCGCCCCCCTGCCTGCTGCGTCGGGGCAAGTGCCCCACCAGTTTCCCCTAGATATGACCCTGGAGAACGAGACACTGGATGAAGAACTAAAACCAGTGACCAATATGGCAGGAAATAAGAAGCTGATAACAGAGAGCAGGAGTAAGGCTTCACCGTGCCGTATTTACTGCATCTACGCACTGCTATTTTGTGCTGCTGTAAATGCAGTGAAACGCAACACTGGATACGCAATCCAGCAAAAGCTATGGCTTTCACACGTTGAATATTTTTGCTCTTTGATGAGCGCACGCTTTCACTGCAAAGCACACACGCAAAAAGAACGACCATGTCAATTCTTTGCACTTTTTTCAGCGCGCTTTTCCTATGGGTCGCATTATAAAATGGGCTCAGGAAAAGCACGCTAGGAAAAGCGCACTGTGTGAATGCAGTTGTGTTTTTTTGTGCAAAAAAGCGCCACTGCAAAATAAAGTGGTAAATACGCTACGTGTTAAAGAAAATAGAGAAAGAGGCTGAGCCGGGTACAAGAGTTATATGTCTGACAGTCGCTCACTGTGGTCCTGATTTACCATCTCTCCTGCCTTGATTGATATGACTGACATCTCCTCTGTCCTCCACAGTCTGTTCATCCCTCGCACCTGCACAAGAGGGAGCAGGAGCTGCGCAGGGGCCACAGACTAGTGAACGCAGGAGATGTCGGTCCCGGCAGGAGACGTCGGCCGTGTCGGCCCGGCAGGAGACGTCGGCCGTGTCGGCCCCGGCAGGAGACGTCGGCCGTGTCGGCCCCGGCAGGAGACGTCGGCCGTGTCGGCCCCGGCAGGAGACGTCGGCCGTGTCGGCCCCGGCAGGAGACGTCGGCCGTGTCGGCCCCGGCAGGAGACGTCGGCCGTGTCGGCCCGGCCAGGAGACGTCGGCCGTGTCGGCCCCGGCAGGAGACGTCGGCTCCGGCAGGAGACGTCGGCCGCGTCGGCCCCGGCAGGAGACGTCGGCCGCGTCGGTCCCAGCAGGAGATGGCGGTCCCGGCAGGAGATGTCGGCCGCTTCGGACCTGGCAGGAGATGGCGGTCTCGGCAGAAGATGTCGGCCGCGTCGGACCTGGCAGGAGATGTCGGACCCGGCAGGAGATGTAGGTCCGAGACGTCGGCCACGTCGGTCCCGGCAGGAGATGTCGGCTGCGTCGGTATTGTGTGAGGTCTGAGGATGTGATGGGTTCCCATGACAGCCAGGGGTGTGCTGAAGACCTCCATACCTATCGTGACGGTTCTTGTGTGAGGGCCAGCGTTTATGTGGTGTTCATAGAAGAACATGATTTTCACTCTATATAGCGGCTGTAGCACTGCTGCATTCTGGAGAAGCGATAAGATACAGCTTCAGCTTCCCTAAGGAGACTATTAAGGTACTGTCACACCTGGAGATATCGCCGGCGATTCCACAGGCGACGCTAAGACGTGGCCTGTCGCCGGCGACATCGCCAATGCGTCGCCTAATGTAAATGGGCGACGGCGACATGTCTGAGTGGTCGCCTGGTTTCACATCAGAGGACTGAAACCAGGCGACCATTCTTGGGCGATGTGTGCTCATCGCCTTGTGTAACATCTCATGAGTGATGTGAAAGGCGACAGCACACATCGCCAAAACTATTCAATAGGCGTTTCAGGGCGTAGTTACTATCTCTGGCGGTCGCGTGGATTGGTGGCAGCTCCAGCGTTACGATTGGTAGTCTTGTTCCTCGGCGTCCTATTTGATGATGTGTGCGTCCCACATTAATGTAGTCTTCCTTTCCATGGTGCTGAAAGGTGTATTAGGCCCCTTTGACATCTGCGTTTTATGCTGATGGCGGCAGTTGCAGTTAAAAAAACCGCAACTGCCGCGATTAAGGCAAGTGTGACCGCACTTGCGGTTCACTTGCGGCAAGCACCATACAATGTCTATGGGGCTTGCGGCAGGTGCGGCTGGGAAAAAACCGCAGCATGCTGCAAGTGCCGAAACCGCACTTGGCGCACTTGCCGCACCTGCCACAAGCCCCATAGACATTGTATGGTGCTTGCCGCAAGTGAACCGCAAGTGCGGTCACACTTGCGGTAATCGCGGCAGTTGCGGTTTTTTTAACTGCAACTGCCGCCATCAGCATAAAACGCAGATGTCAAAGGGGCCTTACCCAGGAGCGTACATTCTATTAAAAAGCAGCGCATTGATGCCCCACTGTGTGCTACAAAGTGCAGAGATGTGCCATTGCCAAATGTCTCTTTAACACCAACACAATTGTCTCAGTACATGTCAATTCTGCATCAGACACCCAGGCCAATCACATTTCTTCGAGGCGTCACACAACATAATGTTCACGCCTATCTCCGAGATGCGGCTCAAAATTACGCCCACATCGCTAATGTGGTTGCTCTGTGTGACGCGGATGCGGCCACCAGCGACTTAATCGCCTGTGGGGCTTGGGCGACGCTCAGGCAATTTCCGGTCAGGTCGTCGCATGAGCGTCGCCTAAGGTGTCGCCCCGTGTAAATGGACGTCGGCGACCTCGGGCGACACGCAAAAACGTGCGTGCGCACGTGCGTCGCCTATGGGATCGCCGGCGATATGGCTAGATGTGACAGTACCCTTACAGTACAGAGAAAAAAGTGTTTTTAAACATATGGGAAAAAAACAACAAAAATGTATAACCAACCCCTATATCCCATAAAAAGCAAAACATAAATAATCCCCCCCCATATTTGGTATCACTGCATTCATAAAAGTCCTCTCAAAATCCAAAATAAATGTGTGATTGGTAAACAGCGTAACAAAAAACAACAATTAAATCGCCAGAATTCTATCTATTTTTTTGCCTCCTCCACCTATAACAGCCAATCAGTATATGATCTACAGCCACATGGTCTCAGTAAGAATGTCAGCACAGGGCACAACAAACCTCCCCTCACAGCCCGGATCATAAAGATTAATAACGTTACACATCTTGGAAAATGACACAAGCAAAAATGTATTTTTAATTACAAATTTCTGAATTTTTTTTTCACAACACTAATAAAATAATAAACAATTATTGTTCAGTATCTACAGAATTGTAAGGATCGAGGTCAAGACCAGGCCTGGCGATACAGGGGCCCGGGCGACCCCAGCACGTACTGCAGCTGGATGTGCATCCGAGGACATGCATCAAGCTGAAGCGCATTGATGTACAGAGACCCATTAGGTTCCTGCACTGTGATACACGCTGACGGCCAAACTGTGGCTGACAGCTGACGTCTGCGGTACCGTGATAGGGCAGCACATGACAGTCACTTCTTGCATCAAGGCGCACACTCCAATGTCAGCTACCAGCTGTGCGTTGTTACAGAGGACACTGGGTGATGTGGGAGCTGAAGAAAGTTGAGTAGAATACTTTCTTAAATTAGAGAAAAATAGGGACATGTATACTGACACGCGCCCACCAGGGCCGTGAGGCACTCGGAAACGGGCCGAACAGTTCAGTTCTCTTTGGGGAATGTCATGGTGGCGTGACCTGGCTCCGTGAGCCTGGTGGTGTCATAAAAATGGGGGATATTTATATGGGATTAAATTTGTGACGCCACCTGTGGTATTCAGCAATTGGATGGCCAACGCTGCGGTTCAGATCCACTGGGGTGATGCAGCAGGGATGTTACAGCTCTCCACGGGTAGAGCAGGACCCCAGGGCAGTTATAAAGTCTATTGATGGTGGTCACAGGTGTAACCCAGGGCAGATCGTGCAGTAAAGAAATCAGGGGACACAGCAGGGTGCAGTCTTCACAGTTTACTCAGTTTCTGAAGTACGCCGACCCGCCGGGTGCTGTGTACTCCGAGTCAGGGATCCAGCCATTTCTAGGCAGATTGGTGGCACTTGTTTGGTACCACCTTTGTGTGTACCTTTCCGGGTCATCTCACTGCACTGGCTCTCGCCCTCCTGCCTTTCACACACACTGCCCAGAGCCAGCAGCTTGGGTCCTGTCGGGCGACGTCTCTCTTGTCCCTTTGAGCCTATGCGGCTGCCTTTTCAGCGATTGTGTGCGGATTTGGCTGCTGCACATAAAGATACCGCAGCCTCCGGGTTTGCTAGATGAATCTTAGTCTTCCACTAGTCTGGGGCCGGTACCCTCTGTGGCCTAGCTCCTCCAGCAAGTCCCACCAGGCAATCACTGGAACGGGGTTCCTCCACACAGAGCTCTGTGGCGACCCAGAGGTGCTCCCCCTCCCCTCAGAGCTCCCTCTCAGTCTCTGCAGATACTCTACATCCTCTCTGACCTGGGACGAGCTCGTCTGGCTCCAGTCCCCGGGTCCAACTTTCTCTCCATCCTCTTCCCCGGGACGAGCTACTCACAACTCTAGTCCCCAGGTCCGACTCACTGACTGCGCACTTCCTGTTTCTGTCTGGCTTAACTCCTCCCACTCTGAACTGTCCCTGCCTACCTCCTAGTGCTCCACTACTTTCTAACTGTTCCACCTACTAATCCCCTTCTCCAGCCAGAGATGGGGTCTGCCCATCATAGGGTTTCTTCTGCCTCAGCACCCCTGGCCTAGAGTGGGCTGGTGTTGGATGCGGATGTGTGGGTACCGGGTAGTACCCTCTCCTTACCAGGGGTGGGGGGGAGGTACCACACCTCTGGCCAAGGTGCAGTACCTCTGTGGCGAATGGACCCTCAGGGACACCATATATACCAGGTTGGAGACCATATATACCAGGATGGAGATATATAGGCTACATTCAGACTCTTCATTTTTTGATCCATTATTTGCAGTGCACTGCATAAAACGGATCACTCAAATTAAATTCTTCATTTGAGAGGTTTCTGTTGGGCCACTCTGCCATAAAGGCCCGACTGGTGGAGGCTGCAGTGATAGTTCACCTTGTGGAACTTTTTCCCATCTCCCTACTGCATCCCCAGAGCTAGTATTGTATCCTGTTGTGGACGGCAGACTGCCATCAGGGGGCGCTATACACAGTACTGTGGACTCAGAGTCGGTGTCCATTTTGGTGGAGTCGGAGGTTTGGCTTACCGGCTGCACACCATGACTGTGGAGATGGAGTCTGAGACGGTGTCCATTTTGGTGGGTTTGGATTCAGGGAAACTGAGGATTCGGAGTCAGAGGTTTGATTACTGACTGCACATCCCTGGGTATAAACTGCACAATGCTGCACGGCAGGCACTGGTCTCAGCCGTCCTGCTGTGTTGTATGATGGGGCAGCCCATAGTCTGTGCTGTCAGTACTAAATGGCACTAAAATGCATCAAATGAATTGGAAAAGGCAAAAATGCAATAATCAGAAGATTAATAGTAATAAGGGCATCTGAATGTCCGTCACTTGTAAATGGGTGTGGTCAGGGGCGGGGCAAGGGGTGGGGCTAAAAATTTGCGCGGCGCACTACGTGCGCCGCATCGACTGTCCCTCTTTCTGTTCTTCAAAAGTTGGGAGGTATGGTAACTGGAAGCTCCTAATTATTGCAAGCCTTTCTTTTTCTATAGGCCAAGGGGACTTTTGGGCCCCCCTAGGCTCCAGGGCCCGGGTATGATGCCCCAGCCCCTGTTGTGGTTTGGTCCCTGGTCATCAGCCTATCTGGAGATCTATGAGCGCCCCAGTGACCCGATCTCCCTGTCTGCAGTTGTGGGAGGACCCTGCACATAGAAGATACAGCTGCCTGTGCCCTGTAGAAGCCGGTCAGGACGTGCTGGGAGTTGTAGTCTCCCACCCTGCAGATCCCATAGTGATGACCTCCTGGGCTCGGCCAGCCGCCATGATGAATTCACCTGCTTCTCCACATACCCTGGCACAATGGCCAGCACACCGCATCCTACACTATCCCGCACTGTCGGGACACTACACAACTAATCGCGATGGAGACCTGCACTGCAGCGCCGCTCAGCGCTTCTATACCAGCTTGGTCTCTGATTGGTCGGCGCACCACGTGACGCTGCGCGTCTTCTCTGCCCTTAGTTATTGGAGTGACGTCACTTCCGCCCTTCTTCCGCATAGAGGCTGAGAGCAGAAAAACATCCTGCAGCAGATCACACGGGGATGGTGTCAGTGCCTGAGCTGCCCTGAGGATACAGGGGCCGGGGAGCAGGTGAGTGCCGGCCTGTACACTGCCCTGGAGGTCCAGGGCATGCTGCGCCTTGTAGTGCCTCATCACTTATACAGAGGAGCTCAAGATCCATTCTGCCCCTCCCCCTGCACCTATTTCCTCCTTTGAGCATTTGTTGGCTTCATTCTCCTCTCCAGGATCTTGAGGTCAGCTGAGAATAACCCTATAGGGAGTGGGATAACCTGTGATCTCATTAGGCTGATAATGGGAGCACACCTAGCACTCCTAGAGATGCCTGTAGCTCCATCACTGGTCTCTGTGGGCAGATGAAGCTGTAATGCAGCCTGTGATGACTGGCGCTACCGTCCTGGGTCGGGGAACGTTTGTCGTCATTGTTGGGGGGGGGGGGGCAAGGAAAGCGGCTCCATGTTTGTGCAGCTTCGACTGAACTGGAGAAAGGCAATGGTATCGTAGACGCAGCACGTACATAGAAAAATCCTAATTCACCCACCAAAAACCCCCCAATAATTATTGGGTAGGTAATTGCGCCTTGGTCACAGTCACAGAGGGCCAGATGTGCCAGCATTTAAAATCCAGGTGGAGGGAAGTGTGTTAAGGCGCATCCACAAAAATAGTCCCCCTAATTAATCTGCCACCCACACAGGTTGATCTCAAACACACTCTGATACCTCCTAACATTGTATGATGGCCCCACATTCGTCCGAACATGATATGATGCCAGAAACACATGCCAATGTAATTGTCACACAAACTGTGGTATCCCCAAAGTGCTCTCCCAAGTAACGAGGTGCCCTCACAGTGCCCCCCCAGCGCCCCCCCCCAGCCCTGTTCCCACAGTGAGCTGCCCCAGTTCTGTGTGTGGCTCTGTGCAGCAGCCATGATCTAGTGAAGTAAGGCTGCCTTCACACTTGCAGATGCATCTGCAGCGTTTTGCAGATGCATCTGCAAGTATCAGCATGCAGACCGCGGCCCCTATGTTTATAATAGGGCGCACCGCGGTCTGAAAGCTCTCATTAAGGCTGCCTTCACACTTGCAGATGCATCTGCAGCGTTTTGCAGATGCATCTGCAAGTATCAGCATGCAGACCGCGGCCCCTATGTTTATAATAGGGCGCACCGCGGTCTGAAAGCTCTCATTAAGGCTGCCTTCACACTTGCAGATGCATCTGCAGCGTTTTGCAGATGCATCTGCAAGTATCAGCATGCAGACCGCGGCCCCTATGTTTATAATAGGGCGCACCGCGGTCTGAAAGCTCTCATTCATTCCTGTATGTGAAGCGTCCGCAGGCGGATGCCTGCTTACAGATCACACTCTCCCACCCGCACCATGGACGCGAGATGTTGCCTCCATGGTGCGGGCGGGAGAGTGTGATCTGTAAGCAGGCATCCGCCTGCGGACGCTTCACATACAGGAATGAATGAGAGCTTTCAGACCGCGGCCGCGGTCTGCATGCTGATACTTGCAAATGCATCTGCAAAACGCTGCAGATGCATCTGCAAGTGTGAAGCCAGCCTCATTCCTGTATGTGAAGCGTCCGCAGGCGGATGCCTGCTTACAGATCACACTCTCCCGCCCGCACCATGGACGCGAGATGTTGCCTCCATGGTGCGGGCGGGAGAGTGTGATCTGTAAGCAGGCATCCGCCTGCGGACGCTTCACATACAGGAATGAATGAGAGCTTTCAGACCGCGGCCGCGGTCTGCATGCTGATACTTGCAGATGCATCTGCAAAACGCTGCAGATGCATCTGCAAATGTGAAGCCAGCCTCATTCCTGTATGTGAAGCGTCCGCAGGCGGATGCCTGCTTACAGATCACACTCTCCCGCCCGCACCATGGACGCGAGATGTTGCGTCCATGGTGCGGGCGGGAGAGTGTGATCTGTAAGCAGGCATCCGCCTGCGGACGCTTCACATACAGGAATGAATGAGAGCTTTCAGACCGCGGCCGCGGTCTGCATGCTGATACTTGCAGATGCATCTGCAAAACGCTGCAGATGCATCTGCAAGTGTGAAGCCAGCCTAAGGCCGGGTTCACATTTGCATTCGGAACGCAGCCAAGCGCATGCGCGCTCTGCGTTCCTATGTTCAACATGGGAACGCATGGTCCCTGCATTTGGCTGCATTCGGTTGCAGTTGTGTTCGGATGCGCATAATTCCTGCACCCTCCTCTGCCCTCTGAACGCAGCCTGTTGCATTTTTTGTGTGTTCACAAGCGCTTGTTTTTATCAGCAAGCGCACAAAAAATGCATGGATCTCAATGGATCCTCAGTGTCCTCCGCATGACAGCGCTACGAATCACATTGAAAGCTCTCCTGGTGGCTAATCGGCTTTCTCGGCAGCGGCAAGGAGCTCTCCGCCGTTGATCTTCGCCACCTGGCCGCTGCCGAGATCGCTGATTGGCTGGCCGGGCACCATACCAATGTGAACTCATGCAGAGAATCTCAGCTGCGTTCACATCAGCAGGTCAGTGTTTTCAATGCGTTTGCGTCTGCGTGCCCTCCCCATGCAGACACAAAGCAAATGTGAACCCGGCCTAATTCCGCTCTGATTCTGATGCACAGCCAGAATGGTGGAGCAGGGAGCTGATCGTTACCAACCCAACCAATTCAGCTGTATTTACATCCTGAGGACACGATACAGTTAACATTGGGGTACCAGAGAGGGGACCCAGCTCACTGGCCGCATTTTAGCCTTGTGGTTTTCCGTTATTAGTGATATGTCACTCAGTAGAGGGTGCTAAGGATGCAATGGTATTTGGGTCCTGGCATCTCAGGGGCCCCAATAATTGTGTTAATCTAAAATGGTCTTCTAAATAACACTTGAAGGTTGAAAGACGCTACTACAGATACTGCATCATGGCCCACGAGCTTCACATTTATTCTTGGAGAGACAGAAGTAACATTTAATTATGCATTTACCCTTTACTTGCAGTCATAAGCCTCATACAGCAAAATCAGATCTCAGACTTTGCACTCATGAGGAGCAATACCCTGAAACCCTGTCTGCAAATTGAGTTTCTGGTTTGCTATTTAGCCTAAGGGCCACGTCACAAACACAGATAATTGTGCAGATATTGTTCGCAGATCTCTGGTTGCAGTGAAATCATGGACACATTGCTCCATTTTGTGGCTGTGCACAAATGTAACAATGTGTCCATGATTTCACTACAACCAGAGATCTCCGAACAATCTCTGCACAAAAATCTGTGTGTGAGACGTGGCCCTAAGTTATATGATAAGGTTCATTATAGGGACTATATTGACTTTTAGAATTGCTACTTCTAATAGGGGGCCTAAGGGTACCTTGTCACGCCACAACCGCGGGAGACGTTTTTGATGGTGATATGTCGCCCTGGACCTGTCGCCGTCAAATTGCCTCCCAATTGCGCCGTGTAATTTGGGAATTTGGCGGTGATATGTCGCCTCGCCACGGTTGCCTGATTTTGCTTGATTTTGCTCCAAAATCCAAAAGTCCCTGCAGCCCACTGTTTGTTCCTACATGCCTCATCTACTCCCCTTATTGTGAGCTTTCTCTTCGACCTCTTCACTCCGGGCCGTGGCTTTCGGTTCGATTAGGCCTCCAACATCCCTGCACACTGTGCCGTCACTCGGGCAAGGAAAATCATGATTTTGATTTCTCCTTTCATTCAATTTGCATTTTAATTGATAAAAATGACCCATCATTCTTCCTATTTTTTCCTTCATTCTTACTTTACAGCTTTTGTTCCCCCACTCCCACCTTAAATATTTGCACAGTTCTGTATGTGGTGATAAGATTATCTATTGGGGCATATGAGGACATTTATTGCAACATATGTCAATGAATATGGCTCAGTGTAAGTTAGGCTTTGGCTAAAATGGAGCTAGTTTTGATAAATGCGGGCCCCTGACTTTCACATAATGGATCCTAAATTCCATCCAAACCATTTATTCTCTGGCAGCTCAGAGCATCATTGTTACCTATTGACAGGTCCTGTGAGAATTGGGCTTCCTTTTAATGTCACTACATTCTCAATTTTAAGCATTCCTATCTTTTTACGCAAAACCTGTAGAAACTTATAGTTGTCATGAGGAGTTCTGGGAGAAAAGGAGGAAAGAAACCTAGACCCCTAAACTGCCCCTCAGGCTAGGGGAACCCTGACATTCCTTAACTTAGGGGTATCCTTGATGGTAGAGAGGCCTGAGTCTCCAACTTGTCCCTTTCTCCTGTCCAGCCCTGAGCTAAAGCCCCAAACCCAGGAGGTGAACAGTAATGGAACCCACAGATGAAGATAGACCAGGATAAAGTAAACATCACCACAAAGCAAACAATCAGGAAGATACAATGTGTGTGCAGGGTCAACACAAATACAAATAGGGAATGAAAAACAACAAGATATACTTAACCAGACACCAAGCAAAGATTAGAGTTTCAACAGCATCTCCAACACTGGACTGGTGTCACGTACACACTTCTCAGCATGTGACCTGGGGTTGCGCCTGCAAGGATTATTCTATCACCTCTCACTCAATCCAACACTCGACCTCTGTCCTATGCTGAAAGGGAGCATCAATCACACCCTGACTCACACGGCGCACCCTGCTTCACACACGCTGCAACCACTCATCAGATTTTGGGGGGCTGATGAGTTCCCCTAAACTAAGACTTATCAGACAATCAACAACATCACACCTTCCTCGGGCTGTGGATTCTTAGAGTATACAAGGTTCAGACTCATTAAAGTTTTAAGCTTTAATATAAAAAGTACAGTGCTTACATAAAAAGATATAAAAATAGAAATAATAAAATGACATACACGTATGCAAACAATGAAATAAAAAGGAGAAACTTACAGAAACCTAAACTTTGTTTCGGTTGCCCGATGGGGAGAGCAGGAATATATGGAAAGAGGTTCACAGCAGCTTCGGCCGACCCATCTGTGACCTTGTGGATGGACATGGAATTTAACCCCTTACTGGTCTAGTGTCCAGTCCCTGAGATACATATTTCACTACAACTGGTATGCAAGAGGCACACAAATGCTATAGTCGGCATCCAGGAATGTTTTGAGCCATACATAAAGGGTGAAGGCGTTCCATCAGCCTCAACCTTCAATTGACACAATCAAAAAGTTTACTCCTGCAAAGCTGAACATCAGTGAACAAACCACTGCCAACGCCCTAACGCAGACAAGAGCAGCAAAGAGGCTTAAGGCAACACATTAGACTCCCCAGTGTGAGCAGAGCCTGAAGCCAGCATGACAATAGGCTTGTCTTCTCCCTGTAACAAAAAAAATAGCTTTTTTTTTTTATGAATATAGTAATCTTGTATGTCTAGGGTCTGTCCCATTTCTCATGATCTGTAAACTGCCACCTTTTCTGTTAGAGTGGTCAATTTCTCTTTATTCTTTGGCCAGTACTATAGGTGCTGGAATGTCCTTTTAGCATTTTAGTAGATTGAGGGCTGAGGAAAGGTCGGATACTGCAAATATTTTTGAGTTGGAAGCGACAGGCGGTGGCGAGAGTATAGATGAGCGGTTTGAAGGACAAGGCAGAGTCAATCGTTACTCCGAGGCAGTGGATTTCAGTTGAGAGCGTGATGCTATTTACCATGATAGATAAATCAGTTCGGGAAGATACGTGAGATGCAGAAAAGATGAGTTCAGATGCGTCCACATTTCACTTTAGTAAGTGAGAGTAGGAGGAGGATATGTGTGTCAGACACTCCGAGATTTGGGACAACAGGGAGGTGATGTCTGTTCCAAAGATCTGAGTGTCATTGATGTATAGGTGGTACTGGAAGCCATGGGACTTTGCGTTGATCCAGGCCAAGGTTCTAGGTGGAGAAGAGTAGGGGTCCTAGGACGGAGCCTTGCGGGACACCAATAGAAAGTGGGACAAGGAGGTAGTGTGGGAGAGGGAGATGCTGAATGTGCGGTCAGAAAGGTGTGAGGAGATCAAAGGGAGAGCAAGGCCTGTGACACCAAGGGTAGAGAGGACCTGTAGAAGAAGGCAGCGACCGACTGTTGAAGGCAGAGGACAGGTCTAGAAGGAGGAGTATAGAATATTGTCTGTTAGCTTTGGCTGTAAATCGATAGTAATTTAAGTCGAGACCGTTTCAGTGAAGTAGGGTGAACGGAAGCCAGATTGTAGGTTGTCGAAGAGAGAGTTTGGTAAGCGGTGGGAGGAGAGTTGAGCATGGACAAGCTGCTCAAGGAGTTTGGTCGTGAAGGGAGCAGCAATATGGGGTGATAGCTGGAAATAGTCGTACGATCGAGGTTTGGCTTTTTGAGGATAGGCGTGATCGTGGAAATACTATGTTCCTCCTACACAAACACAGTTTCCATGATAAGAATAATGAGCTCTTGCTTCAGTGCATTTTTCCAAACCTAAACGAAGTATCTAAAGAACACTTTACTACTCTTACTTGTACCTATAAACATTATCACGATGTCAGGACAGTCGTTCACTTAAAAGGTTATTCTCATTTATGAGTGCTTATATAGCACCAACATATTCCGCTGCACTTTACAGAGATTATCATCACTATCCTATCCCCATTGGGGCTCACAGCCTAAATCCTCTATCTTTGGAGTGTGGGAGGAAACTGGAGAACCCGGAGAAAATACAAACTCCTTGCAGATGTTGTCCTTGGTGGAATTTGCACCCAGGACCTTAGCGCTGCAAGGCTGCAGTACTAACCACTGAGCCACTGTGCTGTCCAATCTCATATGATGTTATAGTGAAGCTGGCAGTGTGAAAATAAGCAAGTTAACAATTTACTTTCCTTTTAGTCTTCCGTCTCTTCTCCTGCTGTCTCCTGTGTTTATTTATTTTTTAAATATAGCTTTCACTGCTCGCTGTCATGAGGACTGGCCACTACTCCAGTTCAGCAGCAGTGTCCGATCACCTTGACAACAGATCAGCAGTTCCACCATTCGCTGAGGCCGGCTGGGATCTCGGGAACGCTCACGTGTCCACTCCTGACCCTACCTGCTTGTCTCAGCCATAGTTGTTATGCAGCGTCTCTGGAGCCATTCTGTAGGCTGGAATCTCGGGAACACTCACGTGCCCACTCCTAACCCTACCTGCTTGTCTCAGCCCCAGTTGTTTTGCAGTGTCTCTGGAGCCATTCTGTAGTACAGCTGAGACAGAGGATTTTCAGGCCAGCCACACCGCTGCAATCGGTCAATCAATCAGAAGCGCCCATCCTCCAGCAACCGGGAATTTAGGCTGGCCGTGCAGCAGTGCTGAAAAGCATGGGAAATTAATGATGATCATTTATGGGATAGATCTGATATTTCCCAAATTTTCTGAGAATTGCTACATATGAGAAGCTACATACAGAACTACCAGTTTGTAGCATGAAGTCGCTTGGGGTTCTGAAGCCTGCAACCATAGCGTCACACAATATCCGTCACTTTCTAATCCATGGACCATACAATGTCTTTTCATCATGCTAAAAGGATTTACATTTTAACCTCTTAACTACAGCCGTACGTCTCTAGACGTCGGCTGTCATTACCCGGTGTTTGAAGTGAGCTCCGGCGTGGAGCTCACTTCAAACCTCCCACATCTCGGCTGATCTCACTAGCTGAGATGTGGGAGTAACAGCACCAATCGGTCCCGCCATCCGATCGGTGCTGTTAACCCCTTAGATCCCCCAATCTCTGAGAGCGGGATCTAAGGGAGCTGGAGCGGGCAGCGCGCGCTTACCGGGCTCCAGGGGAGATCTCGCGATAGTATCGCGGGATCTCCCATGCTGACGTCATAGGCCCGGGGTCCTGGCTTGACCCCGGAGCCTGTCACTGAGCATTTTCTGGTTGTGGTTGGCAGGGGCTGCCAACCATAACAGGTCTGCGATTCTGACAGATACAGAGGAGCTATAGCTCCTCTGTATCTGTCAGAAGCGATCGGACTGTGCAGCCTCTCACAGGGGCTGTGTAAAAGTAAGAATCAATAATCAAAGTTTTCACAAAGTTGAAAAAAAAACAAAAAACATAAGTTCAAATCACCCCCCTTTTCTCCCATCCACAATAAAAGTAATAAAAAAAAAAAAAAATTAACATATTTGGTATCGCCGCGTTCAGAATCGCTCAATCTATCAATATAAAAAATCAAGTAATGAGATCCGTACACTGCGTAGCGCAAAAAATGGTTCAAACGCCAAAATTACGTTTTTTTTTGGCCACTGCAACAATGCTAAAAAATGCAATAACGGGCGATCAAAACAGCGCATCCATCCAAGTATGGTATCATTAAAAACGTCAGCTCGAGACGCAAAAAATAAGCCGTCACCCAGCCCCAGATCCCGAAAAATGAGGACGCTACGGGTCGCAGAACAAATAGTGCAATGTTTTTTTCCACCACCTAGATACCAATAAAGGTATACATGTTTGGTATCCACAAACTCGTACTGACCCGAGGCATCACACGGTCACGTTGGTTTTACCATATAGTGAACACGGCGACTACAAAACCCAAAAAACAAACGTTTTATTGCACTTTTTTTGCAATTTCACTGCATTTAGAATTTTTTTGCAATTTCCCTGTACACTATATGGTAAAACAAATTATTGCATCTGAAAGTACAATTCGTCCCGCAAAAAACAAGCCATCATTTGTCTGTGTCGACAGAAAAATAAAAAAGTTATGGCTCTTGAAAGCCGAGGAGCGAAAAAACGAAAATCAAAAATGACAAATTTCTTCGTCACTAAGAGGTTAAGTAGAGATAATCAAAAAGATTCACAGGACTGTCTAGTGGTCATGTTGGTAGACCATGAGTAAGACAGAGCAAGGCACTCCCGTTGTGGTGAAAACCACCTTTTTTCATTTGATTAAAACTGTATATATTTTATTTCCAGTGAACTGATTGTCAATTCTTGACTGAAACTCCTTCACCCACATACTGGAATCATGTTTATAATAAATTTTACTAATTTTTCACCACAACAGGAATGCCTTGTTTTGTCTTACTCTTGAGTTACGGTTTTGAAACCTACAATGTTGGTAGACCGTGACTGCCGGACCAGAGCTGTGTGAACTACCTCCGACCTGCCAGAATACTGAGCTTCTATTCTTATTCGAGAGTCCATTTCAACATCATTGTTGTTGCAAATAGTCTTTGGAGCCTCGGTTAGGAGTCTCAAACACAGGACTAGCCATATATCCCTCCAGAGAAGGACCCAGTCAAGGGTTGACACCTTGCGGAGAACACCATAACCACCATATTAAGTGGCCCTTTGAGTCAATATCCAGCTCTTTTACGAGTTTAGAGGTATGACAAGGGAATACCAAGGCCAGGTATCCATCCAAAGACAGCTGTTTCGGGGTGTTGCCCCTCATCAGTGTGGAGTAGGATTCTGGCTAGGTGGGAGCAAGGCCTAGTAGACCAACATCAAAAAGCATTCACTGATCTCAGGGAGACCAGTCCAAGAAAACACTGTGGACAGCTGGCTAAAGCGCTCAACACAGTGATTTCCTAGGCGCATTGCCCCCTGGGAATTATGAATATGCAAATAGAGTCTGTGGAGCCTCGGTTAGGAGTCTCAAACACAGGACTAGCCAGATATCCCTCCAGGGAAGGACCCAGCCAAGGGGTGGCTTCTTGGACTGGTTTCCCTGAGATCAGTGAATGCTTTGTGAACATCATTGTTGTGACTCAGCACATGCATGAAATCACACTAGGCCTACTAATCAGAAGAGCTGTCGAGGGTTCTGACAGATAGGAGGCCGTTCGCAGTGCTCTGGTCCGGTGACCATGGACTACTGACGTGATCACTGAACCAGTGTTCAGCAAATCTTTTTGGTCAACTCTAGTTTTCCATATTATTGCTAATAAGTATTGATTCAGGTTGTATCCCAAGTATGCATTCATTTGGGTATGCTGTCTTTTTCCAACATTACTCAGGAAAATGGAGACTTCAAAATCCTCTACAATGCAAGTGAGCTTTGTATGTCAGCGATGCAGCCAGCCGTTGAAGCTAGACACCTCCTTCAAGATCCTGGATAAAGTCACCATGCAGGAACTTACAGGTGGGTGACTTGGTGTTCTCAGGAAATTGTCAGCTGCTTGTCTATACACATCTGTGTGGGAGCAAGGGACATGACCTAGGATGTACTGGTATGTTCTAGGTCATTAAGGGGATAAACGATGGTACACCTGGGCGACAATCACATGGGGAACTCAAAGAACCATATTCTTGGGACTGGTATAAATCCCAGCACTTGTTTGAAACACACTTTCTCCTTCACATCATTGGGGGACACAGGACCATGGGGGAGTATGCTTTTCTGCCACTAGGAGGCGAAACTAAGTAGAGATTAAAATTGAGCCCTCCTTCTTGCAGTATACACCCGTACGTGGGCGTAGATATTCAGTTTTTAGCTTGGTGTCGCAGGAGGCACATGAGGTCTGTAACTCAGACCACACATACCCTTTATTATTGTTTTCTCAATTTTTTTTTTTTTTTTAACCAGTTATTTTTATTGTTTTCATATTACAAAACAGCGTTATAATATACAGTATACACTTATGATTGTTTATTATGTCAATCAATAAACCCCCCTTAGTACGCATCAGTTATTCCTTTTAACCAATGATCTTGGAACGGATCCATTGAATTTCCTCATTACACTGTTGCCAACCAGGCTGCCCATATTTTGTCAAATAAGTGCTCCTTGTTCCTTTTTCTATAAATGTTCCCTTCCAGTCTGATGACCTGCTGGCTATCAATTTCCGTGCCATATAGAGAAGCCTGGCTATGGCCATCTTACTAGTTTCTGGAACCAATATCTCAGACACCTCTCCCAACACACATATTATTGGATTCCTTTCAATTGTGCAATCGTATGCCCTTTCTATTTTTGTGATTACTGTTATCCAAAATGCGGCAAGACGAGGGCAAGTCCACAGCATATGCAGCAAACCAGCCCCATCTGAGCCACATCTGGGACATTCAGAATCCGTTCGTAAATCCGACTTAACAGCACCTCCAGAGTTCTGTAAACCCTGTGTATTATATACAGTTGGGAAAGTTTAGCTTGTTCGCTGAGTGACAGGTTGGGTACATTCTCTAATATGGCCTTCCATTGTTCCTCTGACAATTCTCCCACGTCTTCTTCCCATTTACTTTTAGCTTTCAGTCGGAACTTTCCCAAGAAGGCATGTAGTAAATCGTTATAGATGCCCGAAATCACTCCCTTAGTATTACCCGTCATACAGATATAATCCAGCGTGATGTCTTTATGAATAGTCATGTCTTTCATTTTCCGCTGTACCAACCAAGCATGCCTAATCCCAGAGTATTGAAACTCCCAAGTGCACGGTATGCTGTATGTGTCCCTTAACACTGAAAAGGGGTGTAACCTACCCTCTCTAGTCAGGTGCTCCACATTCCTCAATCCTTTCTTCTGCCAATGTTTCATCTCTCCCACTTTATAAAATTCCCTTAAATGTACATTACCCCAAACTGGCGAGTAAACCGTCAATCCCTTCACTCCTCGCACTTTTTTAATAGCATTCCAGCTCCTTTGAATGAGATACATCGTAGGATACCGCGAGCTCAATTTATCAAACGTGCCATCCTCCAACTCCTGAATCAGAGGATCTCTGCCCGACATGCGACGAAGAAGCCGGCCAGTGGACCCCTCAATATTGTGTTCTCTCCATCCCCTCATGTGTTGGCCCTGCCCCGCCAGAAAGTATATCTAAGCATTCGGAACTGCCAGTCCCCCTTCCTCTTTCCCTCTCTGAAGGGTTTCAAATTTGATCCTGGCAGATCTCTTGCCCCATATCAGAGATCTGAAGATGGCGTTAACCCCATGAAATTTTTTTCTTGGCTATCCAGACTGGGGAATTATGTAACCTGTACATCAATTGAGGCATCAACACCATCTTGATCAAATTGACCCTGCCAGTCACTGACAGGGGTAGCTTACACCAGGCATTAATTTTCCTGTTAAATATCTCCAAAAGTGGTGCGATATTCAGATCCCAATATTTCCCTAATGGGAGAGTCACCCATACTCCTAAATATTTAAACTTTGACACCACCTGAAGTTGTCTCCCCCTGTTCAGCTATATCCTCCGCTGTGAGTTCCCCATCCACCGCCATGATACAGGATTTATTCCAATTGATCTGTAACCCTGATACATTGCCAAACCCCTTTATGATCTCCATTACCCTTCCCAAAGCCTCCCCCGCATTTTCTAGAAATAGCAATATATCGTCTGCATACAACGCTGTCTTTTCCATGATGTTACCAAATTGAAATCCAGCCACTTCTCTAGTCATTCTGATTTTGACAGCCAATGGCTCCATCGCCACCGCAAATAATAGCGGAGACAACGGGCACCCCTGTCTGGTTCCCCTATATAGCCTGAACGTCTCAGATTGTGCCCCATTCACCTTGACAGCTGCTCTTGGCGAGGAGTACAGCAGCTTCACCCAGGACATAAATCTATCTCCAAACCCCATTAAACCCATTACTTTCCACAGGTACCTCCACTCCACACTATCAAAGGCCTTTCTAGCGTCAAGCGATACTACTACTCTCCCGCCACTATTATCTGCTGGTAGTTGTAAATTGAGAAACAGACGTCTCAGATTTATTGCCGTTGATCTACCAGGGACGAAGCCAGACTGGTCCGTATGTATAAGACTCTGTATCACCCCAGACAGGCGAGTGGCAAGGATTTTAGCCAGTATCTTGACGTCAGCCATTAACAAGGATATCGGCCTGTATGATTCCGCGCACTCCGGGTCTTTCCCTTCCTTAGGTAGCACCACTATAACTGCCTCCTCCATTGACCCGCTGGTAAGTCGGGGTGCGCGCACAGACCAAGGGGCCGCAGCAATCAGGCCACCGCTAGGACTCCGCTCCCGGGAGCCACAACTAATTGAGGCCCCGGTCTGGGCCTGTACTCTAGCACGGTCCCGGCTCATTGGCCACACACACGTCACTGCCCCGTGTCATGGGGGCGGGCGTGATGACTCGGCCAGCCGCACACCCATTGACCACCGAGTAAATCACTCATGGCCAGGCCCCAAAGCTATTGGCTCGGCGCCGTGTCATCGCCCTGTGCATAGGGGCGGGTGCAGGGACGAGACCACGCCCACGGCACCGCAATTTGTCCCTGAGCACATTGCTCAGGGCCAGGAGTACAAGCCCTACAGACTGGCACTCGGGGCGCTGGGACAAAAAGAGCCATCCATAGTAAAGCAAAGTACCAAGGGCACAGCCCTCAAACACGCCCCAAAACTGGCGCGAATTTCGCACAAAGCAGCCAGCATATTGCAGCTGCACAAAGGTACAGCCCTCAGGTTATAAACCTGGAGCTGATACCTGCCTACCCCTCATGGAGACCTTCTAAGTAGGGTTGGCTTAGCCCACTCACAGGGGGGGCACACATTGCCCACATACTACCAAGGGACACATTCAGGTCAGTCCTTTTGTTCCGGTGCCTCTTCAAGGGAAAGACCTCAGCACCTCACGGATGGCATAGCAAGGGGACACAGGATCTGGGTAAGCTCCATAGGAGACCCTCTTTCTTGCAGGGTGGATTGATTTAAATCACGCCGATTTAAATCATGATTTAAATCACGATTTAAATCAAAAGTTTTTTTTCTATTTAAATCGGATCGATTTAAATCATGATTTTAATCATGATTTAAATCACTGATTTAAATCAAAAGGTTTTTTTTAATATAAATCACGATTAAAATGAGAAGTGAGAGCAGTGTGCATGTGCGCCCATAGTTACACGGACGAAACTAGGGGCAACGATCTAACGCCAGGGTGAGGGGGGGACCCCAAAGTAAGTAAAAATCTTTTTTGTTTTACTATATGGCAATAGGTAGGTGTTTAAAAGCAGCATGTCTTAATTGTATAAACTATTAATAGCCTCCACATTTTGTTCATACTGCCCCTTTAATTCCACACTTCTAGCTTGGTTTCAGTTTTGGTTTAGTTTCTTTTTCCCTGCATTCAGTTGACATGCCCAAACTTGTTGGATAGTCAGCAGTACTTGGCTCAGGCTGTAGTAACATCAGCAGTGCTTGGCTCAGGCTGTAGTAACAATCAAACTTCATAAGTGATCTGTGTGAGCCATGGCAGCAGGTCGTAAGAGAGACCCTATTTGGGTTCATTTTGTTGAGATGCCAGCAGCAGATCTTGGAAAGAAAGGTTTTGTGCACACAACAGTCCGAAACCGCTTAGGAACTGCTAAAGCAGGACAACTGGTTTTCCTATTAAAAGTCCTAAATAAACAGTAGGCTGACTGATGTATTCACTGAAGATGTTTGCTTACTTCAAACGTTAGAGATAGGCTATTGTTAAAAAGTACTTACTCTCTGTAGTTCAATTCTGAGTGTTTAATAGTGCAAATAAAAATTATTAGGTTTCATAATCAACTGTTTTAATATTTTTATTTGTGTAAAACAATTAGATTTGCAAAAAGACAAAGTTTTGCTTATGTACAACTTGATTAAAAAATCTGATTTAAATCAAATGATTTAAATCAAAAAAATCTGATTTAAATCAAAAAAATCTGATTTTTTTGATTTTTTTAAAAAAATCAAGATTTTTATCCACCCTGCTTTCTTGCAGATATCCACCGCTGCCCTCATAACAAGCTGGTTAGTACACTGCAGTGCCATCGCTGACAGTAATCTGGTACGCAATAGCAGATCCCAAACCGTCCAAGGACAAAAGCAAAAGCAGCGCAGGGAACAAGGCATCATGCACCAGCTGCCAGACCCCACTCCCGTGCGAGCATACATCACAATTTTGTAAGGACTGTGGACCTGAAAGTCCCACTGACGCAGGGCCCACTGTGCCTGACATCCCTCCATGGGGTATAGTATTGTCGCAACGGCTGGACTCCATAGTCCAAATGTTGCAGACCCGTCCTGAGTCTTATGCAACCAGTGCCCATAAACATCACCGCTCCCACTCCAGCAGGGAACAGTCCCAGCCTACTGCCCTCCTAACCACTAGAAGATGGCCTAATACCAGCCCGTCCCAGGGACAATCTCCCAATACGTCATCAAGTGACAGGTCTCGCTCCCCTTCACCTCCTCACCGGTCTGATTCGCGCTCAGAGGGCAAATTATCAGACCCAGACACACCCTACGAGAGTGAGACCACGGACATCCAGACATTGGTTGACAGCCTCATTGAAGCTGTTAACACGACAATGGACATCAAAGACAAGTGCGTCACCACGCCAGAGCGCAGTTTTTTGTTCACAAAGACTAAGCGCCCTCGCCGGATTTTTTCTAACCATGAGGAGTTTGATGGCTTAGTCCAACGACACTGGGACCGGCCCGACAAGCGCTTCGCAGACCGCAAGTCCATCGAAGCCAAATATCCCTTTGCCCCAGAACAACACAAAAAATGGGCTGAATTGCCAGCTGTAGACTACCCCAGTGTCGCGTCTAGCTAACAAAACCCTACTTGACAGTCTAACACGCTCAATTTTTGAGGCCTCAGGAGCTGCTCTCTCGCCCTTGTTCGCTATAGCATGGGTTGCCAAAGCAGCGGGATCCTGGATTAAGGACATACAACAGACGCTGCAAGACCCCAACCAGAACCCGGCAGACCAACTCGATCTGCTGGTGAAAGTGCAGCACTACTTCCTGCTAGCATCCATTGACGCAGCCAACTGCGCCGCACTGGCAGCAGCAAACGCCATTTCCATGCGCCGAACCCTGTGGCTTAGGGGCTGGCACGCAGATTCAACATCAAAAAGATCACTCATAAACCTATCATACCAGGGAGGTCGCCTATTCAGTGAAAAACCCGACCAACTCCTCTCATCTCAGAAACCACAGAAGGCAAAAGCAAGTTTCTTCCCCAGCAGAGGTTCAAGCGGCCTTTTCGCCGCCCACAGTCACACTCGCGCTCTCAAGCTTCCCAAGGAGCACCAAGGTGGTCCAGCTCTAATGCCCGGAAGTCTTCCACCAAATCTGCCGACGCTGGGGAACTCCCGACGTGGACCTCATGGCGTCAAGAATGAATTCAAAAGTCCCGGCGTTTGTGGCCAGATCTCTGGACCCACTGGCCCTAGGAGTGGACTCCCTAGTCCTCCCCTGGCGCCAATTCCAACTCTGTACATCTACCCGCCACTCCCTCTAATCTCTCGAGTGATCAGAAAGGTCAAGGCGGAAAGGGCGCAGGTAATCCTCATCGCCCTGGACTGGCCACGGCGGCAGAGCTCGTACAGCTACTCACTGATGCGCCCTGGCCACGCCCAAACAGACCGGACCTCCTATCCCAGGGCCCCTTCTACCACCAGAACTCGGGAGCCCTGTCTTTAACGGCATGGCGATTGAATCCTGGGTCCTGACCCAGGCAGGGTTTACACCAGAGGTCATAACCACCATGGTCAATGCCCGAAAACAAACGTCCTCGCGCATCTACTACCGCACCTGGAAAACCTACTTCAAGTGGTGCGAAGACTGCAACCGTAACCCACTCCTCTTCTCCATCCCCTCGATCCTAGAGTTCCTCCAGAATGGCCTCGACGTGGGCCTAGCACCATACTCCATCAAAGGCCAAGTTTCGGCCTTAAGTGTCCTTCTCCAACGCAGGATTGCGTCCAAATCACAGGTCAAAACATTCATCCAAGGAGTCTCCCACACAACAACCCTACAGGATGCCCGTGGAGGTCTGGGACTTAAACCTAGTTCTTGATGTCCTCTATAACATGCCGTTCGAACCCCTGAAAGAGGTCCCTCTTACCCTTCTCTTGTACAAGGTCGCCTTCCTCGTCTCTATCACATCAATTAGGCGCGTGTTCGAGCTGGCCGCCCTATCCTGTCGGCTCCGCTACCTAAACTTCCATAAGGATAAAGTAGTCCTCCGTCCTTCTCCATTTTTCTTGCCCAAGGTGGTATCCCAATTCCACCTTAACGAAGACATCATCCTCCAGTCCTTCTGCCCAACTCCAATAAACCGGGTCAAAAGTAGCTCCATACCCTGGGCCTGGTAAGGGCCTTCAGACACTACATCTCCCGAACAGCCCCATTCCGCTAAACAAACGCTTTTCGTCATATCCAAAGGTCCTAGAAAGGGAATGGCTGCCTCCAAATCCACATTGGCACGATGGATCTGTTCCACGATTTAGGAAGCCTACCGCATCAAGGGAATGCCAATCCCAGAAGGAATCAAGGCACACTCTACTCGGTCAGTAGGAGCGTCATGGGGCATTCGCCACCAAGCCTCGGCGACTCAGGTCTGCAAAGCCGCAACCTGGTCCAGCCTACATACCTTCACCAAACACTACAACATCCACACCCAGGCCTCTGCAGATGCAAGCCTAGGTAGAAAGATCTTGCAGGCAGCGGTCGCGCATCTGTAAGCAGCTAGCGCATGATGCTCAACCACCATTGTTAAATTCCCACCCAGGGACTGCTTTCGGACGTCCCATGGTCCTGTGTCCCCCAATGATGCGAAGGAGAAACAGGGATTTTTGTGTACTCACCATAAAATCCTTTTCTCCTATCTCATCATTTGGGGACACAGCACCCACCCTCTAATGCATCCATATTCCCAGTACACTGCCATATGCTACGTTACCTAACGGGTACAGTATTGTACCTTACACCTTTCGTACCTTATTACCAGCTCTCCTACTGCTTTAGTACTAAACTGAATATCTATGCCCACGTCCGGGTGTATACTGCAAGAAAGAGGGCTCAATTTTAATCTCTACTTAGTGTCACCTCCTAGTGCCAGAACAGCATACACCCCATGCATGGTCCTGTGTCCCACAATGATGAGCTAGGAGAAAAGGATTTTACGGTGAGTACACAAAAATCCCTGTTTTGTTCTCATCTGTCCATATTGCATTACAGCCCCACTGGTGTCAGCGGCTGCAGTGAAACCAGGAGAAACTCAAGAAGAGCCATTGACTACTGAGGTAAGATACTCACGTATTTATAGCAATTACATGATTATGATCTTACAAAATGCTATATATGGCTGTAGTGATGTATTCTCATTCCATCCTGGAGCAGCTTTTTGGAATATTCTGTAATGTTATCATTAAATCTGTGCTGACTACTTTAATTTTTTTCGTTTGTAAAAGATTAGAAATGTGTTGTTTCTTTTTTCCCATAGGAAACATTTGTAGAAAACAGACCAGATGGCGTTTCCAGAAGATTAATCCCACCTGCCAGGTATTGTCCTCCAGTATAGATTATTCATAGAAAATTAAAGGGTTAATGCCAGGCATGTGGTGTAGATTAAAGAAGAAACCATAGGTTCTCTAAATGAAGACTGATTGTTATCTTGGGTAGGAATCCTGTCTTCCAGCTTCACAGGTAGACTGAAGTTTCCTTCTTTTTTTTGTCTTCCCCAAATTTCCGCTGGGGGAGTGGTGGTATTCTGAGCCTACTATCCCGAGAGTACAGGTACTCTTACATGGACTGAGGATTGATGGGTCCCACTTTATTAGGAACACTTGTTTCCTTTGTTGCCCATATAAATGTGTCCAGCAAGCGGCTGAGAAATGAACTGAAATATTGTCCTACCTGCAGTTATGCAAACTGGCGACTATCGATCACAGTAATGAATGATCGTCACATTACAAATTGCACATGATAGACCACAGTTCTCGTTTTACAGGCAGCAATCTACCCGTGATTAAGGGCCTCAGGGCAATATCACCTAGTGCCGAAATGCTACGCTCCTTTCTGTGGGTGTCTGCGCTCAAATACACAATGGCAATCTACTCTGTTCCATTTTTGCTATGTTTTCTGATGCATTTTTCACACTTGCCCTTTTTTAGTACAAAAGTCTTTGGGTAAAGGAAAGCTCCAAAAAAAACATACGGTTAAAGGGAACCTGTCAGCTCATTTATGCCCACCCGAGCTATCATTGTCTGTACCTGCAGCTTCATAGTCCTAGTCTAATCATCCCTGTTTAAGCTGTCCCTATGTAATGCTAAAGATTAGGCATTTATACACTTACTCCTTTCATTTATATAAGACAATGTGACTACACCTTGGAGGGCATAGTCACTCTGGCAGGTTAATAGTTAACTCATGATGCTCTCTCCCATGCCTGAAATTCGCTGCCTCGGAGTAACTCTTGACTCTGCCCTGTCCTTCAAACCACACATCCAAGCTCTCACCACCTCCTGTCGCCTCCAGCTCAAAAATATTTCCAGGATCCGTCCTTCCCTCAGCCCTCAATCTAACAAAATGCTTGTGCAACCCTGGCAAAAATTA
Organism: Allobates femoralis; assembly: GCA_033576535.1. NCBI lineage: Eukaryota > Metazoa > Chordata > Amphibia > Anura > Aromobatidae > Allobates > Allobates femoralis. The sequence goes on from JARQOC010000006.1 coordinate 347,303,171, forward strand.
CGGAATCACCAGGCTCGGAGGACGTCCATTCAGTTGTTTAATTTTGTAGAAATAAAGCAGATCACAGACATGGCACAAAACTAAAGTCATTTCAAATGGCAACTCTCTGCCTTCAAGAAACACTAAAAGAAATCTTGCACCTCTACAGTCTGTCCTCATCTCTGCTGCCTGTCTAATCCACCTCTCTCATCGCTACTCCCCTGTTTCTCCCCTCTGCAGATCTCTTCACTGGCTCCCAATTCCTCAATGAATGCAGATCAAGCTACTGACACTGACCTACAAAGCCGTCCATAACCTTTCCCCTCCCTATATCTCTGAACTTATCTCCCAATATCTTCCCTCACGTAACCTTCGATCCTCACAAGACCTCCTCCTCTCCTTCACACTTGTTTGTTTCTCACACAACCGTCTCCAAGATCTCTCCCGAGTAGCCCTCATCCTCTGGAATTCTACACCCCAACACATATGATTATCCACCACACTCGAATCCTTCAGGCAGAACCTGAAAACCCATCTCTTCAGGAAAGCTTACAAACTGCAATGACCGAGCTGCTGCGTCCCCGCCGCCACCGGAGCTGCGTCCCCGGCGACCTACTGTCTCCTCCCCAATATCCTGTCTAATGTAAAGCCTCAAGGGCAGGGTCCTCTCCCCTCTGTACCTGTCTGTCATTATTAATTTGTTTACTGTAAACTATATCTATAATTTTGTATGTAACCCGTTCTCATGTACAGCAACACAGAATTAATGGTGCTATATAAATAAATAATAACTCACTGCCAACTTCTCTGCATAAGGACCTGTGTGATGTAACAATCATGTGACCATAGTAGGGAGAGCTAATCAAGCAGAATCATTATGGTCTATGAACACTTAGCTCTGCCTATTATAGTCACATGGTTCTGACATCACACAGGTCCTGTCAGCATCTTCTGAAATTCGTCTGCAATGTTAACTATTAACCTACCAGAGTGACTACATCCTCCAAGGTGTCTACACTCTTCCTCATTACATAAGAACATGTAAGTGTATAAATGATTTTTCTTCACCTTTTAACATGACACTATGAGCTCAGACAGGGATGATTAGAATAGTATTATGAAGCTGCAGGTAGAGACAGTGATAGCTGGGGGGCATAAACTACCTTACAGGTTCCCTTTAAACGCAAAGTGGGCTGGAAATGTAATAAAATTACGTCTTTCTCCTTCGCCTCATTGGGGACACAGGACTGTGGGTGTTATGCTGCTGTCCACTAGGAGGCGACACTAAGCAATCTGCAAAAGAGTAACAGTGGCTCCTCCTCCTCAGTATACACCCCTGGGGCAGGCACTGCCTCCTCAGTTTTTTGCTTAGTGTCGAAGGAGGCACACGACCATTTTTACTCTCATCTTTTTCTTCCGATGAAGAAAAGTGGGTCCGGTGTGACCCCCGGCATGCTCCCTCCTCGGCCACCCACTGTTGGGGCGCTAGGTTGAGGTTGAGAATCCATACATATGCCGTACTCCTTTCTCGGCCTCCCACTGTTGGGTTGCTGGGTTAAAGTTGAGACAGCCCAGCATAACACCCTCCTTCCTCATTCTCTTCAGTCTGAGGTGAAGTAGAAGCTGACGGCCTGCCAGATGACGTCCCCCTAATCACCCCTGGGTGTTTTAGGCAGTGGCACCACAGGTATCAGCAGCCCCTGGCTGCATGGGCTGGAGATTGTATGGCTGCCTGCAGCACAGGCTAGCAGGATATACAGCTGCAAGATGCTGAGGCTGCATGGATGGGGCTCTTGCAAACCAGCACAGGCTTCCAGTGCTTATGCACAGCCTGCACAGCTGAGGGGCACACAGCACAAGGACGTGCAGCTGCATCCACTGGAGCAGCTTGCACTTACTGTGGAGCATCCCCCTGATATACTGGCGGTTCCCCCTTGCTCTATACCCCCGGGACTTTCTTTTCCTGTTTTTCTGGGCCCCCCAGCGCCGTTTTCGCGCCTCCGCGCCGGCCCCTCACTATTTCCGGAGGCCTCAACTAATTGAGGCCCCGGCTTGGGCCTAGCGCGGAGGCCGCAACCCCTGCACCGCCCCCGTCCCGCCCCGCCGGATGACGCGGACGCGCGTCATACTGGGGGCGGAGCCGAGAACGGGCGCGTTTTCCAGCAAGGAGCCCGCCCGTTTAGCTCCGCCCCTTCCTCCTTCTCCTGCACGGACGCCATTAGTCCTGCACGTGGACCCGGCCTCAGCCATCCGGGGGGACACAGGATCCAGGCGGCCTGTCACAGCGGCGCTGGGGGCTGGTAAGACCTCTGCAGGGATCTCCTCTGCAGAGGTTTCTCTGTCTCTCTCTCTCCCCCCTCTGTATCCCCCTGCAACAGGCACTGTTAGACCACAGTGACCCTACTCAGCCCCTCAACTAAGGGCCCAGGCACCTAGCTGGACAGCTAGACGGTGCCTGATTACACAGGGGACTCCTGGTTACCTTATATATTTCTCACTGGCCCATACCACAATGTCTGGCAATAAGAGTAAGAAAGGCTCCAAGGCAGCCAGCACTTACTATGCTACCTGCACTATTTGTCTGGCTAACCTCCCTGCAGGATGCACCTCGCCACATTGTGAGAGCTGCACGCAGGCTGCGGACACTGAGACCCCCAATACCCGGGCTTCTAACAGTGCCCCTGACCCTACCCCTGCGTGAGCCACGGTCATGTCTCAGAATATGACGCAGTCCATGGACAGATTGTCTGACACACTGCTGCAGTTTATGCAAGCCCGTTCGCCACCTGCAGCCGCTGTTCAGGCTTCTGCGTCGCAGCAGGAAGTCCCAGAACCGCGACAGACTGCTGACCCTGCCCCGTCAGCCTCCGACTCTGGCCGTAAGAGACCACCACCTTCTCCAGAGTCCAATGCAGGCTCTGCAGCCTCTGCTTCCCGAAGGCGTCAAGATGACGCGCAGGACTCCGAAGGTCTCTGCTCTTCGAGCTCGGAGGATCACTTAGATGACTCCCTAGATTTGGATACGACCGACACGGTCGCGTTGGTGGAGGATTTAATTACTTCCATTAACCAGGTTCTGGAGGTGTCAGACCCTCCGGCTGATACTCCAGAGCATAAGGTGTCCTTTAAAAGGGCCAGGAGACCACATAAGCATTTCTCGGACCATCCAGTTCCAGGAAATCCTCAAAAAACATAGGTTACACCCTGAGAAAAGGTTTGGTAACCGTAAGGCGCTGGAAACGCGTTATCCTTTTCTGCCTAAGGTCACCCAGGATTGGACAGATCCGCCACAGGTGGACCCTCCTGTTTCTCGTCTCGCTACTAAGACCCTCCTGTCCTTACCGGACAGTTCATCCATAAAGGACGCCACTGACCGTCAGGTGGAGCAGATGGCGAAGTCCGTCTTTGAGGCCTCAGGCTCTTCTCTAGGGCCAGCCTTTGCCTCGGTTTGGGCCTCAAAGGCTATTATGACTAGAGCTAATTCCGTACACTCGGCCCTACGGTCTTTGCAGGTCGATCCAGCCTTGCTAGACCAGGTTGCCCAAATAGCGGTGACCGCCGAATACTCCATGCACGCTGCCTTCGATTCAGCTAACTGTGCCGCGGCTGCGGCTTCCAACGCCATAACATCAGGCGTGCCCTCTGGTTGAGAGAGTGGAAAGCAGATGCAGCGTCTAAAAAGTCGCTCACCTGCCTTCCGTACAACGGTGGACGTTTATTCGGCGAAAAGCTGGATCAATTGATTTCAGATGCCACTGGGGGTAAGAGTACCTCTCTTCCACAACGTCAGATTAATACAAAAAGATGGAAGCGTGATGTATGTTTGGGCGCTGAGGTAAGGAAGATCTCTGATGCTGGCTTCTTTTCCGGACTTTATTAAAATAATTGCAGTTATAATTATTCAAGCTTAAGGCTCTCAAAACCCACGATGCATTTCGACGTGCACACACGTCTTTCTCAAGTGAATCACGTGTGTGCACGTCGAAATGCATCGTGGGTTTTGAGAGCCTTAAGCTTGAATAATTATAACTGCAATTATTTTAATAAAGTCCGGAAAAGAAGCCAGCATCAGAGATCTTCCTTACCTCAGCGCCCAAACATACATCACGCTTCCATCTTTTTGTATCATTCTGACTCCCTATGGGGAGAGTGGTGGAGTGAGCTGCAGAGGAGGGAGAGGACCTGAGAAGACGTCAGCTGGATCAGCCCCTTTACTAGACACGTGATGCCGCCCGGCACTAGTGTTTCCCCGGAGAAGACCTCGTAGGAAGCACGAGGACGGAACCGGAGGATTCCGCTGCTTCATATTAATAAGCTTATCTACGGGCTGTGGTTTACAACCAGACCAGGTGAGTTTAAACGCAAAAGAACCGCCCGTTAACAGCCCCATGTGTACAGGCGCACTACAAGCTGTTGTTGTTTTTTCTTTACAACGTCAGATTAAGCGACCCTTCTCTCGTCGCCAACAAACCCGTTTCCGGTCCTTTCGGAACTCCTTTGGTTGGTCAGTCTCGAAACCCCCGACGGCGGCCAATAGGTCCCCCCGTAGGGAACGCTCCCAGACGACACGGAAGACTGGTGCAAACTGGCAGTCCCATTCACGCCAGTCCAGATCCAAGGGCTCAAAGCCCAGCAGATTTGCTTCTTCCTGACTCCCCCCCTTCGGGAGACACTATTCAGGTTGGCGGCCGACTTTCTCGCTTTCGTCAGGTCTGGCTCGCTTCTACCGACGACAAGTGGGTACACACCTTGGTGTCTTCCGGATACGCCATAGAATTCACGGCCTATCCTCCAAATCGTTTTTTTCTGTCAATCCCACCTGCTCATCCCCCCAAAGCTCGCGCCTTCTTTCAGGCGGTCGATTCCCTTTTGAAAGCCGGTGTCATCATTCCGGTACCGCCAGCCGAACGCTTCCAAGGGTTCTACTCGAACCTGTTTGTGGTACCCAAAAAAGGAGGGGCTGTTCGCCCCATTCTGGATCTGAAACAGTTAAACTCCTTCGTGAAGGTTCGGCATTTCCGCATGGAGTCACTGCGCTCCATCATAGCGTCCATGGAGAAGGACGAATTTCTCGCGTCCATCGACATACAGGACGCTTACCTCCATATCCCGATCGCGACAATTCACCAGCGGTTTCTCCGATTCGCCATCGACCGGGATCATTATCAGTTTGTGGACCTCCCGTTCGGCCTAGCGACGGCCCCCAGGGTGTTCACCAAGGTCATGGCGGCTGTCATGACCATACTGCACACAAGAGGAATGGTAGTCCTACCATACCTAGACGATTTGCTCATCAAAGCTCCCTCCTTCAGGGAGTGTCAGCAGAGTGTTTCCATCACGGTGGACACCCTGCGTCGGCTAGGCTGGTTGGTGAATCTGCGGAAGTAATCGCCAGTTCCGTCACAATTTCTAACGTTCCTCGGGATGCTTTTCAACACCCCCAGGGGTCTGGTCCTCCTCCCTCAGGACAAGGCGAAGGCCCTTCGACAGGGGGTCCACAGTCTTCTACGGCCGTGTCCTCATTCACTTCGGTTCGCCATGAGAGTCTTGGGAAGGATGGTTGCCTCTATGGAAGCGGTGCCGTTTGCTCAACTTCACCTCAGGCCTCTCCAACGGGCAATTCTGACTTCGTGGAACAGGAATCCTTCTGCCCTGGACAAGTTATTCCGTTTGTCACCTGCAGCAAGGAGTTCCCTCCATTGGTGGCTCAAACCTCGTTCCCTCACAAGGGGGAGGTCCTTTCTACCGGTTTGCTGGAAGATAGTCACCACCGACGCAAGCCTCAGCGGATGGGGAGCGGTACATCGTCATCACACAGCACAGGGAACATGGTCCCCAGCGGAGTCGGCCGAGCCCATCAATCTCCTGGAAATCCGGGCCATATTTCTAGCTCTGAAGGCTTTTCATTCCATGCTGGCAGGCACACAGGTACGGATTCAGTCGGACAATGCCACGGCCGTGGCATACATCAACCATCAAGGCGGAACACACAGTCTCCAGGCCATGCACGAAGTGCAACGCATTCTCCACTGGGCAGAATCGACGAACTCAACGCTGTCAGCGGTTCATATCCCAGGAGTGGAGAACTGGGAAGCGGATTTTCTCAGCTGCCAGGGCATGGACTCGGGAGAGTGGTCCCTACACCCCGACGTGTTCCAACAAATCTGCCGTCGCTGGGGGACCCCGGACGTAGACCTGATGGCATCTCGCCTCAACACGAAGGTTCCCAGGTTTATGGCCAGATCTCACGACCCGCAAGCACTAGGGGCGGATGCCCTAGTTCAGAACTGGTCCCAGTTCCAGCTGCCTTACATCTTCCCTCCTCTGCCTCTCATTCCCAGAGTCGTGCGGAAGATAAAACAAGAGGGCATTCAACTCATTCTCATAGCCCCAGACTGGCCCAGACGGGCATGGTACGCCGATCTCGTCCAGCTCGCGGCGGACGTTCCTTGGCGCCTCCCTTGTCGTCCCGACCTTCTGTCGCAGGGACCGTTTTACCACCAGAATTCAGACGCCCTGAATTTGATGGCGTGGCCCTTGAGACCTGGGTACTAACCCAAGCGGGTTTCTCCCCTGCCGTTATTCAGACCATGATCAGAGCTCGGAAGTCGGCATCGGCAAAGATTTATCATCGCACCTGGAAAGCTTTCTTCGCATGGTGCTCTTCTCGAGATCAACCCCCTCTTCCCTATTCCTTGCCGCTAGTTCTAGGGTTCCTTCAGTCGGGGTTGGAGTCTGGTCTCTCACTAGGTTCCCTTAAGGGTCAGGTCTCGGCTCTTTCAGTACTCTTTCAATGTCGCCTTGCTGTTAAGCCGCAGGTTAAAACTTTTCTCCAGGGAGTTAATCGCATCGTCCCTCCGTACAAACGACCGTTAGATACATGGGACCTTAACCTGGTACTTATGGCTCTGCAGGAACCTCCCTTTGAACCTCTTCGGGATATCTCCCTCCACTTTCTGGTTCTGAAGGTGGTTTTTCTAGTGGCTATCACTTCTCTTCGCCGAGTGTCCAAACTCTCGGCGCTTTCCTGTAAGCCACCCTTCCTGGTGTTCCATCAGGACAAGGTCGTCCTCCGCCCGGTGCCGTCATTCCTGCCTAAGGTTGTCTCCTCTTTCCATTTGAATGAGGATATTTCATTGCCTTCCTGTTGCCCTGCTCTGGTTCACAGGTTCGAACGAGCCCTGCATACTCTGGATCTCGTCAGGGCGCTTCGCATTTATGTCTCCAGAACTGCACATTTCCGTAAGTCAGACGCTCTGTTCATTCTGACGGAAGGCCCCCGTAAGGGTATGCCAGCTTCCAAGGCTACACTGGCTAGATGGATTAGATCAGCTATCCAAGAGGCCTACAAGATGAAAACTACTCCTCTTCCAGCGGGGATCAAGGCACATTCTACCCGAGCCGTGGGGGCCTCCTGGGCCATTCGGCACCAAGCCTCGGCTCTCCAAGGGTGTAAGGCGGCCACCTGGTCGAGCTTACACACTTTTACCAAGCACTACCGTGTTCATACCCAGTCCTCGGCGGACGCTAGTCTGGGTAGGTGCATCCTTCAGGCGGCGGTTGCCCACCTGTAGGTGTTTCTCTGTTCACTGACTTGTTCAGTATCATTAGTTCCATTGTCTTTCCCACCCAGGGACTGCTTTGGGACGTCCCACGGTCCTGTGTCCCCCAATGAGGCGAAGGAGAAAAGAGGAATTTACGGTAAGTATACAAAATTCTCTTTCTCTTAGCCTCTAATTGGGGGACACAGCACCCACCCTGTTGGCCATACGGCCTTGTTTCTAGTGTTTTTTGTTACTCTTATATTGTTACGTTATGGCCTTGCCAGGCTTTGTTGGTATTGGTTAACCTTGTTACTTCTCCTACTGCTTTAGCACAAAACTGAGGAGGCAGTGCCTGCCCCAGGGGTGTATACTGAGGAGGAGGAGCCACTGTTACTCTTTTGCAGATTGCTTAGTGTCGCCTCCTAGTGGACAGCAGCATAACACCCACGGTCCTGTGTCCCCCAATTAGAGGCTAAGAGAAAAGGAATTTACGGTAAGTATACAAAATTCTCCTTTTTTTTTGCTCTTAACAGTTACATAGATTGAAAATATACTTGGGTCCATCAAGTGCAACCTCCTCACCATTTTACATTGTTTGTCAATAAATTATCTATAACTGACAGTTATGTGTGCGGAGGAAATCATCCAGCTCTTTAAGTTATGGTATCTGCCATTACTACCTCTTGTGGTTGGGCATTCCACACTCTAAGCTCTAACTGTAAAGAACCCTTTCCCATTTAGCTGCCAGAATCTCCTTTCTTCTACCCATAGCGAATGCCCCAAGGTCTTTTGTATAGTTAAATGCAACAACTTTTCTGCACAATTAAACACATGTACACTATGTGGGAATATGGCCTAAGATGCTGAGGTTATGATATTGTAATGTAAACCATAAACCTGTCCATACAATGATGATGAAAGGGATGAGCCATGAATTTTCGTGTTTACGGCAGGCAGTTCAGCATTTCTGGTGAGCAATTTCCTACTTCAGATGTTTCTCAGGATCTTTTGAGAAACTTTTTCTATTACAAGTGAGATAATAAAACCTTTCCAAACACACCTTTGAGTGTCTTTGCCCTTTTGTATTGGGATATAATTCCATTTTTCTTTTATATATGAAGTTTAAACCACACTATGCTAATATTGAGTGCCATTGCAGTAATGTGTAAGTTGGGTTGGCCAAATGCAGTCAGCTGATATGGTTGGATGTGATGTTAAAGGGTTCACCGCCTTAAAGAAAGTGGACCCCAGACGCCATTGTGCAGGTACTCTGTCTCTTTCTCCGGATCCAGGAGCGGCTCCTTGGGTCTCTGCGTTCCAACTGCATTGTTGATGTCATGTTGATAACCAGCATCAGCACTGCTGTCCATTCTTGACCTTCATTGCTGTGTCGGGGTAGATTGCACAAGCTGCTGAGCTCAGTGATTGACAGCACCGGCGGCTGCTTTGGTCTGTCATGTTTACAACCTGCATCTCCACTGCTGGCGATCCTTGTGTTCCACAGCTGTGCCAGGATAGATTGCACAAGCTGCTGAGCTCAGTGATTGACAGCAGCGGTGTTGCTTGCTGTGGACCTGATATCACTGCTGTAGCCAATCACGGAGTTCAGTCTGAGCAGAGGTAACCTGCACAAACTGAGCTCATGGATTGGCTGCAGCATTAAGTTCAGGTTGACGGTACAGTACATTAAGTCCTGAGCAGCGGTAGGGAGCCAGCGCTAGACCTGGAGAGGGTGAGTTTTGGCTTTTTGTTACTTTAGGTATACAATATCAGTTGGGGTAAAGTGGGAAACCATTTTAATATTATTTACTATTAATACTAGATGTACCTTTTTCCCTTCAGGATGATGTCCACAGAGAGTGCAAACAGCTTTACCCTGATAGGTGAAGCATCTGATGGTGGCACCATGGAGAACCTAAGTAGAAGACTCAAGGTAGAGCTTTACTATTACAACTATTGCTGACTCTGTGGTTTTCTAGTATATGTGGAGTTACTACCTGTCTATAGGATATATATGTGCATGATTGCCGAGAGACCAGCTGCATAGACCACCTATTCCCACTGTTGTTGAAAACCGGGAGCCCGAAGTCTACTGTGTAAATGAAGCGTTATCATCATGTGCAAACTTTGTTCTATTTAATGATCTATATTGCGTATGAGCAGTTAATGTTTGCACATTCTAAGGCCATATTACAAAGCAATCATACATCTGCACAACAAACAGCAGAAATCCAATGTGTCCCTGTATGAAATAAGTTACTTTAAAGGGAACCAACCACCTCAGATCACCCTAATACACAGTTAGTACATGTCCCTGCACCCTAAGGATACCTTTCCAGCACTGTTTTTGTGTAAAATCTTGCATTAGTATAACTGATATAAAGAGTTTATAAACTTACTAGCCTGGAGACATCTGGGCGTATCCCTCCTTCTGTTATACTTCAGGGCTGTGCATTGCATGTTTGTGCTCCCCCTCCCTCCGTGCCTGCTGCCCTGCCCTGATGGGTGTGATCGTTATCTCCTCTGCATAGAGGGAGGGGGAGCACAGCCATGCAATGAATGCACAGCCCTGAAGTATAACAGAAGGAGGGATACGCCCAGATGTCTCCAGGCTAGTAAGTTTATAAACTCTTTATCAGTTATACTAATGCAAGATTTTACACAAAAACAGTGCTGGAAAGGTATCCTTAGGGTGCAGGGACATGTACTAACTGTGTATTAGGGTGATCTGAGGTGGTTGGTTCCCTTTAACTGAGAAGATGCAAACAGGTGTATCCAGTCTCTGACATTCTGTAGGATGTAAATCAATCTGCTGCAGCGAGTTATGTTCTATAGGGGTTTGCTGCCTCTGGATGTGCACTGTGTGCTCATTTACTGACAGTAAGGAAATGTCTGGTAAATGGTGTAAAGTTCACACAAAGTAAATTAGAAAGTTACAGAACTTTTCAATTCTACACTCATTAAATAAACCAGAAAACCTCTTTGATTGCAAATCCTAATGAGGAAATGATGTAGGGAAAATTCAACAGAAATCTGCAATTTTTTTCCTTTGTGTTGCAGGTGACAGGAGATCTGTTTGACATCATGTCAGGTCAGACCGATGTGGACCACCCTCTATGTGAGGAGTGTACTGACACCCTCCTGGATCAGCTCGATACCCAGCTGAACATCACAGAGAATGAGTGCCAAAACTACAAGTATGTGGCATAGACCAGTGTGTTTTATAGCAAATATCACCAAGAAAATGTTTGTTGTATCAAAGAATAGTGGTCCATGTACTGAGATCACTCACATCTGAGATGGTAGTTCTTAAAGGGGCAGTACAAGATAACATGGCTGATCACATCAAACAGAACAGTATTCCTGCACAATCCCTTTAACAGTGGGGAAAAATAGGAATATGTATATTTTTGGTTGAGACCCTGACATGGTGTTGCATATGATTTGTGGAAATGACAATAATGTGACTCCTTTCTCACCTTTAACCCCTTCACCACCCGGCGATTTTTTTGTTTTCATTTCTTCCTCCCCTTCTTCCAAGAGCCATAACGTTTTTATTTTTCCGTCAATCTAGACATATGAGGTTTGTTTTTTACGTGACGAGTTGTGCTTTCAGATGCAATCATTTACTTTACCAGGAAAATGGGAAAAAAATTCCAAGTGCGGTGAAATTGCAAAAAAAAGAGCAATTACACGTTTGTTTTTTGGGTTTTTTATTCGCCATAATCACTATATGGTAACACTGATGTGACGGCATGATGCCTTAGGTCGGTAAAAAATCAGACGTTTAGAAAAAAAAAAATAAAATAAAATAGAATTGCACTTTTTATCCATGTTCTGTGACCTGTTGTATTCTGATTTTCAGGATCTGGGGCTGTGTGACTTAATTTTTTGCGTCTTGAGCTGACGTTTCTGATACCATTTTTGGGTGGATGCAACGTTTTCATTGCCTGTTATTGCATTGTATTACAATGTTGCAGCGACTAAAAAAAAAAAATGTTGGCGTTTGGGCCTTTTTTTCTGTAACGCAGTTAACCGCTTTGATTTTATATCTTGGTAGTTCGGGCATTTCTGAACGCGGTGATACCAAATATGTTTATTTTTTATAGAATGTCTTTTTCCAGGGCTTTATGGTCTGTGACCAGAGTATTATGCGCAACTGCGTATTCCCCCATCTTATGTTCAATGTATTTTGTACGACGTCCCAGCGTTGCCAGCTCTTCCCTCATTTCTCCCATGAGCTGCTTTAAGTCGTCCTGGGGGGAACATCTCAGGGCGCCCAGCTACTCTTTCAGAGTCGTGTTCAGCATGTCCCTCATTGTACTGTGAGTAATAGGGGCTTCCCCCTCATCTAAGTCCCCCCAGTCTCTTGAGCTGCGGGAGCTGCGGGAAGAAGGAGCC
>JARQOC010000006.1:347315194-347327631 GCA_033576535.1 Allobates femoralis
GCCTGGCTGGGTAAGGGGAGTAGCCCTCCGGATTCCCGGTCTGCTAGGCCACGCCCCCTCGCTCGGCTCCGGCGGCCATCTTATGTAGGGGCTGGAGACTGCTGCTCACATCTCCCAGCGTCTCTCCCTGCACTCTGCGGCTGCTAGTACAGAGCGGAGCATCCGGAGGGCACACACATACTCCCTTATCGGCCTGGTAAGTCACCACAGGTCTCCTGTTGTGCCTTCCTTCTCCTTTTCCACCCTCTGGTTTTTTTTTGCCCTCTTGGAGGATTAATTCTAAGGGCGACATGTCTTCCACCAGGAGCAAAGCCCCTAAGGTGCAGACATTTTACTCTCTTGCACTGCCTGCAAGATTGCCCTGCTGCTGGGTCTATTTACCCTCATTGCACTGCCTGCTCTTTACATGACTCTGTGGAAGCACAGGGGGCTCCCCCCAGCTCTGCTACATCAGAGCCTTCACCGAGTCAGGGTGACCAGGCTGTCTCTCCTTGGACTGTAGCTTTCACTAGGACCTTTTCAGAGTCTTTTGCCCAGTCCATGACGGCTCTGACCAGGGTCTTGCAGGAGTCTTTACAGGCTTGTCACCGGGAAAGTGCCCCGGTCCCTCTGCCTCACGCCGCAGGCGCCACAGCGAGTTGTCCCCTACTGGGGGTTTGGACTCTGGAGACAATACAGTGGTCTCGGACGTAGATCCCTCTCCTCGGCCCCCTAAACGGCCACGTAGAGCACTCTCTCCTGCCTCCTCTCTTCGCACGGAGTCTCATGCTGAGGACTCTCAGATTGATGGGGCTGATGGTCAGGAGTCCGTGAGGCCCTCGGACGAGACCTCAGAGGAGGATTCCTTGGTGGATGACTTGGTGTCCTCCATTAATACGGTACTGGACCTAACTGCTCCCCCTCCCACGGTGGACACTTCGCTCTCAGAGGAACTGTATCAGTTCCTTCCTCCATCCAGACCCCGGGGCTCTTTCTTTGATCATTCAAACTTTAGATCAACGGTTCAGACCCCCAGAGCTTGTCCTGACAAAAGGTTTTCCAGGAAACAGAAGGATACCCGATATCCTTTTCCCCTGACGTTGTTAAGAGTTGGTCGGCCTCTCCTAAGGTAGACCCCCCGGTCTCCAGGTTGTCGGCCAATACTGTCATGTCGGTTGCAGATGGCTCCTCTCTTAAAGACCCCACTGACCGACAGATTGAACTTCTGCAGAAGTCAATCTATGAGGCTACGGGAGCCTCGTTTGCCCCGGCTTTCGCCGCAGTCTGGGCTCTGCAGGCTGTTTCTGCCTGCTTTACGGAACTGAATGTGGTAGCTCAGGATATTCCTGAGGTGACTACCCTTACTTCTCAAGCTTCTGCTTTTACTGACTACGCCAGATCAGCCGTCATGGAATCCGCCAGCCGTACTGCAGTGGCTTCGGCTAACTCTCTCGCAGCCCGCAGAATGCTGTGGCTGCGTGACTGGAAGGCTGATGCCACGTCCAAGAAGTTTCTACAAGGCCTCCCGTTCGCGGGAAACAGGCTCTTTGGCGAACAATTGGACTACATCATCAAGGAATCCACAGGTGGAAAGTCAACTTCTTTGCCTCAAACTAAGGTACAGAAGTTTGGTCAGCGTCAGATGCACGCCAAGTTTCGTGCCTTTCGTCCCTCCTCAAAGACGTCCTCCTCCTTTTCTCCCGTACGGACAGGGATCAGAAGTCAGGCTGGACGTGGAGGTCCAAAAATCAACAAAAGAAGCCAGCCAGCGCTACAGCTGCCAAGGCTGCCTCTTCATGACTCGCCGCCTCTCCCAGCAGCATCCTTGGTCGGTGGCAGGCTCTCCCACTTTGGAGACATCTGGCGCTGCCAGATCCAAGACCAATGGGTAGTCGACGTCATCTCCCACGGTTACAGAATAGAGCTGACCTCGCGTCCTCCGACTCGTTTCTGTCTCTCTTCGCCCCCGCCAACACGGGCCTCGGCCTTTCATCAGGCGCTGGACGCCTTGAGACGGGACGGGGTGGTGACCCAGGTTCCCTCCGGGGAACGCTTCCGGGGTTCTACTCGAACCTCTTCACGGTCCCCAAGAAGGACGGCTCGGTAAGACCGGTTTTGGATCTCAAACTTTTCAACCGGCATGTGAAGGTCAGGTCATTCCGCATGGAATCTCTGCGGTCTGTGATCGCGTCCCTATCTCAGGGTGACTTCCTAGCCTCAGTGGATGTCAAGGACGCCTATCTTCATGTCCCCATCGCTCCGGCACATCAGCATTGGCTGAGGTTCGCGGTAGGAGAGGAGCACTTTCAGTTCGTGGCTCTGCCCTTCGGCCTGGCCTCCGCACCGAGGGTCTTCACCAAGGTGATGGCGGCGATGGTGGCAGTTCTGCATTCTCAGGGCCATGCAGTGACTCCGTACTTGGACGACCTTCTGGTCAGAGCCCCCTCTGCGGAGCAGTGTCAGCTGAGTCTCTCAGTTACTCTAGACACGCTGCAGCACTTCGGGTGGTTGATCAACGTCCCCAAGTCTGTTCTTCTGCCTGCTCAGTCCATAACTTATCTGGGCATGGAGTTTCATACTGCCCCGGCTCTGATCATCCTGCCTGTCGACAAACAGATCTCGATTCAGGAGGAGGTCCAGTCTCTCATGCAGTCAGACTCAGTATCCATCAGGCGTCTGATGCACGTTCTAGGGAAGATGGTGGCGACCATAGAAGCAGTACCGTTTGCGCAATTCCATCTCCGTCCGCTGCAATTGCAGATCTTGCGCGGATGGAACAAGAGGTCCTCCTCCCTCGACCAGCACATCCCTCTGTTGTCGGACACGAAGGAGTCTCTTCGTTGGTGGCTGCTTCCCACCTCCCTCCTTCGGGGCAGATCCTTTCTGCCGCCCTCTTGGTTGGTAGTGACCACGGACGCCAGTCTCCTAGGCTGGGGCGCTGTTTTTCTTCACCACCGGGCGCAAGGCACCTGGACAATGCGGGAATCCTCCCTTCAGATCAACGTTCTGGAGATTCGAGCAATTTATTTGGCTCTTCTGACTTTTCAGAGATTCCTGGCGGGGAATCAGATTCGGATACAATCCGACAACGCCACCGCGGTCGCTTACATCAACCACCAGGGAGGCACTCGCAGTCCTCAGGCCCTTGCAGAGGTCCACCGTATCCTACAGTGGGTCGAGGACAACGACTCGTCCATCTCAGCAGTACATATTCCAGGAGTGGACAATTGGGAGGCCGACTATCTAACTCGGCAAGGTATGGACGCAGGAGAATGGGCTCTCCACCCAGATGTCTTTCGTCACATCTGCAGCAGATGGGGCACTCCAGACGTGGACCTCATGGCCTCTCGGTTGAACCACCAGGTCCCGCTGTTCATGTCTCGCTCTCGGGACAGCAAGCTATGGCGGCGGAAGCTCTGGTCCAGGATTGGTCCAGGTTTCGCCTTCCCTACGTGTTTCCTCCAATTCCTCTATTACCCAGGGTTCTTCGGAAACTCAGGATGGAATGTCGTCAAGCCCTGCTCATCGCCGCAGACTGTCCCAGGAGGGCCTGGTATCTGGACCTTCTACAGCTCTCGACGGGGAATCCGTGGAGGCTCCCTCTCCAGCCAGACCTTCTGTCTCAAGGGCCGTTCTTCCACCACAATTCAGCGGCCCTCAGCCTGACTTTGTGGCACTTGAAGACTGGGTGCTGACATCTTGTGGCTTTTCTTCTGAAGTCGCCGCAACCATGAGACAAGCCAGGAAACCTGCCTCGACAAAGATTTACTGTAGGGTCTGGAAAATTTTCTTTTCTTGTTGTCGTCTCAACAGTAAGTCTCCTTGGCCTTTCTCTCTTCCAACCCTGCTTGCTTTTCTTCAATCCGGGTTGTCCAAGGGTTTGGCTCTCAGTTCCCTAAAGGGCCAGATCTCCGCTCTGTCTGTGCTTTTCAACAAACGTCTGGCTAACCTGCCTCAGGTCAAAACGTTTGTACAAGGGGCAAATCACATTCTTCCCCCTACAGACGTCCTCTGGACCCCTGGGACCTTAATATGGTTCTCGCGGCTTTGCAGAAGCCGCCTTTCGAACCCTTGAGGGAGGTGTCTCTCTCGAGACTTTCTCAGAAAGTGGCCTTTCTTGTGGCTATTACGTCTTTGCGAAGAGTTTCGGAGCTGGCAGCTCTGTCCTGCAAATCCCCTTTCCTGGTAGTTCACCAGGATAAAGTAGTACTCCGACCTGTGGCGGAGTTTCTACCGAAGGTACTTTCTCCGTTCCACCTGAATCAAGACATTGTCCTGCCGTCTTTTTGTCCTAATCCTGTTCACCAGTATGAGAAGTCTCTCCATACTCTGGACCTGGTCAGAGCGGTCAGGATTTATATCTCCCGCACGGCTGCTTTTCACCGCTCGGAGGCCCTGTTCGTTCTCACGACAGGCGAGAAGAAAGGAACGCAGGCTTCCAAGTCCTCCTTGGCTCGGTGGATCAAGGCTCCCATTCAGGAAGCCTACCTTCTCTCTGGTACACCTGTGCCGGCTGGGATTAAGGCACATTCCATAAGAGCTGTGGGTGCCTCGTGGGCCCTACGTCATCAAGCCACGGCACAACAGGTGTGTCAGGCGGCCACTTGGTCTAGCCTGCACACCTTTACAAAACACTATCAGATTCATGCATATGCTTCGGCTGAAGCTAATGTGGGCAGACGGATCCTTCAGGCGGCGGTTGCTCACATTTGAAGTTACTGTCTTGCTTGGGTCTCTTCCACCCAGGGATAGCTTTTGGACATCCCAATGTCTGGGTCACTGGAGCGAAAAAGAAAAAGAGAATTTTGTTTACTTACCGTAAATTCTTTTTCTTCTAGCTCCTAATTGGGAGACCCAGCACCCACCCTGTTGGCCTTAGGGCGTTGTTCTTTTACGTGAGTGACTGGTGTTGTACATGTCGCTCTTTTGGCCCTGTTGGCCGCAATGTTTAACCGGACCTTTTGGTCTTGATTGGGTTTTATCCTCCTTCCTGCTTGTGCACTGAACTGATGAGATTCCTCCTAGAGGGGGTGTATAGGCAGTAGGGGAGGAGTTACACTTCTTGTTTTAAGTGTAATACTTTGTGTGTCCTCCGGAGGCGGAAGCTATACACCCAATGTCTGGGTCTCCCAATTAGGAGCTAGAAGAAAAAGAATTTACGGTAAGTAAACAAATTCTCTTTTTTTTTTTTTTTTATTCACCATGTTCACTATATGGTAAAACACATGTCGGTATGATGCCTCAGGTTGGTACGAGTTCATAGCCAAACATGCATACTTTGACTGTTATTTAAGGCCGGTTTCACACCACGGTTTGATCAGGTCTGGGGCTGTCCGATGCGAACCAGACAGCCCCGGACCTGATTTTAATCACAAAGCATTCACTGATCTAAGGGAGACCAGTCCAAGAAAACACTGCGGGCAACTAGCTAAAGCACTCAACACAGTGAATTCCTAGGCGCATTGCCCCCTGGGAATTATATATATGCAAATTGAGTCTGTGGAGCCTCGGTTAGGAGTCTCAACACAGGACATGCGTTTCCGCCCGTATATATCACAGGACTTGCAAGGCTTTTGTCGCCTGGTGGGATCGGGAAATATCCCGGCTTTGCGTTTTTCGCTTCCAGCGGTTCTGGGGTTTCTTCGGTCTGTGCTGGACAAGGGTCTTTCCCTAGGCTCTCTTAAAGGACAAGTCTCGGCGCTGTCTGTGCTTTTTCAGCGCCGATTGGCCACAAAACCCCAGGTTAGCACTTTTTTGCAGGGTGGTTCATGTATCGTTCCACCGTATAGAAGGCCCTTGGAAGCCTGGGACTTAAAATTTGGTCCTGGAAGTGCTTCAGAAACCGCCCTTTGAACCTCTCCAGGAAGTCTCGTTGCAACTTCGCCACAAGAAAAATCACCTTCTGAGAGAGATCACCTCCATTCGGAGGTTATCTGAACTGGCGGCACTTTTCTGTAAGACATCTTTCCTCATGCTTCACCAGGATAAGTTGGTGCTGTGGCCGGTACCGTCCTTTCTTCCCAAGGTGGTTTCCCCTTTCCATTTGAATGAGGACATCTTCCTGTCCGGCCCCGGTGCACCGCATTGAAAAGGCTCTGCACACCCTGGATCTGGTCCGTGCTCTACGACTTTGTGTCTAGGACAGCACCTTTCAGGAAGTCGGACTCCCTTTTTGTCCTTCCAGAGGGCCACTGGAAAGGGATGGCTGCGTCCAAGGCCACTCTTGCCAGGTGGATTAAGCTTACCATTCAGGAAGTTTATTCCCTACGCAATTTGCCCATTCTTCCGTCGGGGTTGCGTGCTCACTCCACTCGCGCGGTGGGTGCCTCCTGGGCTATTCGGCACCAGGCTACGGCTGAGCAGGTGTGCAAAGCTGCCACCTGGTCCAGCCTTCACACTTTTGTAAAACACTATCGTGTTTATACTCGCACCTCGGCAGATGCGAGTCTGGGTAGACGCATCCTGCAGGCAGCGGCTGCTGACCTGTAAAACGGCAGTTTCAGAATGTGGATATTGTTTTCCCACCCAGGGACTGCTTTGGGACGTCCCATCGTCCTGTGTCCCCAACTGAGGCGAAGGAGAAAAGGAGATTTTTGTGTACTCGCTGTAAAATCCTTTTCTTTTAGCCTCTCATTGGCCTTGTTGTGGTTGGTGTTCTCTTGTTGGTTGCATTAACGGCTTAAGTAGTTGTGTTTTTTCCTACTGCTTTACCACAAAACTGGCTAGTCTGTCAGTCAGGGGGTTATATACTGCTGAGGAGCCACGGCGCTTCTTCTTTCAATTCCTTAGTGTCGCCTCCTAGTGGCAGAATGGCATAACCCATCGTCCTGTGTCCCCCAAAGAGAGGCTATGAGAAAAGGATTTTACGATGAGTACACAAAAATTTCCTTTTCATGAAGTATAAATTAAATTTCAGTAAGTGGTTTCAATTCTTTTTTTTTTTCTTTATGAATTAAAAGAGAAAGGAAGCGCACATAGAGTAATACCGCTATTATACAGGTCCCTCAGACCCCAAATGGTTAAACTCACCTGATGTAGTTGTGGTTGTGAGTGTCACAACTACAATAAAAGCACACAGGAGGTCGCTGCAGGCTCCCAGCTGAGAATTGAAGAATCCAGAAAACAGTGATAAAGAGCTGGAATCAAATGCCGCGCTGACCACAAGGATAAAAACAGAGTAAATCATCCACTCCGTTTATTCTGCCTACACGTGTTTCGTGGCACAAAGCCCTGAGGAAGTGGCTTTGTGCCACGAAACACGTGTAGGCAGAATAAACTGAGTGGATGATTTACTCTGTTTTTATCCTTGTGGTCAGCGCGGCATTTGATCCCAGCTCTTTATCACTGTTTTCTGGATTCTTTTTTTTTTCTTTGGCATTTCTCAATATTGCACATAAATTAACTAAATTTATAGACCTCTATGGTTTGATTTTTTTTTTTTTTTTTTTTTTTTCTTTTCTTGCCTGTGTGGATTGGATGGATTGTTTACACTATTTGGAGAGAGATTCATGTCCATAGCACATTTAGAAACCTGTTTACTTAAAGCATAACCGTTGTTTACATTTTTATTTAATAATAATAATAATAATGTAATGCATGTGATTATAATAAACTTTATAATATACTTTGTTAGAATATTCTGATTGAAAGCCATACATAAACCTTCCACAAGGTGTCACCACTACACTGTGTGTGAAGCAGACATGTTTATTATGACTCAGATCCATCTTCAGTGAATACGGACATGTAAGGGTGGGTTTCACAGCCAAACGCATGCGCACTGCACTCCTATGTTTAACATGGGAACGCATATTACCTGTGTTTGACTGCGTTCGGGTGTGGTTGTAATTTATGCGCCCTCCGAATGCAACATGTTGCATGTTTTGTGCGTTCGCGGGAGATTGTTTTATCTGCAAGCTCCCGCAAGCGCACAAACAATGCATGGGAGTCAATGAATCCGCAGTGTCCTTCGCATGACAGCGCAGGAGAACGCTGACGAACTCTTTGAAATCTCTCCTGGTGGCTGCCGTTGATCTCCAGGGACATCAGCAGCGGCCATCAGGAGATCAGCTGGAGCAGCTGCTGATCTCCTGTCCTGGCCGCCGCTAATCTCCCGGCGGTGTCGGCGGGGAAGAATAACTGATCTGACAGCTGTTTAAATCTCTCGCACCTCTTCCGTGTCGGCGCAGGAGATTTAAACAGCTGTCAGATCAGCTGTTTCTCCCTGCCGACGTCAGGAGATCAGCGGCTGCCGAGAGGCGGAGATCTCCTCCACTGATCTCCGCCTCCCAGCCGCCGCCGAGACAGCTGATTGGGTGACCGAGCTGCATAGTGATGTGTACGCAGCGGAGAATCTCCGCATGCATTCACATCAGTATGGCTGCGTTTGCGCCCACACAGCTATAAAATGCAGTTTTTAAAAGAGCACCGAAAAATGTGAGCAAATAATGCTTTTTTTTTTTTTTTTTTTTTTTTTTGTGCCATACTACTTATCTTAGCTGCTATGTGACCCATCATTAACAACCAGTGCAGTATTGTGTTTTTTTTTTTTTCTTTTTTCAATGAAATACTAAGTATTGAACATGTCACCAGTTTCTATTACACCTGCTTGTCTTTCTTTGAAAATAGGTCATCAATGCATATTTCAAGTAATCCTTTTAAAAAAAAAAAAAAAAAATGTTTCTAATACTTCTCCCCCCAAAAAAATGTATCTGAGTAGTATGTAATGACTAAACTATGGATATGTTTTTCGATTTAATGTCCAATATTTGGATTATTTTTTACAATATATCCTAAATACTTGTGTATATCTTTCCAGGATGGATGTTGAGAAGGGTAAAATTGAAGACACAGGCGGCAATGGAGGCTCCTACTCTATCAAGACACAGTTCAACTCTGAGGAACAGTGGACCAAGGCCCTAAAATTCATGCTGACCAATCTGAAGTGGGGGCTGGCTTGGGTCTCTTCTCAGTTTTATAATAAGTGAGGTCAGGGCGCTGAAGTGCAGTTTACAGTTCACTGATGTGTGTTGTCATAAACGCTAAGGAAGGCTGCTCTCGTAATGCCGCTAAGTATAACCCTACGACTGTCTGAGGCTGGCTCCTTTGGCACTGGAAGATGATGCAAAGCCGTATTTATTTTGCTCTGATGTCAAAGCAGTGACTTGGTGGCCAGAGAGTTATTCTTGCACCTCTGGAATAATGGATGCCTGGAAATTGTATTTGGATTGTGAAAAAAAAAAAGCTATAAAAATATATAATGCCTTTACAAGACATATAGAAAATGTATAGAAATTAAATGTTATATATTGCTACTTTTTGGTTACAAAATACTGTTGCCGCCTAGCCAATAGACAGACATGTATAGGAAGATCAGTTGTTTACACCTTTACCAAACTGGAGGGGACGGAAAGATCCCTACCAGGTCCCTGTATATTTGTACCGCAAGCAATAGAAATCACTTCATCCAAATAATTGACTTATAATGTAGTATTACAGTAGTTGTTTGAAAGATATAATAAAAAAAACTATAAAAATATTTGTAATGTATATTTCCAGCATCTGTGCACTGATAAAATAAAACACTGAAATAAAAACTATTTTGTAATCCTCACTGTTAATACTTATTAGTAATTCATTCTCCTTGTATGCACGTTCAAAGCCACATATCCCTCCATTGCCCCGGCAAGCCAAACTGTTAGTGTGCCCTCTGTTCTAGAGGAGACAGAGTTCATGTGCCCTGCAGGTGGTGGCATCATACAGTTGGAGTAGGACTGCCTGCGATGAATGCGGTAGCAAAATCTAACACAATGGGACAATAAACTGGCTGCATCTCATGTAGTTTGTTGCCTACCCCCCAATCTATCTGGACAGCTGTGTTTCACCTTAACTCGGGTGGAATTAATGGCGGCTTAAATTTTGTTTTCTGATGGACATAGTATTACCAATTGTGACTGTATCATGCTAAATGTCAACAGTGTGTAATGTACACACTGTTAAGATTCGGCTCTGCTAGCCAATTCTGCAATAATGATCTGCATGTTTTTGAGTCTGTTTATTTGAATAATTAATTGAAAGGTTGTGTGTTCAAAATAGCAGTGTGGAGTTTAATTAGTGGGATCAATCATTTTGTGAAGAAACGGGTGTCAATCAGGTGACCCTTATTTTAAGGTGAAGTCAGCAAATGTTGTACATGCATTTGGCTCTGAAAGCATGAGAAATGTGGGTCGTGCGAGACATTTTCACAGCCACAACGTACTTTAATTATGAAGTTGATTGTAGAGGTAAGAAGTGCAGACAATGATAGGCTGTTCAGCTAAAATGATCTCCAATGGAATCTCAAATGGAAAGAAAAAAAAAATCAGATGTGGAAGAAAAAGTTAGATAACACTGCGCAACAAGTTTCAGGGACGTTCTTGTCCCCTGAGGAAATGTTGTTGTAACTTATAGATTTTGATATGCTGAACACGAATGTGTGCTCAAAGTCTGTATCACGTCAGGGTTTTTAACCCTGCTGTTCTGTTTGGGTCATTAGTGACCCGTAGACAATTTTTGTGGCCCTGTAGATATTTTTCTATAAGTTTTTAAAACTTGAGGTTACTTGTCTCTTCCTCATTTGGGGGAACCTATCTACGAGTAATTTTTTTGTTTGTTTGTTTACTTTTAGCTACACGCCGATTTGTACACTTGTTGTGTTCGGGTCATAGTGACCCGGCATCATTTTTTATAGCTGTGAGGCCATATTTTCAGTGAAATAAAGGGAGTTATAACCTCAGTTGGGTCTATTTATTGCATCTACTATTGTATATCAATTTATTTATTTCCTAAATTATTTCAATGGGGTCGTACACACGATCTGCCGGGTGTATGCATTGAGATCTGCGCACCATAAAAATGCCTTTTATATTGATTATTTTTGGTGCGCAGTCTATACGGTTCCGAGTACCCCCCATTCCTGGCGGGCGGGCATATCACAACATAGATGTGAAGCTGTTCTAAAAAAAAAACCTGTGGTTAATAAACTAAATATAAGGCTACTGATTCACAGGAGTGCTAAATCCTAAATAAATAAAAATAAAAAAAGTACATATTTTGAGTTTAAAAAGTGCAGACACTGCTATTTTTTTTTGAACAGCCCAATGTTCATTTCTCTTCATGATTTGATTTAGAAAACAATGTAATGTTCCCAATGCATGGAAATAGAAACTATTATAAAGATTTTGGTCTTAATAGTAGTGTGTTCAAAAACATGAGTTTATTTAGATCACAACTGCATGTGGTTTTCATACTTGTGGTCATGGGAACATACTGTATAGGGGGTGTGTGAGGGGGACATAATACTGGAAGGACATATTATACTACATGAGAGCGGTTTTGGAGGTGCCATCATACTGTGTCAGGACATTGTATTGGGAGCTGTTGATTAATGTACAAACACTGAAAACCAGGAGCAGGAGACCTACAGCCTTATAATATTCACTAATCATAACCGGTGATGACACCGCTCCCCTGCACCCACTATCTTCACAATGTCCTTTGCATATACTCATTAGATACTTCAATACAAGTGATAGAGCTGGGCTAATCTACATTTAGATTTAGGGCCCCTTTACACGCGGCTACATTTCTAGGGTGGCTACAGGTAACTTACTGGTTGCAGTGAAATCATGGAGACAAGGTTCTATCTTGTTGCTGTGTACAAATGGAATAATCTCTCCATGATTTCACTGCAACCAGTAAGTTACCTGTAGCCACCCTAGAAATGTAGCCGCGTGTAAAGGGGCCCTTACTGATAGAAAAGGAAACCTGAGCCTACAATAACCCTGGTGGGCAGTGTGAAAATTACAAGTGCTCTAATTTTATTAATGTGAATTTGTCAGTAAGATCAACTCGCTTAAGTTATCTATATGGGCATGTACATCATAGGAAGTTAAATAAAATGATACCTTGATATCTGCATTGTCTTATTCCATCTTTTTTTTTTAATATGTAAATAAGCTGTTCTGGTCTGTGGGCCAGACAGGGATCTACAAGAGAATCTGCCTCCAGAGCTTGTTTTAAATTAAATAGACCATTACCAATGTGAGCCATGTAATGACTGACAGTCTGCTTTCTTCATCTACAGTTCTCACACTGTTAAGTCTCCTTTTCCTTTATAATAAGCACTGGAGACCAAATCATGGAGATCAGTGTCTGATCCATTGATCTTAAGAGCTCATTTTCATAAAAGAAAAATGTGGATTTCTCTGGAATTAGACATTTGATCAAAGACATCAATGTATCGTTTTATTTAACTTCCTTTGACCTGCATGCCTATGTAGATGGCTGAGGTGGGCTGATCCTACTGCCAGATTCCCTTTTTATATTATGTGTATCAAGCTCTTCTTAAAATATAAATCTAGGATAGCCATTTATCACTACTCCATGTAATAGGTGATAACATGGTGATCACTGAGGTT
>JARQOC010000006.1:347327731-347347977 GCA_033576535.1 Allobates femoralis
CATGGCTGCGTTTGCACTGCATTTGCGTCTGCATGCCCTCCGCATGCAGACACAAACGCAAATGTGAAACCAGCCTAATTGACACTCATTCTTTTGCAGAATGCATTTTCTGTCTCAAAAACAGACCAGTAAAAAACTCGGCTTCGGAACAGCATTTCTGAAAACTCATTGACTTTGATGGGCATTACAGGAAGTGATCTGTTTTTCAAGCAAAAACAAATCACAAAAAAACTAAACCAAGAGGCAAGAGATCAGACAATAATCTCTTTCTCCTTCGCCTCATTGGGGGACACAGACCGTGGGTGTTATGCTGCTGTCCACTAGGAGGCGACACTAGGCAGAATCTGCAAAAGAGTTCAGTGACTCCTCCTCTGCAGTATTACACCCCTGGAGCAGGAAGTGCTTCTCCAGTTTTTGCTTAGTGTCTAGGAGGCACACACAGATTTTTTAAGTGCTCCTAAAAAACTTTCTTTTTGGATCTTTTTCTTCAAGAAGAAGAAAAGTGGGTCTCTGTCAGACTCCCGGCATGGTCCCTCCTCGGCCCCCCACTGTTGGGGGCGCCTGGTTGAGGTCGACATTTTTCCCCCACATGCCGCTCCCTCCTCGGCCCACCACTGTTGGGGTGCCCGGTTGAGGTCGAGAAGATGGGCCCCCCCCTTCCCCAGCTCCCCACTGTTGGAGACCCTGGGTTGAAGTTGAGGCTCCACAGGAGCTCCCTGACGGTGGACAGCAGCATCCCTCCCTAATCACCCCTCCGGGGCTTTTTAGGTTGAGACACCGCAGGTAGGACACAACCATACTGCAGGGTCACCGCAGCCTGATCCAGAAACCTCAGCTCTGATGAGTGTTTCTGAGGGCCACGGGCCCCAGCAAAGCCTCAACCTGCCAAATGCTAATTGGCACAGACTCCAGGACACCCAGCTTGCTGTGTGCTCCTCATGGGGCTGGGGGGGAACACATCTTGAGGCATCTGTAGCCATTGCCAGGGCCACAGATCCTGTGCTCCTGCAAGCATCGGGCACATTCAAGGCGCAGCACACTCCTGAAGCCCCGGGCCTCAGCTGCACACATTCCCAGGCTATGACCCCGCATGCAGGCTATAAGTCAGCCACATTGGCTGCAGGCCGAAGGCAGGAAGCCAACAGTCACTCCCCACTCTTAGTACCTGGGTTGTGGCTGCTTCGCTGCCGGTCACGGAGCCCCACTATGTCTCTAGGAAGCGGGCACCCCCGTACTACCCATGCTGCGCCCGTTCCCTTGGAGGGAGCACAGCTGCGGCGGCTCACTCAGCGGGCTCTGGGTGCCGTCGGGGCGTCTGCCCTATGGTGGGCGCAGCCTCCGGTGCCTGCCAACGTTCGTCTCAAGTTCCGGCCGCGGACCTCCGCGCCAGACCTCCGCTGTTCCCGGGCCCGCGATTCACGCGAGGCCCCGGCTTTGGCCTAGCTAGGCGTCACCGCCCCTTTACTCGCCTGCCCGCCCACCCCCCGCTTGACGTCAGAGCCTCGCTGCATCAGCACGGGAGGCGGGACAGGGCTGAAAAAGGCGCCTTCAGCCTCTCTGCGCGCCCTCGCGCTGGCTCCGCCCCCTTCTTCCTGGCACCGCCGCCATTGCAGCCCCGACGCTGACACCGCTGTATAACAGTGGTGAGCAGCACTTAAGCATTAGGGGGCATAGGCCTACCAAGCCACATCATTAGGGTCAGGCATGGCTATGAAGTCTGATGTATGGGCAAACCCTAGAGGCACTAGGGTTGCACCTAGGACTCAGTACTGGGCGGACTTGTCTGCAGGGGCACCCACTAAGGGGCAGATGGCAGCAGGCTCATGCTTGCCACCACTGCGGCATCCCTTTGTCCCTATCCTGCCAGCAGGAGATAATAGGGATTCATCTCAGGATCCTTGTATAACATACAGCAAATATCACAGCATCTGCTGTGCAGATACATAGGGTCCCAACACAGTACAATTAGCAAAAAGCTGTGCTGCAGTCTCTGATAGTTACTGAAGGGCAGCTAGCATGATACAGCCTGCTGCAACCCGTCCTGTAATGCTCCCCTCTACACAGCGTATAGAGCGATATCGTACTATGAGGAATACTGATAATTCCCAGAGCAGTACAGGCAGAGTCCCTCTGCCCAGCGCACAGACCAATTGTGGTTGTTCCTACCTCCTGATACAGGCACCTGTTGGTACACCTATCCAACCTGATAACCCTAGCTACCCCCCGGGTAAAGCTAAGGGATATATCAACATGCCTTTTTTCCTCGGTCCCACAAGTTGGTGGAGCCCTGTTGATATTTAAACCTCGCCTTCCCAGGCCCCCACAGAGTTGAAAGAAATAGGTTGTGGTGGAATTACTACAAGTTTAACTCACAGGTTTCTTTCTCGGACCTCCATTGTTGGAGAGCCCAGTTGAAGTTGGTGTAATCTACAATTACCTGACAAATCCAAGGGTCCCAGGACCGTTTGCCAATCCTCTCCAAATCCCACAGCTGGAGTTCTGGTTGGCGGTGATGACAGTCAAGTCTCACAAGATGCAGGCTGAAACACCGTAATCCGCAACTGCACGAGTATTTTCGTTGCAGGTCTCTGGAACCTAAGACTCACAGCATACTCCCTCCTCAGCTCCCCACTGTTGGAGGCGCTGGGTCGTAGCCGAGATTGCTATTTACCATACTCCTTCCTCGACTCCCCACTGTTGGGGACTCGGGTTGAAGCTGCAACGGCACAAGGCCTGGCCGGCCTCTGCCCCCAACCTACAAAAACGACACTCTGGGTCGTGGAGCGTGGAATATGAGCCCTGTTGCCAATCTCCTCACTATACCTATATTAGGTACTTGGGTTGAGATGACACGTGCGAGCACTCTACACAGCCGCTTCAAAGCAGGACCTCGCAGACCCCCGACCGCATTAACCCAATGGATGGGCCCTTCTGGACCCCGTATGACCGTGGCCCGAACCTTCTCCCACGCAATCTGTCACTTCTCGACTCAGGAGTCAAAAAGGGAATAATCACGGTGGGATAGCGCTCGCTGTGTGCAGCGCAGGACTCCGGCGATGAACTATTGTGGGCGCAGCCTCCGGTTTCGGCCAGCGCTGCTCCTGACTTCCGACTCCCTCTGGATCTCCGTGCCGGGCATCTGCCGTTCCCGGGCCTTGCGATTTCCACTAAGCCCCGGCTTCAGCCTACCTGTGACATCACTGGCTTGCCCGCCCTCCGACTGACGTCGGAGCCCCCGAAGCGTCAGCACAGGGAGTGGGGCAAGGCCAAAAAAAAAAAAAAAAAAAAGGACTGAAGCGAAAAGCATACAAAGATTTTTCCAGCCTGAAGTTGGCAATGTCTATACTACAATTCAGCAGTCTCCCATATCTGGATGACTCTTTATCAATGCATGACTTTCCAGGTCTGCGAACAGTGGCATTTACACCGTGCTCGCTAAGAAGACTCGGTAGGATCGACCTCCACAGGTCTACCGCAATTCCGAGGCACATGCTGCAACACAGCACACACATTCCAGGAATCCCAGCTCCGCTGTGTACTCCTGACGGCCACATGCCACAGCATCACGTATGGAGTCTCAGCCATATTGGACGCACATTATCGCATGAAAACGGCGGCCGTTAAGTTGCACATCCACAGCTCTAGTCAAATTTCCCCAGACAAGGCACAGATTCTTCATCTGGGAATCCGCAGCCTCCATCAGAGGTCTCCTCAATCCTTCACAACTGCTATAAGAGTCCCTGACAGCATAGTAGCAGCTTGGAAGTCAGTTCCATTGGCTCAGCTGAATCGCCGGCCTTTGCAATTATCCATGCTCAAGCGTTGCATGAGAACAGGATGGGGTGCGATGTACCCCCCCATCACAATACTCATGGCAGTAGTCTTGCCCTGTTTCGAAGATGCCCCTCCAATCTACGATCATTCGTGCAGTATGTCTTGTACTGTAATTTCTCAGTCACCTTCTGGCATTCGAACATGTCAGGTTACAGTCAGACGATGCCACAACTGTGGCATATATCAACCACCAGGGTGGAACCCGCAGTCTCTAAGCGATGACAGGTTCGCCACATCCTTCACTAGGTGGAATCCTTTGAACACCGTACTGACAGTTGTTCTCATACCAGGTGTACACATCTGGGAGGTGGATTTCCTAATCCACCAAGGGATGGACTCGGGGACTAGCCCTTTCATCTAGAAGTCCTCTGTCGAAACGCCAATGCCGTGAAACCACAGATATGGACCTGACTGAGTCACGCCTCAATGCCACGGTCCTGGCCTTCCTGGCCTGGTCTCAGGATCCACAGTCAGTGGGACAGACGCACTAGTCCAAGCATGGACCAGTATCCGTCTCTCCGATATCCTTTCCCCACTAACAGTCTGGAATATCAAACGAGACTGACGCTGTATCATCTTCGTGGTCTCAGACTGACCGACACGCGCTTGGCGCGCAGACTCGTTCACTTTATAGCAGCAGTACCAGGACGTCTCATAGACAGTCCAGACCTGCTCGATCACGGCCAGTCCTCCCTCAGAATTCCTCACATCTGAGATTAAAGGCGTAGCCTTTGAGACCTGGAACTTAACCCAAGGGTTTTTTTCCCAGGATATTGTAACGACCGTAGTCACAGAGAGAACACCAGCTTTTATCAGCGATATCCCATTACACATGTGTAATCGTTTTGGTTTTTTGCTTGGGGCACCTCTAGAGGTCATTCCCCTTGGCCCTACTTCATACCAGAGACTCTCACTTTCTTCCACTCAGACCTAGATTCAGGTCTGTCCTTAGGGTCTCTTGCACAGCAGGTTTTCAGACGTTTTTCACCCTATTACAAACATGTCTTTCCACCAGACTTCTATGAAATCCTTCCTTCGAAGGGTCTGCTATTTAAGGTCTCCATGTAACAAGACTTCACCCGTGGGGACCTGAACTTGGTCCTCACGGCACTACAAGCACCACCTTTTCAGCCTTGATGGGATATTACCTTAAGCATCCTCATCCAAATAGTAGTATGGTTTGGTGGCATTTATTTGTCTCTGCAGAAGTATCGGTACTTGCAGCGGTCTCATGTAATCCATTTTTTTCTGGTCTTCCATCTAGACAAGATTGTCCTATGGCTGGTTTCATTCTTCTTCTAGGGTAGGTTTACTCCTCCCACCTACATGAAGACATCTCTCTGCCATCACCGCGCCCGACTCCAGTCCGTCTGGTCGCGAAGGACCTACATATGCAGGACCTTGGCAGGGCCCTACGCGTCTAGGTATCCAAGACAGTGCCCTTCTAAGAGGTCGGATTCGCCTTTATCCTTCTTCCAATGGGCAGACATAAAACACGTCAGCCTCTAAGGCTCCCCTAACCAGGTGGATCCCTCTAACCATACAAGACGCTTATACCTTCGAAAACTCATCCCTTCCGGCAGGTCATGGCACATTCTACTACGACCGTGGAAGCCTCCTGGACAGTTCGGTAAGCGGTATCGGTGCAACAACTCTATAGGCAGCCAAAAGGTAAGCCTACACCCATACCCAAGCCACTATAGTGCTTGCACTCAGTCCTCGACGAACGCAGGTCTGGATACACGTGCCCTTCAGGCGGCAGCAGCCCGCCTGTCGGTGCATAGTTTTTCACTGACCATGTTCAGTGTCACTAGTTCCATTGTTCTTTCCCACCCAGGGACTGCTTTGGGACGTCCCACGGTCTGTGTCCCCCAATGAGGCGAAGGAGAAAAGGAGATTTTTGTGTACTCACCGTAAAATCCTTTTCTCTTGGCCTCTAATTGGGGACACAGAACCCACCCTATTGCCCTTGTGGGCCTTTTCTACATTTCTCACATAGCTTCTCAGCTGTTACAGGGTTAACGTGTTTACACATGTTTGCCTATTATCACTCTGTTCACTGTTGACTGTTTAAACTTGTGCCTGTTTAGTTTCAGGCCTTGTAGTACTGTGAGCCTGTTTAGTTACAGGCCTTGTTATATGATTATTACTTCGTTAACTCTTCACTGTTTTCCACATTCGCCTGCTTAGTTACAGGGCTTGTGGTACTAGTATTACTCTGCTAACTGTTAACTGTTTACACACGTGCCTGGTCAGTTTCAGGCCTTGTTACACTATCATTGCCTTGTTAACTATATTGTTACACAGGTTGCCTGCGTAGACTTCCTGTGTCACTGTTATTATCTGTTCACTCTCCTACTGCTTTAGCACAAAACTGGAGAAGCACTTCCTGCTCCAGGGGTGTAATACTGCAGAGGAGGAGTCACTGAACTCTTTTGCAGATTCTGCCTAGTGTCGCCTCCTAGTGGACAGCAGCATAACACCCACGGTCTGTGTCCCCCAATTAGAGGCTAAGAGAAAAGGATTTTACGGTGAGTACACAAAAATCTCCTTTTTCTTTCAAACACCAACAGTACCTCCAATGTTTTATCCAGAAACTGGTTTTATTCTGGATTATATTTGTATCACTGTCACGGGGTCTTTCTCCAGAATCCCACAATCAACAGAACGGAAGGTTTTTGTGCTACCGGGATTCCTCCGCGCTGACCTCAGGAGACAATTTTGATTTTATTCTTTCTTCGTCCACACACCAAACAAAAAGAAGCCGACGTGTTTTGTAGCCATGTGGCTACTTCATCAGGGCATTAGTTATAGAGTTACATAGAAAGGACTTTATATACACAAACATATCTTCAAAAAAAATATAGCATCATGACATCATTTCCTGTGGAAACGCTCCCTTTGTGTTACAAACAGGTAAAATCACTCATAAAGGTGTATAATCAAAATTTACATTGCATAAAAAAAGAAGAAGAAAGAGCCCTACATATAAAACACAAATTTCAAGGTAAGAAAAATAATAATTTTTCTTTGAAACGTTTTTTTCCATTGGATTCGAACTCACTCAAAAGTTGATCTCATATTATAAGTCCTGCGTCTTGCCGCTAAACTACTGCCATCTCAGACCATGTGCCACTATTACTTAGGTAAACACCTGATTTACATAGAAAGGACTTTATATACACAAACATGTCATCATGACATAATTTCTTGTGCAAACGCCCCCTTTGTGTTACAAACAGCTAAAATCACTCATAAAAATGTATAATTAAAATTTACATTGCATAAAAAAGAACAAAAAAGCCCCACACGTAAAACACAGATTTCACAACCTGAGTAGGGGAGTGGATTACTGCTATATTAACCCCTTGTATCCACATTTATTGCTCTATTGTGCGCTCCCCCTCCCCTTATATACAATCAACAGACCGAGAGATGCATGATCAGCCCAAGAACTTTTATTGCTTGAAAAACATAAAATTCCATAAACAATCCATCAGAATATACGCCCTGACAGAAGTTATGTCACTTATCCATGTTATGTAAATAAAAGCTTATAACCTGACATTAAATTCATCCATTGTATAAATTACTCTTTTGAAAACTGAAACCCTCTGAAATGTGGTTTCGGTTAAGAAAATAAATTGGCATCAATGCTGAAATATTGATCATGTAATGAACACAGAATGGTCAGATTTTGGCAAGACAAAAGTTTTGTCACCCACAGAAAGTAATGTGATTTTCAAACAAAAAATTAACTTAAAATACAAATATATGTTGCATGACATTGGTGAATGAAGTTGTGGTGCTATTAGAGTTATATTTAATATATTTTATGTGACTTCCATGAGCCTGAAGGACTGCAGCCATGCAGTTCAACAATGATTCATACAATTTATTAATGAAGTGATCAGGAATAGCAAAGAATGCAGTCTTAGGGTAAGTTCACATTACCCGGCGGGTTGGTCGGCGGCGGCTGGGCGGGACCCGCCAGGAAGCTCCGGCGCCGTGCACCGGCTTCCTGGCGGGTATGAGCGGCGGGAGCCGGGCGGTATCCGGCGGCTGACCAGCGGGTTCTCGGCGGCGATTCTGCAGCGGCTGGAAGCAGCACATGATTCTGCTTGCAGCCGCTGCAGAACCGGCCGTTTTTTAGAACATGATCATTCTTTGCTAACCCGCTGGGAAACCTGCGGGTTAGCAACGGATGACGCTAGGTAACCGCCGGTATGTGCACAGGCTTGGGCGGGTTACATTAGTTTCAATGTTAATCCAAACGCCGGTTTGGATTAACATAAATTTAAATAAAACTAATGTATGCAAAACGGCGGTTTACACAGGTAAACCGCCGAAAACCCGCCCAGTGTGCACATACCCTTACATGCCTCCCAGAGTTCATCTAGATTCTTTGGTTTTGTCTTCCAAGCTTCCTCTTTCATTCTACCCCAAACATGCTCAATGATGTTCATGTCTGGTGACTGGGCTGGCCAGTCCTTGAGCACCTTGATCTTTTTTGCCTGGAGGAACTTTGTCGTAGAGATGGATGTATGGATGGAGCACCATCCTGCTGTAGAATTTGACCCCTTTTATGATTTGGAATGTAAGAGGTAGCTAATACTTCTTGATATTTTAGGCTACTGATATTGCCCTCCACCTTGCAATTGTTTCATATATATATATATATTGTGCAGGACGTATTTTTCTGTATTACTCTCCATGCATGACACATAATACATTACAAATAACACACACTGTACATACACTGCACTACACATACACTAAACATTACACACATTATATATTATACACTATACACATTATACACTAAACATTATACATTACTCACGCATTATACACTACACATTATACACTACACATATCACACATTAGACACTACACATTATACACTACACATAGCACACATTAGGCACTACAAATTATACACTGCACATAACACACATTAGGCACTACATATTATACACTGCACATAACACACATTAGGCACTACATATTATACACTAAACATAGCACACATTATACACTACACATAATACACTACACATAGCACACATTAGGCACTACACATAATACACTACACATAACACACATTATACACTACACACATTATATACTATACACATTATACACTAAACATTATACATTACACACATATTATACACAACACATTACACACATTAGACACTACACATTATACACTACACATATCACACATTAGACACTACACATTATACACTACACATAGCACACATTAGGCACTACACATTATACACTACACATAGCACACATTAGGCACTACAAATTATACACTGCACATAACACACATTAGGCACTACATATTATACGCTACACATAGCACACATTAGACACTACACATTATACACTAAACATAGCACACATTATACACTACACATAATACACTACACATAGCACACATTAGGCACTACACATAATACACTACACATAACACACATTATACACTACACACATTATATACTATACACATTATACACTAAACATTATACATTACACACATATTATACACAACACATTACACACATTAGACACTACACATTATACATTACACATAGCACACATTAGGCACTACATATTATACACTACACATAAGGGACTACACATTATACTCTACACATAGCACGCATTAGACACTACACATACACATAACACACTATACTCATTACATTATACACTACACATTATACACTGCAGATAATACACAGTACACACTGCACATAATACACATTATACCAGTACTCATCATCTTTGTGGAGTTGTTTTCCCTCCTGGATTAGTCTTCAGGACAGCCCTCCATTTTTTTCTGTGGCCAGTGCAGGTGCCCCTCACTGACGCTGCTAAGCAGACTGGACAGACATAGTAGAGCACAAAGGGAGCTCGGGCCTCTGCAGTCTCTTCCTGCTGAAGCCAATGTGGCGCTCCCGGAACCTTCACCTCTCCATACAGCCCCGCTCTGATGCTCTGACTGCACCAGCCACACAGGTGAGCGGAATCTTGGGGACTGGCGCACAGAGGCCCCACGCGGGCCACAGCGGCCGCTGTCAGTGTGAGTGACTGCATTGACAGCGCCCAATTTGCAGGTCAGAGCAGCCGGCCCAGCAGGCAAATGCCAAATTTGCAAGGTTGTCCTTCTGGGCCTGACAGTTTCTCACCAGTGAACTGATTAAAGACAAAAAAAAAGTACATACTCTCCTCGGTCCCCACTGGCTGCTTCGGTCACCTCAGTGTATTCGGGAGAATGCAGTGGGCAGCAGCGGCAGGTACTATAGCAGTGGGAGCGGCATCTGCGGGCAGGGCAGCGCCACCACCTGATCCCCCGCCGATGCCGCCCTTTGGCTACCAGCAGGTGGCACTGCCTGAGGCGAACACTTCTATTTGCTTCATTGGTGCTGCGGCCCTGGGTCTGGTGTGCTGGGTTTCTTTTTAGAGACACCCACTGATTAACCGATCATTTACTAAGCACATGTGAGGATGTAAACTAGGATTGGGTGCATTATATGACCAGGCGACAAAACTTTTGTCTTGCTAAAATCTGACCATTCTGTGTTCATTAAATGATCAGTATTTCAGCATTGATGCCAATTTATTTTCTTAACCTAAACCAAATTTCCAGCTTTCAAAAGAGTAATTTTTACAACCAATGGATTAATTTAACATCAGGTTATAAGCTTTTATTTACAAACATGGATAAGCAACATAACTTCTGTCAGGGAGTGTACTGTATATCCAGGTAATCCAGGTGACTCTCCCATGCCTTTAGAGAGCTCACCTAGGCTTCAGCGTCCCACACGCAGACTGACTGTAATCACACTCTGCTTCTCCTCCCCAAACCACCATCCAAAACCAGTTCTATTGACACAGACCTGGGGGATGAATACACACATTTACAGAGGTTTTGAATGACCAACTAAAGATATGTCCACAGTAATTCAATTATCAACTCAGGAGTGTAATGAGTACACAAGAAGTGGGGAAGAGCGGAACACACAGTATTGCAATAACAAAGCACCTGTAAAATGCAGTTACAACATAACCCACCATATCCACCAACACAACCTCTCCCCCCTGTCAATAAGTGAGCATGCCATGAGGTCTATTTAGACCTTTGGCAATCTCACTTTAGTCCACATTGCTTGATTGTCAAGAAGTCCTTCCATAATGGCAGGATAGGTCGGCCTGAAGGAGTCTATTGTTCTTGTTGGGTGACGGCTCCCACAAAATGGCACTGTAACTGCCCAAGGTGGTTTCCAAGGAGGATATCTGCGGGAAGTCTTTCCATAACTCCAATGCAGCACAGTTTTCCCCGATAACCATAAATCAAATGTATCCGAGCTCGCTGTATATATTTGCGAGTAGCCCCCGCCAGGACCATGGGAAACCCGGGGCCTGGGTGAATTACGTCTGGTCGAACCACACGGGGGTCAGTAATAGTCAAGAAAGCCCCTGTGTCTCTAAATCCCAACACTTTGCATCCATCAATTGAGACATCCTGCAGGAGACGTTGATGTTGCTCTTGGCAGCTTGGGGACAAACGCTGGAGGCCTTACACTCCATAAGGGGTAGCTGTGCTGCAGGGGTCGGCGGTCCACTCTGGTCGAGGTGTTGGTAACTCCTCAGGTGCGATGCAGTGCTCATGCTGCACCGAACGAGGTGGTGGTGTGCTTGGCTCCCTCCACGTCCTTAAGGTACAATCAGATTGCAGGTGGCCAGGTTGCCCACAGTCATAACATTTCCTCTCCGTGATTCTCCAAGGTTGTGGTTGGAACTGTTGGGGCTCTGGATTGTTAGGTGTGGTCATTGACCTGCGGCTGACTGATGGGGCAGATATAAGTGGAGGGGGCCGAGGCACTAGGGCAGACTGTGGTTTAATGTGAACAAGATTCACTGGACGAGGTGAGAGTACATGGGACTCCCTCCAAGTCCTTGAGGGACAATTAGCTTGCAGGTGCCCAGGTTTCCCGCACCCATAACATCTCCTCTCTGTAAATCCCCTGGTTGTGGTCGGAACTGTTGGGGCCCAGGATCTTGAGGTGGGGTTGTCATTGGCCTGCGGCTGGGTGAAGGGGTAGATATAACCAGAGGGGGCCGGGACGCAAGGGCAGGCTGAGATTTATCATCCAGTAGCCTCCTCCACTGCGGTCGGATAGTAAGGGCCTCATCAGCCAGGGCTGCAGCTCTATCCAATGTTGATGGCATGCATTCCCAGACCCATTCCCGTATTTCTGAGGGGCACTTGGCAAGAAATTGTCCTATAAGAAATACCTGTACAACATCTTCCACAGTGAAGGCGTTTTCTTTTTCCAGCCATGTCCAACATGGTTGGGAAATCTTATTGTGCATACATCCTAAAAGATCCCCCTGTGGTGCATCGCAGGTCTCGGAAATGGGCCCTATACGAGTATGGGGTGATAGCATGGTAATCCAAGATATTCCGTTTTACAAAGTTATAATCCCGGTTCCACTCAATAGTTCGATAAGTCTCTACCACACTTCTGTTCAGGAGTCCCACTAACAAACGCATCTATCCAGAGTGGGGCACCTCCATCACGGCACAATGCTGCTCAAAGTCCTTAAAGAATCCTTCCACATCTCCGTAAGTCTCATCAAATGGCTTGAAGTCTGTCCTGGTGATCCGTGCAGGCTCCTGGATCATTGGGTTTACACTCCAAATCGTATTACTCTCTCATTCGAGCTCCATTGCTTCTTGTCTCCACTGTGCTCCGCGAACAGCCTCGTCCTTATACTATTGAGAACATCTGGACCCAGAACAGCCATCTCTTCTTCGTACCACACCAACCACTGACTTTTTGGCGTGGGGGTCCCCATCTCCAGTACTTGTCTGTTAGACATCTGGGAGGAGGTGGACGGGACAGCACCCACTAGTGGATCAATTAAAGCCTCTTTAGTCAGTCCTTGATAGTTCAGGCCCAGGTCTCTGGCTCTCTACTGTAGACTGGATACAGTCCAATGTCTGTACTCACTCTGTGGATGGTTCTCCATTGGGCTGCACTCTGTTGATCCCACTGCTTGCCACCAGTTGTCACAGGGTCCTTCTCTGGTATCCCACAATCAACAGAGCGAGAGATGCATGATCACCCCAAGAACCTTTATTGCTTGAAAAACATAAAATTCCATAAACAATCCATCAGAATACTGTATATCCAGGTAATCCAGGTGACTCTCCCATGCCTTTGGAGAGCTCACCTCGCCTTCAGCATCTCACACACAGACTGACTGCAATCACACACTGCTTCTCTTCCCCCAAACCACCATTCAAAATCAGTTCTATTGACACAGACCTGGGGTAATAAGTACACAAGAAGTGGGGAAGGGCAGAATACACAGTATTGCAAGAACAAAGCACCTGTAAAATGCAGTTGCAACATAACCCACCGTATCCACCATCACAATCTCTGCCTGGTTTTATGCATAAGATACTTTTGTTGCCAGTTAAATAAAAAATTATCTGCAGCTTAAAAGGTAGAGAGTGAAGTTGAAAGGAAATAAAGGTAAGATGGCTGGTTACCTGATTCCAGGAGTCCGGGTCTATAATGAAGGTGCTGGCAGAAATTACAGCTGTGCCCAAAGCATCTGATCTTCCCTTACTGAAAGAAACTTTATCCTGTCCAATCAAAGAATGGAATGAATTCACAATCAGAAAACCATAAACTGCTAAAAATAGGAGTAAAACCAGTTTCCCTTAACTTGTTTTTTTTATATACCGTATATCTGAAAATTGTGGATTATTATGTTCATTGTGCTGAACCCATTTTTGGTCCATGTGTCAATTGTTACCATCCTTATTGCATCCATTTTTTTTTCTTCTTGAAGAAAAAAAATTCCTAGCTTCTGCCCGTTACCCACTTCCCAATTTTATTTTTGCATTTTTGTTTTTCCTTCCCCTTCTTCTAAAAGCCATAACTTTTTTTAAAGAAACACTCAAGCAATTTTCTCAGTGCTGGAGTGGTGCTTTTAATCTAAGGTCCCTGCATCTAATAATATGCTCCACGACTTCAACTTTTTTGTGGCGTTGCTACAGTCTCGTTGCGCACCTTCTGCCCGTACCGTTTGACTGGAATGAAGTTAGAAGTTACGTCACAAATGCTCAATGCAACTCTATGAGAGCCAGAAAAGGGCTTGCATTAAAGAGTGACCTCCAGCGAGCTCCATGAAACACTGGTGCTGCCAGCAGGTAACAAACTGCTTGAGACCGACCGAAGCGGAGCAGGAAATAGATGAAGATACTGGAGGTTAAGTATAAAACAGGGGGCAAGGGACTTATGGCCACTTTAGACCCACCAACTTATCTGTCCAACTTCTGAACAACTTACTGGTTGCAGTGAAATCATGAACACATTGCTCCATTTGTACACAGCCACAAAATGGAACAATGATTTCACTGCAACCAGTAAGTTGTTCAGAAGTTGGACAGATAAGTTGGTGTGTGTAAAGTGGCCATTAGATTTAAATCAATTCTACAGCAGAGCAATAAAAATTGCTGGAGTAGTGCTTTTTTGCAGGACAAGTTTTTTCAGTCAATGGAGCCACAGGGACACTGATGGGTAATTAGAACAGCGCACCTCCAGGTACCAGAGCTGTGCCACTGTCGCAAACTTATAGTGACATTTAAGGCTGGTTTCACACTGCGGTCAGATCAGGTCAGGTCAGGTTTTGTGTTTCAAAACCAGGAGTGACTCCAAAACCTAGAACAGGTGTCAAACTTTCAATTATACTTTTTCTCTGCAAGTTCCTCTCCTGGTTTTGAAACACAAAACCTGACTTGACCTGACCTGACCTGATCTGACCGCAGCGTGAAACCAGCCTAATAAATTTAGCAGTCAATAGCATATTTTTTGCTCCATGTGTGGCTGTTATAGGCAGACGAACTGTGAATAACACAGTCATCATGTGCAAGTAAAATTACAGTCTCAGTTCATGAGCCTGCATTAAGGGCCGCTTCTCACACTCAGATATCTGAAACGATATCTTTAGAAAAGTCACGTGAGCGCTATCGTTTCGAGATCGTTCGTGCGATGTCATACGCTTGGATCTCGTTAACGATCTTTAATTTGGCATTACGCCAGCGTCGATCCGCGGATCTTAGTGAACGATTTCATAAAGTGGCAGGAATAGGAGAAATCTGAAGGAGATCGTTCATCATAGTGTCACACTGTACAATGCTGCAGTTTGCTGCAGCGTTAATTGGACGATGAACGATAGATTTGAGCTCAGGACCTTAAATTTATGATGAACGATCTAACGATTTTTCCTTCAGATATCCGATGTTTACACGCAACGATTCAAAAACGATATAATTTGAACGATCCGAAAAGAGTGATGTTTCAACGATATCGTTTCAGATATCTGAGCTTGTGAAGCGGCCCAAAGACAGTAAGCCAACATTGTACATACTAGAGCATCCAACGTCAGTCAGGGATGATAAAGTGTGAAAGAGCCCTAAAAAATACATACACAAAGGCTTAATATGTTTCTACACAAAGACTCCCATTTATCTATATACTTACACCATCTTTCTAGCCCATGTTTATAGATCAGTTTGCTCAACTAGTAAGTGTAATTATTAGTGCTTTTTTTGTAAAAAAATATTTCCTGGTACGCATACCCGAGGCGAGAGTGGGGGGAGGGAGAGCTTTGGGGGGGGTTTGCTGTCAGGCGCCGGCCGAGCTTGAGGAGTGGGGGAGGGGTGCAGCCCTACGTCTCGTCATTCCCTTCTGTGGCATATATGCCAATTTCAATCCTGGTCTCTCCATCCTCCATCCCCCTGCTCCTTTCATCCTCCATCCCACTGATTCTTCCATCCACCATTCCCCTGCTCCTTTCATCCTTTATCCCCCTGTTCCCTCCATCCTCCATCCCCCTGCTCCTTCCATCCTCTATTCCCCTGCTCCTTTCATCCTTCATCCCCCTGTTCCCTCCATCCTCCTGCTCCCTCCATTCTTCATCCCCCTGCTCTCCCCATCCCCCTGCTCCGAGTCCTTTCAATTCATCCTCCATCCCCCTGCTCCTTCCACCCTCGATCCCCCTGATCTCTCCATCCTCCATCCCTCTTGTCTCAATTTCTCCATACCCTGCCTGTCCTGATCTCTATGCCCCCTGCATCCTCTCCCCCTGCACAGCCTGCCGCCCTCTGCACTCATCAGTCACTGTCACTGACAGTCTGTCAGTGCTGTTGTCACATACCCTGCACTGCAACCTGCATTAGTCGTCCTCCTCCATCTTCTTTCCCTCTGGGCAAAACTCCGCCCACCTGAGTCACATGTATGTGACATCATCGCAGGTCCTCCGGCGCTGAGGGAAACTGTGCTGTACTACACACAGCCTGTGACACAGCAGGTCAGTGCTGCTCTTTAGATTTTCCGGTACGCTGTACCAGTATGTACTGCCGATCTTCAGATTTTCTGGTACTGCGTACCGGTATGTACCCCACAAAAAAAGCACTGGTAATTATTACTTATTTACTTGAACAGAAAAGACGGCACTCACCGGTGTGTTGCTTGCTTTATTAGCGGATTCGCTTCACATAGTGCAGGGAGGGGGACAAGGCTGAGGTGACCACGGTGTCCTGGACCGTATGCTCCCCATATATCTGCTCCCTAAAGCTGTTTACACCGGTGCCCCATTCCTTCTGCTCATGCTGAATTATTACTTATTTATTTAAAAATTTTACTTGAAAAGCCTATTAATAATGTAAGTTTGCGATCAAATCACTGATTAGATCTTCTCATTTTGCAAATGAACTCAATAGAATAAATGCAAAGTCAAATCTGTTTTGACATTAACCATTTGTGCCCTGCACATCTGTTTGGAAAAACCCCTTTGACCAGTTACCTTTGCAAACTGGTTGGAGTCGACAGATCCACAGATGCCTTCAGGACTGCATCATACATTGGAGTGCTTAGTAAATAAACCAAATCCAAGACCATTACACACATCTCATGCAAATCCTTCAATTGCAGAGAACTGCCATTGTGCCCTGTAGATGGAAAACACAATTATACTTTTCTTATTAAAGACATAACTTGCAATTGTAGAGCAATTCATAAATAGGAGAGATCACTATGATGATTATTTTTGATCATCATAGGCTAAAACTACTAAACACCTGTATGCGAAGATCTGCAGAATACATCTATAACTTACTGCTTTACTTTTTTACTTTATCGTATGGAGGTACTCTGTTCTCTGAGACGGCCCACTAGTTTCCAGATCTGCTGGGAACTTTATTCAACAAGCTGTGGTAGATCAGTACTAGTTTCCTATCTGACGTCTCCAGTCACTGGACTGTGACATCTGTCAATGGGGCAACTCAGGACTGAACCCATATGCTTTGTGTCCGATCCAGTTGAGTTACGGGTGGGAGTTTAAAATTCAGTGAAGAGTGTTTTTGGTGCTTCTGAAGTTGCCCTGTCACATTCTCATAGGTCTGCAATTGCTCTGTACCCACAAGCCTGCCCTCGAATTGAGAGAGGTGCTCCATTGGTGCAGAACTGGGAAGTGTCTGGTTCCTGAACCACTGACGATAACTACTCTGAAGGTCGGTTCCTTCTGCCATTTTGGGACCAAGAAAAAGCCTCCCAAGCAACAGCCATCGAGCTTACCCCTACCACTGGCCATTCCTACTGCTACCAGCTTAGAAGACATCTTGCTGGAGAAGAGTTTTCAGTCTTCAGGCCTGGTGAAAAGGGGAGCAAGAGAGGGGAACTGTAACATCGATGTCCTTCAGCCGGGCCCGCGCGCCTCCTCCCCTCTCCTCGGCTGCCAACGTGATCTGCTGCTATCTCTGGCTCCCGGGGCCTGTGCATGCCGCACAGGTTCCCCACGAGTGCACCAAAGGCACATGCCTGCACTCATTTGCTGCTCTTAAAGGGACAGAGCTCCATTACTCTGAAGTGCCTATCAGCCATAGGCATTTAAGGCATCTTCTCAATAGGGAAGGTTCCTGAGCAACGTGGGTAGTCACTTGCCAGTATGCTGCCTAGTGTCACCACCTCACGGCCCGGTGCACTTGCCCTGCAGCCTGCCTCCTCTCCTCTTATCTCCCTTACCTCCTCATGTCCTGTCCAGGGGCAGGGGGCCCGTGCTCCAATCATCCACCGTCGCTCCCTGAGGTCCAGGTCCCGTCCACGCTCCCAGGCCTGCTGCACTTCCTCCTTCATCTTCCTTCCCAGGGCACACATAGGGGGCGGGCCCGCGTGCTTACAGGCATTTATGGAGACAGTTCACCATTACTCCGCCTCTTACTCCCGGCCTATCACCAGCAGGCTTTGGGGATAAAAAAGTCTCAGACACTCCAGGACTTTGCCAGGGCAACTTCTATCTTACTGAAGTTGCAGCTCCAGGTCTCTCTCAGTTAGGGCTCTGCAGTCTGGTTCGCTGTACTTAACCTGTGTTCCTTTTGTCCTCGGATCCGGTCTGGCAGTTCTTCTGTACTACGTACCCTGGCTCCTGTGCTGTTACCTGCTGTCACCGGTCGGCTTCTACCCGCTGAGTTCTCCCCAATTAAGCTTGTTCCCTGTCGTACCCCTAGGCTCGGT
Source organism: Allobates femoralis (assembly GCA_033576535.1). Taxonomy (NCBI): domain Eukaryota; kingdom Metazoa; phylum Chordata; class Amphibia; order Anura; family Aromobatidae; genus Allobates; species Allobates femoralis. The sequence goes on from JARQOC010000006.1 coordinate 347,346,172, forward strand.
TCAACACGGGTGTCCGCCTCATCGGCCCCTTCACAGCTGTTCAAGGGAAATCCCTGTTAGGGGGTCAATCCATCCTTGGGCTCCTGGGAGGTACCCCGGTGTTGTGGTCCCGTGGCCTTCCTTTGGGGCGCCTTTCATATATTGACTCACCGTGGCCGGGGACTCCGGTTTAGACAGGCAGTAGCTTCTTCCTCCTTGTCACGGGTGGACCGCGCCTGCCGGTAGTGGGGCCCGGTTGAGTGCAGATCAAAAGTTGAAGACGTCTTGTGGGAACAGATTAAGGGGTTAATTTATTCGTGACGCCACCTATGAGCAGTTCGGTAAGTCTTACCGACGCTGCGAGGCCTCAGGGGGATGGATAGCAGCAAGATGGAATGCTCCCCACAGGCTGAGCGGTGATCCCCGGAGGCTGGAGCTGCTTAAGATGTTGTGCGGCAGCTGCGGTTACCTTGAAGTGCGGACAGACAGTTCATAAGGAAGCACGGACACTGTAAGTCTCTGTAACGGGTCTTTACTGTAACCAGCAAGCAGTACATGGCATACAGTTTGTAGATAGCAGACCGGGTGGACTCAGCAGTGATAGGTGTCCCTCAGAGATCCGCGGTGTTCCTCCATTCTAACTAAGTAAGTTGCCGTTGTCGCCCGGGAATACCAGGTCGGGTACATGGAGGCTGCTTGAATGCCCCATCCGGGGTATACGTTCCGGATGTTTTGGGGAGCCTTGGGTCCCTTGGTGGGTACACCGCTGGTTAGACGACTGGATTTGGCGGTGGTGTGGTGCTCCTGTAAAGCTGCTCCTCCACGCTTCTGGTTCGCATAGCAGAGCTGAACTGCTGCAAGCTTCGGTACCAGCAAACCGGCTGTATAAGGGCACGGGATGGTTTTTAGCCCGCATAATGATGCCCGTGATTGGTAGGGAAATGGCTGGTAGAAGGTGGCCAGGGGCCGCACGGGACTGTGCGAGCCCCCTCTCCTACGTTGCAGAGTTGGAGTTCTGCAGAGGTCTTCTAGGTTGCTGTTCCTTGCAGACTGACTCCTCCAGACTACACTAAGTCTGAACTTAAACTTCCACTACACACTACCCTTGCACTCCGCCCACCAGGACCTTGATTGGCCCTCTATGCTAAGTGAGGCATGCAGAGTATGGATCTCTAAGTTAACCAGATGACTGCTGGGTCAGAGAATATTGCGGCTGCATTTATGGCTGCAATACCCTCCTGTGACGCACTCGTTGCGGGGCGCCACAATATATTGCTGTACCTTGCAATGAAGCTTTTTGAATCTGATTTCCTGGTCTGACTCTCCTTATGTGGTATCAGCAGCCGCCATATTTGCGGTCCAGTGGGTCCCCCTGATAGATCCGTCCGTAGGGCGTGACACCTAGCTAGTTGTCAGATCCTGTTTCCCTGTGTCTGTCACCTGTACCTGTGCCACCTTTCCATACCTGTTGGTAACTGTCATGCCCTCTGTACCTGCCTGCATCTGCCATCCTGTCTGCTACAGTCACCCCGCTTGCACTGGAGACTGTACCTGCCCATACCTGAGTTTGTTCCTGTGTCCCCTGCCCTCAGAGTCAGCTGACACAGTTCCCCCTGTGGTCTAGTGGCTCCACTCCTGCTCGTCTTCTCCCAAGCGAGCTTAACAATTGCACAGTATATAGCAGGGATACATATAAAAGATTACTTCACCACAGGAAAATTTTTTAAAAACACATCCAACCATGGAACTTATTATTATTTCAAGATCTAATGATTAAAATAAACTTTACAATTAACTTTGTGGGAAAACCCCTTTAAGTGCAGTTCT